>NW_019060438.1:0-17833 GCF_000696155.1 Zootermopsis nevadensis
GGCCCCCAGAATTATGTGTGCTCTCCCGTTGTCACCATCTCATCCTCCCCTTGTGAGAACCTCTTTTGTCTCACTCCTTGGCAGCATAATTATTACTAACTCCTGCTTCACTGCCAGGGATCTTCTCCACAGTTTCAAGAGCATATTTCTGACTTGTGCATCTTTACGGTGAGCTGAGAAATGATACATGAGCGTACTCTTCTCACTCTCTCTGTATACGCAACTCCAGGTGCAAAGCCGAAGCCATGATTAATGCATACCTACATAGTACTCTTGTCAGCAAGCTGTTGGCTTGCCCGTGCCCTCATGACAATGCTGCTGAATGGGGACTGCGGTGTAATCGACTGCAATTACGCTGAAGCTCTGTGGGCCTATGCATGTGCACTTAGGGTTCGGAGTGATGGGCATTTACTTCCGTGGTGGTTCGCAACCTTGCTGATGGTGTAAGACTAGCCATTTGGTTCTGAATTGCCAGTGAGGTTCAGAACAATAATCACGTAGATGTTACCGAGAGGTCCCTGTGCCACCATTAGTATAACACATCGTGATATCACGGATGCTAGAATTCATAGTGGCACAGTTACATGGGTTCTAGATGATGCACATTCAATGGTTTCCTTTCCATTCAGTCCTGCCAACCACAGAATGGTTTCAGAATATTTGCATACACTTCTGATTAAGAGGTGTTCACCGTAGCCCTTCTCAGCATGTCGACCACAGTCTGTTGCCAGTCATTCACATGGTAGAATTCTTGAGGTCTGCTCACGGACAGTAAGCCGACCTCAGACAGCAACGCCTAAAACATCTTTAGTATTGTTTCAAGCATTTCCTTGGGTACTGATTGGGACATTATCATCTGTATTAGGCACTCGTCTGCTCCTGCCCTGACTACGACAGCACCGTTGACAGTGACATTAAATGATGCATAAATGAATGCTCTTTCCTTTCCAGACCCGAGACGATGATTCCGGACAGTGCAGAGGAATGCCTGTTAGTGGAACTGGATCCAGAGCAGGAAGCTAGGCGACGTGAGTATAAGAATGCGTATGATGAAGATGAAGCTGGTCATGGACCCAGTAGGGTACAATGTGCCACACACTAGGTGTCATCATCATCCTTTCTAAGGTGAATGTGAGTTACAGAAATGGAAATTGAAGTAGAGAGAAAATGAGTGCGCTTTTCATACAGTCAACTTTTGGCAGTGGTTCATCTCATCCTATTAGTAGTTTGTTGGTATGGATGGCTATGAAACGTAGTAGCTACCTAAATGTGTATGTAGCTTCGGGCACTGCTCAAGGCATTGATGTCATTGCACTCTTTTTAATTATTCTAACATGAAATATTTTTTGCTCGTTGCTGACCTGCTCTAAAATTATGCTCTAATGTAGCTGATAAACTTTTTTCTAGTAAATTTCAGTAAAATAATGGTCACAATGTTTGAAGTAGGAATCAAGTTAGAGAATGTATTTCCATTTCTTGATGGTTTAGTCAGTACACATTTGTTTTGTTTTGTCTATTTATTGTAACAGAATTCCTGTTAAAGGAATCATTCATTCGTAACCTCCGTACAATTCCATGTCGAGGCCTGAAACTTTAATTATGCATAAATATGTTATAGCTGTGTTTCTGAAAATTGTTGTTTTAGTTATTTGTCATCAACTTATGTTTTATGAAATGTAATTAGCTATTCCATGTTGTGGGTCCAACAAGAGCCATTCTGTTGTACTGTGTAATTTGATTTTGTTGGTCATATGATTCACAGAGAATGCAGTTTGTATGTATTGTCTGGAAAACATTGTATACTTCATTTTAAGGCTTAAATATTAGAAAATAAACAGTTGACTCTTAAGCATTTTTTAAAGGTCTTAGTGTTGATTACCAGTGTTTTTTCTGCTGAAAATTTGAACTTGACTCATTCACTTGGGTGGAGCTGTAGCATTATGGAGTTCAAAGCAGAGTTCTTGGTACTCGATTGACTTGCTGTTTGAAAATAGTCTGACATTTCAGTTGTAATATCACTATTATAGTTACCATCAGGGACAAATTAGATATCGTGATGTCTGAGCCTGAAAGTTTGGAAAATCTGTTTGTTGGTCAGTTTGTGGCCATGCTGTAGAGTCTTTGCTATCCACTGAGAATGATGGAACTGGTTTCTTAATCATGCAATATTGAAAGTCACGCTGTGTGTTCTCAATCTGCGGCCGGCTAATGTGGTTTGTGCGACGTAATATTGTATTTACGCAAATATAAGCTGTACACTTTTTCTAGATTTGCAACCCCTAAAACTAGGATGTATCTTGTAGTTCAATACTTTTTAATAGCAAGAAAATCAGTTTATGGTTTCTGAGACGCAGAAGCAATTCAGATGTTAACAGTAACCATAAACAGTTGTCTGTAAAACATTATTCTCCAACATACTTTCTTGGTATGTTAAAAATGAAGTAGATGTGTAACTATTCCATTTGTTACATGTGTGGATGCAAAAACTGTGAACATGTTTCAGTCATATCTGACATAACAACTCTCACTAAATGTCAATCCCGGTGACCGCAGTTTTAAAATACATGAACAGCCTCATGAGTGTATGTTGGGATAATGGACTAAAGTATAACCCAAGACATAGTTAATATTACATTTGAAAGTTGATGACTGAATGCTATTAAGGAGTACATATCAAAACACCCATGCTGAGTGGGTGGGTCCCTCGTCACCAACGCAAGGTACATCTTAGGGCGGTATGGCACCAGCATGCCATGGCAGCGACACCAACAGCGAGGCCATGGCGTCCAGCTGCCAGAAAAGACGCCAGTCGAGCGAAAAGCAGTTTCAAGATGGATGTTGAAGAGGTAATAGCAATAATTGCGTACGTGCGGAGTAGGAAACAAAAGTTAAAAAGGAAACAGAGATTGTGGGTGCATCCTTTCGTAGCCGACCATCCTACAAGTGGAATGTTCTGCAAAAAATACTCTGATTTAAGAAAATATCCTGATAAGTTCTTTAGCTATCTGCGTTTATCCATAGGATCATTTGACGAATTATTAACTATATGTGAAAATTATTTGACAAAACAAGATACCATTCTGTGAAAGTCCATCAGTCCTGAAGAGAAGCTGTTCGTTACAGTAAGGTTAGTATTGTCTTTTACTATATTCCTGTAATATCCTACAAGTGGAATGTTCTGCAAAAAATACTCTGATTTAAGAAAATATCCTGATAAGTTCTTTAGCTATCTGCGTTTATCCATAGGATCATTTGACGAATTATTAACTATATGTGAAAATTATTTGACAAAACAAGATACCATTCTGTGAAAGTCCATCAGTCCTGAAGAGAAGCTGTTCGTTACAGTAAGGTTAGTATTGTCTTTTACTATATTCCTGTAATTTTTATAGATTTTCATTGCGGATGCTGTGTTTATGAAAGCTAGTGACTATAAAATAAAAAGCAGTATTTATTAAACAATAATTACTACAACCCTGTTCAACAAATCAACATTATCAGATCAAGAAATGAAGGGTTATTAGGAAGGAGAAATGTCCACTTTTATCACTTTGGAGGGAATGAGATTTACCTTTATCAAAACTACATACCTGGAGTGAATTTCAATTCTGCAACAAAGAAATAAGTAAAAAAAAATTCTCCATACACACACTTTGCATTGTTAAACGTCCATACACATTGTGCATTATTGAATTTGAAATGTTTCAGTTCTTGCGAATCACATGTAATATTACATGAACAAACGTTATTTAATAAAACATTATAAAAGCAGGTTTCTTCTTAATTCACATTATTTGTACTTTAATCGAACATTTCTCATAAAACCTCCTTGCATCAGTCACATAATTTACTGACGCAGTTCTATAAAGGTATCGGTAGTATTACTTGCAGGCGATCAAGACCAATATCCGTCTCGGTACCAATGTGGATTAGGGCGGCCACCGCGTTAACGAAATGTTGATCTTCCTCGCGGGTTTTCCTGCATGACTTCATTTATTAAAGACATGATGTTAATTTTTAATGTCATTTTCTTTTTGGGGGGAACTGATTTCAATGAAGTCAGCAAAGAGAGCAAGAACATTTTATCTTCGTCATCTTCAGATTTTTCGTGTTGCTCCCTTTTTTCAGTAGATTTATTCAGAACTTCCACCAAAGGATCAGTTTCATTCTGAATACTTTGTTGCTTTGTCTGAAACCTTTTTCTTTTCCGAGATCGCTTTTCTACATTATTTTCTGTATCCTGTGTTTGGGCTTCTTCATTTCGAGAATTGTCTGTGGATTCTTCTTTGACATCTGCGTCTCTGATAGCTACTACTTTTTGTAGAAACCGTAACTGTTTGTAGTACACATATTCGCTTTTGCGGGAACCAGCACCAGACCCCGATTTTATTTCTTTTTGACGTTTCACTTCTCGGATGTAGCATCCTCTTAAGTTTTTCCACCTTTTTTGTAATTCATGACCTGAAAAATAAATTGTTTTCATTCATTACAGGTACTTAGAGACTGCATGTACGTTCATGGACCTACATTACAACTTTCGACTCGGTTATTCGACAATTACGGAAATTATACGAGAGGTGGGTAATGTGATTTGGCGCAAACTGGAAACATCTTTGTAAATGCCCACTACAGATAACAAATGGGAGATAATATCGGCAGGATTTGAAAGAAATGCTAACTTTCCCCACTGCATTGGCGCAATCGATGGGAGAAACAGTTATTCATCCTGCCGACTCTGGTTCACTTTGTTATAATTATAAACATTATTTTTCTATTATATTGCTTGCTGTTTGCGATGCAAATTGTAAATTTACATATATATATATTTGGGTGCATACGGGAAAAGTAGTGATTCATCTATATTTAAAGAAAGTACTCTTTACGAGAAACTCAGAATCTCCTTACACATTCCTAAGCCAAAGCGACTTTCAGAAAATGGTGTAATTGAAGTCCCGTATGTAATAGTGGGTGATGAAGCATTTGGCTTACATGTAAACATTGTGCATCCACATGGTAGCAACAATCTCAGTTATAAGAAAAAAACATTTAATTACAGACTATCTAGGGCTCGATGATATATTGAATGTGCATTTGGCGAATATTTCATCGTCCATTGAATGTTGATATACCTTTAGCGATAAAAATTGTGAAGACTTGCTGTGTCCTGCACAATTTTGTATGTTCAAGAGAGGGTTATAAGTATGACGATACTCTACAAGTGACAGGCTTTCAAAGTGACATGGAAATGGGCAGAGATTTGTCTAGAGGGGGAAGGTCAGCACTTACTATTCGCGGCGAATTTGCAAATTATTTTGTCAATGATAATCCTTTGCCATGGCAGGATAGGATGATAAATTGACATGGCAAAATATAATTTCAAATTACTGTGTAACGCTTTTTCATATATTACGTTTATGCAGTGTAAGTACAAATACGGCTGTACTTTCCAATTTGGTAACCCGACTTTCAAGTTTTTGAACAACATTGAGCATATTGGGTTTATATCGTGGTACCGTACTTAATAAGTGTAAGTTTCGGAGAGATAAGATCGCGCACACCACTTTTTTTAAATTCGCATTAAAGGCGCGTCTCCCTGAACCAATAGCAATTAAGAAGTGGACCGGCGATCATTACTTAATAATAAACTTATTAATGCACTTCAGATTGAAAACGCAAATACGATTTATTTCTGTACATACAACTTTTGCAATCGTGAACAGAATTACATTCTTATTTTTCATTATTACATATACTGTTAATATTAAGTGGTGATATATCGATAGATATATAGATTGTATAAACTGATAAACAAAAAAGCTTAAAAATCAAGTTGCCATATTGGAAAGCGGCCCCACAAATAAAGCCATCGAAACACTTCTTACCTAATTCTTTTTTTTCTGCTATAGATAAATCTCCTCCTCCAAATATGTGCACAAGTTCTTCCCAGTTTCTTTTTTTCAAGTCCCGGTTTGTGTATTCAATACCAGATGAATCCCATAATGATGGTCGGGACTGAATTTCAATTACCAAACTTTCCGTGTCGAAATTGTCCATGTTTTAAAGAACACAAGCACATATACGCACGGACGTCAATGGACTAGCCTCAGACTGTCGTGTGATGTTGATTTGGCCTTGGCAACGATGCCAGTAGCATTAGCACTTGGCAGCGATGCCAAGTTGGAAGCGCTGTCGGACGGATGCCTGGTGCGATATATGACAACTAAATTAATACATCGAGTTTGGCCGAGATGCTGGCAGCTGCGCCATGACCGCCCTGAAGGTTTCACAAAGCAATGGAGGGTAGTTGTGAATATATTGAATAGGGAGTCCTAAACAGCTGACAAGGCCTGGTTGGATGGGAGCCAACAATTCCTCACCGTAAAAGCTGGATGTTATGAACTATCACATACGGCCTCAGACTTGGATAGGAGGATAACATTAAAATGGAACTTGGATATTTCATGTTGATGGCATTCACCGGTTCAGGGTAGGGACTGGTGGCAGACACTTGTGAACACGGTAATGAACCTTCGGGTTCCGAAAAAGGCAATTTCTTGACTGAGTTGCAGTGTCAGCTTCTCAAAGACTGCTCTAGCAAAAGATTCCAGAATCAAATTGAGCCTGACGGTAGCCAAGGTTCAATAGAAAAATTCCAAGTTTAGAGACTATTGCTAGCAGAATGTTAGTAGGGTTTTTACAAGTCACTTTTCAGTATTCATTCCTTACGTTTTAAAATCTTGAGTAAGACACTAGTTTAGTGTCTTACTCAAGTCATAAGTCATTTGTTTACTCGGCATTGTTATTGGTACAACAATGCCGAGTAAACAAATATAATGTAACATTGTCTGTTGATGTAATTGTTTGGCTACAAATTGTATGACGATGATGACAAATCACAAATTTTTATTGAAAAGAAAATTACACTGTACAAAAATGTTGTGTATAATTATTATCCTGGGTTACTTTCCATTGTTTTTTTTTTAAATTTATAAGTCGCAGCACACAGATGACACTGTAGCTAGAGTGGGAACTTAGAATGTGCTACATAAACATGAAAAGTTTATTGACATGCGATCTGTCATATACTTGTATAAATGCACATCACTTATGAAACTACAGTAGTCCATCATTTAGTGATGTCTGTTTTCTTCCAGACCTGAATTAACTCAGTTCAGTAATGATGGGAGAGAAGAAAATATATACAAACACCCCTCCACCCCCCAGATCATAAACCAAAGACATCTTGGGATAATCAGGAACTTTATATGTTTGCATTCAGAATTACTGTTTGATGTTCCCTTGTAACCTTTACAGCAGTACCAAGATTATATGTTTAAAAAGGGTTCATTTCAGATGCATTTATGGTGTACATCTTATACTGCCACAGTTTTCGATTACTTGTGTAATACTGCTGATAGGCACGAAGAAGTAACAACCAGCAACAGAGATTCTCAATCATTTAAGAACTGGAGAACACATTCACCCTTTTCTTATGAACTGCTAGGTTACATAAGACAATTTACTCAAAGATTATAGTAGTCTATTAAAGATACTTATTTTCTGTTGCAAACAGGTTTGCAAATTACTCAATTTCCTTTACTAAATTTGATGTTTATTTATTATTCACATACATTAAATGATGGCTGTTTAATTTAGGTAGTGATCATGTTTTATTTGAACTGATATGAGACCACGTTTAGGGGAATGAGTGATGTGTGGATATATGTCATGCCTGACTTTTATGAAGATGTTCTCATTAGATATACAAAAGAGTTCACCTTTTCACTCCTCACAGGCAAGCACAATATGCATACACTCCAGAGGGGTGATATAAGTTGCTGGAACTGCAAGACAGCATTCAGTCATGTAAGACAAGTGATTTGCTTCAGTGGCAGAAGCATGTGTTCAACAATTCAATACCAACAAACTATGGAGTAAATACAGTTCCAGGAGATTATAAGGTTCAGAACAATACAAGACACACATACAGAAGGTAAACAACCAAATGCAGCAAATCAAGTGAACTGGATATGGAATAACTGGTTTTATTAGATCAATACCAAAGAACTAAATTAGCATTTGTAATGGAGGTTGTCTGTAGTTTATGTAACTAGTTATCAGCAGCTCAAATCAAATGGCATTGAATAGGAATAATAATTAATGAGCTGTAAAGGTTATGGAAAGATATGCTATTATCCTAATTTGTAGTAGTATTTTGGTAATATCAACGCTCACATTCAGATCTAAACCTGAGACCTCTCCACACGAAGAAGTGCTAACCACAAGGACTCTTACGTTCGATGACGTTCATATAAATCTGACAGATTAACCACTTCTAGTCCAAGCAACACCCCTAGATTATGTTCCGTACTGGAAGAAGTTTTATGTACACACTACTAAATTATCAGATATTATGAAACACTTAGTATATTTAGCACCACACCACGCACAACATGAGAGTCCTTACTCCTTTTTTTATCTTCTATCCAGATATCCATGTACTTTGCAGCAGAACTTGCTTGTGCTTCGCTCTTGTGTTGAATTAGCAAACTATCCCGGCAAAAAATGTACAAAGAAAAAAGTTCCAGTTGCTTTCCATTGTGTTGAAATCCGAATTTCGAATAGATTCGAACAGTGTTTCTCTGTCATGCTAGCAAATTAAATAAATAAAATCAGATTACATTTAATTTTCTGTATTATACGAAAACAAATTTTATATCTGTTGTCGATTAGATATTAAACATAGAATTACACGTTGGCAAGTATAGATTCGTGAACACTGCCATGATTACGCTTTTTACATTTCAGTTGTTTTATTGAATTGCATCATGGAACCTAATAAGCCGTCGAGTACCGCAAGGAATTCTGGGAGTGAAGGAAGGGAACCATATTTTTCCGATATTACATATGCGAAAATATTGTGGAGGGAAAGCAAGGATTATTCCGTATTGTATTTACTTATGTCATTTATGTGAATTCAGATCAAATTTACAATTTTAAGGTGTCAGTAAACAAAGTGTTTGGTTTCTTAGTGTATCATTATAAAGCAGACGGTTGAAAACAGAAGTGATTTCGCGCAGGTGTTGGGCAGTTTACGGGATGCAGTGTTGATGACATTGATATCAAAACAACAGCCGAATACCTGGATAGGCCCTTGTAGTTGTGCATATTGTTTGAAGTGTAATGTCAGGAAGGAACATCTTCCCGGAAATACAAACATATGCATCAAATACGTCATGCAGGTATGTTAATCTGCATATTTATGACATGTAACATGAAGTGCATTCATTACGTGATTTGTGTAATGCATAAGCCGTAGGTTTGAGTATAGCAAAACTGGCACGTCCATTATGAGGTTATATCATTGAATGTTATGTTATATATTTGTAATGTTCGATCATATTAATGTTACCGACTGCCAGTTTTTCTGCATTTGTGCGGAATTTAGTATGTGGATTTGTTACTTAATGGTCCTTGAGGAATATTTAAATATAAGTGCGAGTGAAAGTCAGGTTAATTGCAAAATTCCATTTGAAAGGAACATAAAGTGAAATTTGAAACAGTATAGCGGTATGAAATTATCATTATGCAAGATTTGTGGGTTATGATGATACTAATTTATACTTCTCCATTAATTTCAGAGTTTACCAGGAATAGTGGCGTGCCTATGTACATGTGGTGTGTCAGTGATGGTGGTGGCTGTTGTGTTGGCAACACCGTTAGACAATGGCTGGCAAGCCTGAGCCTCCTCAAAATCACATTCAGCACCATCAACAACCACCAAATGTGCAGAATGTTGTAGTGTATGTGTCAAATGATAATTTTTCTGCTCAAGCATATGCTACAGCAGTTAATCAACAAAATGTTACTGCTTCATATCCTCCACAACAGTCCCAACAG
Organism: Zootermopsis nevadensis; assembly: GCF_000696155.1. The sequence continues at coordinate 9,901 of NW_019060438.1, forward strand.
AATGGTGGAACATTCAACCCTTCAACGCAATCAGTGGCCCCCATAGGGGCACCCATGAAAAATGTCAAACCTCCTGTAATTAAAACTCAGGACTTCCCTACAAGCAATGGCCTCATTGGTAATATTTCCTTACCTCAGCAGGCAAGTTTCTATGCATCGACAAATACCCCAGGTGGGCTTGTGCAAACTAATGGCTTCCAACATAGTCATGGTTCAAATATCATAAATAACATTGCATGTAGCAATAATAATGTTGGTCACACTGATGCAATTTTGAACCAAGGATTTGGAAATGGTACATCTGTTAAAAACCTTGTGAATTTAGGAGGCCATCCAAACATTGGACAGCAGCAGGCTGTTTGTCCAGGCAATATTGAGGTACCTTCCGGCATTATCAGTAATTCTAATGAGCAGCTCTGTAATGGGTATTCTGTTGTGCCTCAGCCTCCCCAGGCCCTCGTGCACGAACAGCTACATCATCAACAGCAGCAGCAACATCATCGTCAACAGCAACAGCGCGTCGCTGTTACGTGCGCCCAGACATTCTTCAGCAGGCCTGACCAGAAGAATAATGCACGCAACGAAAGTGGTGGCAATAGTTCCTCAGTGTCTCAGGCTCTTGCGGCAACTAATTTTATTACTACATCTCAAGGTGGAGATGCCGCTAACGTAGTGGCTGTGATGGGGTGTGATGGGGGCACTGCCGGTTCATCAACACCTTCAAGTGGGACTGTCGTCTTCCCAAGATGTGATTCGGTCCGGTCGGAAACAGCCGAATCAAGTTGTAGCAGTTTAAGTTCGGCAGACAGTCAACCAGATGCTGGTACAAACTCTTTGGCTTTGCTCCTTCCACCTGCAGCAGCAAGTCACCATTTGACTCCAGTGAATAACCCTCATTTAGTTACGAGCGGGAACAATAGTTTAGTTCATCAGAGTCCTGCTGTCCACCCTGGTCTTAACAGTGCTGCAGGCATGGTGATGCTAAATAATGGTGTGACTGTACAACAGTCTGGTTCTCAGGCTGCGGGAATAGTGCGAACACCCAGTGGTGCCATATCACTTTCACAGCAGCAACTTGGCAATATTGTGTTAGCTATGGCAGTTCCTCCAAATACTGGACCATTGAACAATAACAACTTGATTCAACCGACAGTTTCGTCGGTTCCTGTGCAGCCAGTGGTGCCGACTATAACGGTGCCATTCGGTTGGAAGAGACTCCACATTAATGGGGCTATCGTCTACATCAGGTCAGTCTGTAGCATAGCACGATCATTTGTGAAGGGGGCCTTCATGTGGTGTCCCCTTTGTCAGTTAATTTTTTCCACTTATAAACATTTACTTCAAAGCATTTCAAGAGTAGTGTCACTTTTTATGCGTTATTTGCATGAAGTGCATAGGGAGAACACATTATGGGCTGGTTGAGTTGATCTGTCTGTCCAGTCAGTTCAACTCGAGAATGACTGGACACATTATGATGAAATGTGGTATGGAGGTTGTGCTATTGTGCATGACCTCAGTATTTACTGTATTTTTTAATATCTGTGAGCGGTGATGACAAAATGACAGTTAAGGGAAGTGAGGTTAAGTTATGTTTGGTTATGTTTCATTTCAGTTTAGGTTAGGATAGATGTTTAAATACAAATTTTAAATGTTGGGCTTTCGTTTGTGGGAATTATAAAGTTTTTAATTCTGTATTTCGAAATTTTAAAGATTTTTAAAATTTTAAAATTTTGAGTGTAAGACAGTTTTTGCGGTTTTTTAGGGGGTTTACAAATTTTAAATTGTATGTAAATTTATTTATTGAGACACGGCAGATGTAATACCTTTAAATGCAGCTAACCACTGGTCTACCGAGGGCTACAATACTTATAGGTGCTACCAGACAAACTTCCTTCCTAGAAAACTGCTGCCAGTTATGTGAATTCGTCGTTGGTCAGTGATTAGTAATAGTATAATAATGATGATTTATGTGACTTCTGATTTGCTGTGTTTAGTTCATGCAGCTCCATTTGGAGCCTCTGTGGTGCATTGTCAACTATGATATTAAAAGGGGCTGAATCTTGTCTCTTGGCTCTTACATTCTTGAAATCTCTCATTGACATTATTATATTATTTAGTGAACATAATTAATCTGGAAAGAATCTATAAATATGTTACGAGGTTAGACCGGCGTTGCAAAGTAGAATGTTGCAATGTGCTAAAGTCGAGTTTCCCAGAGGTGATTGTTGCAAAGTAGAATGCTAAAGTCGAGTTTCCCAGAGGTGATGTTTGGTCTGGAAGGATTTGACATGACTTAAAAGTTTATGAACTAACTGATTTTTGCCTCGTAGATTCAAATTTAGCTCGTTTGATTTGGCTGTCTAATCCACCAGATGAGCAAGGTTATGAACCGAAGCATCGTTGACAGGCTCTGGCATGTCCTTACCTTCAGTTACCACGAAAGAACATGTACTCCTAATGCCATAAAACCAATTCAACATTTTTCTCTTTATTTTAACAGTTGAACTTCATAGAAATATTTCAGATTAACAAATTGCGCCTTCAAGGAATTGAAGAAACTGGTGGTGGTGAAATGTGATTTTATAAAATTATAAAATTAACAGGCTCAGATATATGTGTAAGTTATTATTGACTTGGCACGTAAATGTTGCTGGTGGATTATAGTGTGATAAATGCTTAATTTATTTGCATTCAAATTCAGGGAATTAAACGTGGCTCTTTATGTCTGTAACTAAGCCAATCTTCCAACCATTGAAAGTACTCTGTATAAATGCCATGAAGTTTATTAAAAAACTAAGATGATGATTTGACACACAGCATCATCCCTAGGCACGAACACCGCAAGTTTGGCAGAGTCTGTGTACCTTTGTCGGTAGCTAAGAAAAACACATTAGATTTGGTGATCTAAGCCGGCGGCAAGCTTTTCGGCGTCCTCGGTCACTGTGTGACGAGGAAGATTCGTGGTTTGTGTGTCCTTAGATGGTCATTGCATGTTCAGTCAACACAGCACCTGGGATCTCAGCGACGTCACGGAGTCTGACGAGCAAGTGTTAAATATGAAGTTTTTCCTTACACTTTCCTGCAATCTGATTCACTTACGTTCTTCTAACTCTGGATTTAATTAAGAGCTAGAGCTTATTCTTGTACCATTTAGAAGCTCTTAGGTGGGATTTAATTTGGCACATCACAATAAGATTTTGAAGCACATTAACATTTTGGCCTTGATTTATGAGAAATCAGAAACCATGTTTAATTTACTTTCTCTGTTATTCTGTAAATACAATTTTTTGAAAATGTCATTTGAAATGAGTGGGTTGATGAGATTCCTTTCCACTGTTGATATGCGTGGCCTGTTGCAGTTCCTGGACGTACTTTTATGAGCACTTTTAAAAGCTGAAACCCACAAAATGTTTGGCAGTGAAAGATTTACTGCGGCCAGGGGGGATGTAAAAATGTTTGTTGAATTTCACTGTCATTCGCTTGTTACACTCATGCAAGCTGCCACATTCTGTCGCGTTTGCAAGTTAAAAATTCTGTCTTCGACTTGAAGATCTTCATCTTGCGACTGTGCTGTATGTGTGGTGGTAGACACACATTCACTTCTGAAAACAGATTTTTTTTGTGCTTAGTTTTCTGAGGCAGGAATGACGCAGTGTATTTGTTCAGTACCTGGAAACGCTCGACCTTCACTCTTTGCCGTGGTCTTCAACAGTATAATACTCGACGGTGACTGAGGGAACGTTTGCAACCTGTAAAGGTGTTTTTATCTGCTGCTCATAAGGGTTTAGCAGCTTTCAATTGTTTCTCCCTGATGCTGATGGTGTCCATAACGATGTGATCTTTATGATAGCAGTAGTTGACATTTTTTTATGTTTTATACTATCGGGTTGCTTCGTCAGAAAAGCAGTCAGTTTTTGTCAAATTGTTAAATTTACCAGGAAGAAAGCTGCGTAGTTTGTTTTTGTTTGAATGACGTGCTCAGTGTCGTTTTTAAACAATGTTATATAACAACAAAACAGCTGTATCATTTCATTTTGTGAATAATAGGCAAGAAATGGTTGAAAGAGGAGAATAGTAGAATGTATATGTTTATTGTTTACGTCGTTACACAGCACACAGAATACTCCTGCAATTTAAATATGGATAAAAATATTAAAGAAAGGCAGCACTTAAAAAAAATACTACAAATACTGTCCCCAGAAACAAACCCATATTTAAATGATGCTGATAAGATAATCTTAATTAGATATTTAACAGCCTGAAAACACTGTTATCAAAATAGTCATATTACCATCTCCTCCAGCAATTAACCAGACTACTTAAACGCCTTTAAAATTTTAATACCTCTTGATGAAACAGAGGACATAGTTGGGTACAAGAAAGTCCTTATATGTACTGAAGTGAGATAGATTTATACAGCAATATATTTTACAGGCGTCTTCAAACAACATCCACAAAAGAAGAGTTTTGTGAAAATGCAACCAATCAAATTAATACGAGAATACTCCGCATTCGGACAATTCTGCTGTAAAGAACAAAAGTTCGTGATGCACGACTTGTGTATTATGAATCGAAGAAGAGGTTCTAGTCTTTAAGTTTAACTTAAGAAGAAGCAACAAATATTGTAACTGCGGCCCTAATTTATAGAAACCGCAACCTAGGATATTTAGCAGTGAAAATTGAGCAAGGAACAAATGAAGTTGGACAAATCAGCCTGAAACGTGTAAAGACGTGAGATATTTGTTTGTTGTGTACAGATGGCAGTAATAAACACAAACTTCACTTCACAACAATCGTAAATAATAGAAGAGCACTTTTTTGATTACTTATATATTTATTATTTGTATTACGATTCAGCATTTCATTTACATTATTTTCTAACATACAATCTTTTATTTTCCTTCACGTTCTCGGTGTACTGATCCGTCCATTTTTTGAAAATTTAAATAATCTGGTGTTTCAAATTTGAACGTTCATTTAGTTCAAAAGTATTATATGCTTCAAATATAATAATACAGACTATCAGTAATTAATTTGTTCATTGCTTTTGCCAAAATGTGGTCATCAGAGAAGTAACGAGCCTTTCCTTTCCACAATTTGCAAACAACTTCTTACATCTGGACCACTTGAATTTTTTCTTATGCACCTTCTTGCAGTGATCATCTGACTCTTCAGTAGGCCATTATGCCTTTATGCACTCTTCTCATAAATCCTCTGTTTCTTTCGGATATCTTGCATTTGTGGTACTGTACATCGCCGCTGAATAACAGCTGTATGAGGAATGTTATAAAGTCTTCTTGATAAGGCCTTGACAGAATATTGTCTTGCTGTCTTTCTTGTGTGTCTGTCATTTGGTTGGTGCTAGTGGTGACAATGGCATGGACTTTCTTGTTGGCCCTGGCTTGGTACACTGTAAGTGAAATATCACCGCGCTTGTCGTGGTATAGCTCCCAGGATGATTCCGACTATCATCGTGTATTTCTCCTTCCACCTCGGAGGCGAGTTTTGGAGTAATTGATACTAGTAACATTTGCGTACTTATTAAGGTTTGGCTGGATAAGACACACTCATCACATGGATAGTATTCATCCCTCCCCAGGTATCTGGAATCCAATACATTTTCTGGCCACGTGCTTCGTACAGAGGCAAACTGCCCTCCTTGGAAATAATAGTTTGTCTGTTGTAATATTTGGTTGCACTTTATAAAAAGAGTTCTCTAATCGATTCTAGACAAGTTAAACCAAGGCAGATTGTTGAGTCTTAGGATTGTCATTATTTTGGAGAAGTGATTTGGGGGTATTTTACAAGGGGTCAGATTGTCCGTCCCCCTCTCTGGGCATTGTAGAAAAAAACTTGACCAGTGTAACAGTTAACTTTTGCACAGTGACTGCCCCTCACAGATAATGAAATATTACGCAGGGAAATCTCTGTGAAATGAAATTGGTTTTGAGACATTTTATCCCCTTGTGGACATCTTAGTGTTAAAGGAGGTGGACTTCCTGTTTGTGGGAAGAACCTAAGAAATGCTTGTTCATGGTAGAAGGAAGTGCCATCTTTAAAAGGTGTGTGACAAGTGCAGGAGGAGTTTTAGCAGTTGCAATTTGTATCTAAAAACCTTTTCTTAGAGCAAGAAGATAACGCCGAGATTGAAACTGATAGTGCAGTCATTAAATGAAGAGTTGTCACAAATAACAGATGGAAGTGAGGAAGTTACAATTTTGACTCTTCTTTTGTGAGACTGCGGTGTCAAGAAAATGGAAGAATAGTTCCCTGGTGCCTCGAACTGTGTGTGTCTGTACTGCTCATCAGAATGCAGAAGTGATGCTTAAAGGGTTCGGACCGGCTCAGAAATGACATACCAGAATATTGAGCTCTCTGTGTAATCCTCCTCAAGATCGTTGTTTCCTGAACGCTGGATCAGGTAGATTGCAAAATCTGCTTGAGTATTTATTAGAGAACTGGAGCAATTTAGAAGAGAATGATAACTGAATGTGTTACAAGCATTGGATTTCGACAGATGGATCAGCACTTGAAGCCGTTGTGATAACAAATTTGTTGATTGCGTGCCACACTTTTTCGTTGCTATTCAGCGAGCGTTGTGTTTGATGGAATAAGTCTGACTTAGAAGTCAGTGCAGCCAGTTTGCTGTGTGATAGTTAATTGTTTCTTCATTTTTCAAGACGAGCCACACGGATTCCATTGGAATAATACCCCTGTGAAGTTTGTTGCCTGCAGGGGATTTGGTCCACTGCTGCTGTTCACCGCCTTCAGAAATACAGTTTTATTTTGAGTAAAGTTGCCTGTTTCATTATTTCTCAGGTGGGAAGAAGATTTTGGCTTTCCATCTGAATGGCATATTTTGCCACTTTGTGTGGCAAGAGTGCACCAGGTGGGACCACGAGGAAACTTTAGTAAGGGCAAGCTACTAGCAGCCCTACTGAAATCAAATCTTGGATTTATAATGAAAGTAGATCCGAGAACAGCTCCAGGACTAACATGTGCTTTAATATCTGCTGAAACAGAATTAATGATTAAGGAGTTAAAGCACGAGAAATCGCAAATTATCTTGTAAGAATAATTGACAATATTTCCATAATGTCTGTTGATGTCAGCAACTTTTGTGTTGAAGGGCTCGATGTGTCCCTTGTGACTTTTTCAAGCTCGTGTTTTTAGTGGATGAGATTTCATGTCTGTCTTGGGATAATATTTTTCTGTGTGTTAGACAACTTTATGAAGTCAATATATTCTTATTGCAGAAAAAAAATACATTTTGTTAGAAATGACGGTCGAACGTTAAAGATTATATTTGCATGTTGTGAAATATAAGGAACATTTGTTGCAAGTTATTTGTCCGTGTTTGCTGTCATGGGTAACTAATTCGCACTTCCAGGGACTACCTGTTTCGGGTGCATACACCCATCATCAGGTCGTAAGTCTTCTTTCCAGACCGTGTCATTGTAATTCTTCTCAATTGAAATACCGGGTTCTTACGCCAGTCGTTTGTTAATTTAAATAATATTTTGATCGTAAAATTGGATACAATTAAATAACATTAATTTTTTTACCACAGTGCTCTAGATACTTCAATACCTTTTACAAATTAAATTCTACAACCAACACAGTAATCTACCATCCACTGAGAACGCATTCAACACAGAAGGTCACCACGGAAGTATATATACAGGATGAGTCAGAAGTATGTTTACAAACTTCGAGTGCGTGTTCCAGGATCAAAAATTAGAAAAAATGTTCCTATGAACATGGAGTCGCGGATGTTTCATTTCCAAAATAATGACCAAAAATAAGTTTCAATGAACTGACTTTATGTCAAAGTGAATCCAGCTTCCAGCAAAGATTTTCAATTTGGACAGGAATTGTTTCCGACGTGCTTATTGGTCCACACATGCTTCGATCGCGTCTAAGAGGACCTTCA
>NW_019060438.1:20902-36432 GCF_000696155.1 Zootermopsis nevadensis
AGTTGGCGTCTTGGTCCTTGAGAGCGGTGTTTCTTCACAGCCTGGCGTCTTTAACAAAATGTCCAGAATTCCTGAGCTTAAATCGCCCGTCGTGCTCTGTTCGACGTTCAGACGAAGTAAAGGTCGGGTCGCACTTTCTGGGTTGCCGCAGTAATCGACGAGCAGCCGAGGGTCGACCCGCTGGTATTCGGAATGAAGGTCGCCTGAAGACTCGGTTGAGGAGGCGGTAGGAGATGACGAATGACTCCGCTGTGAAGGGCCAGGTGAACCTCCTCCTGAGGTTGGTAACCTGTCTGTGGGCTGAACGAACACTGAAGCGACACGCCGGAATTCTAGGTCAGTCGTTGTGGAAGACGACAGAAAGGTTGGTGCGGAAGGGACCTGTGCCCCTTCAATGGCTGTCCGATTGAATGACCCACTGATGATTGAGGACTGATGCTCAAGTGGCCAGCTGAGGCAGCAACGAAGTGTCGAATACTACTCAGGTTTCCCGCGCTTTTCTCAGTTGCCACGGCGTTGTTGAGAAGGGAAATGGCCCAGTCTTGAAGGCCTTTGACCAAAACGATCCCTCCCTCCCTCCGGAGTCACCGAGCCCTTCTGGGGTATCCCCCAGACATCCACCTACCAGTGACAACAGCTGATTCTCCAGATATGTCGAGGTCGTCAGCCAAGACAAGAATCCCGTTAGTGCAGAATTTTACAAGGCTCTGTTCACATTGCAGAAATGGTTTAAGCTTGCAAGGTTCTCGAAGCATTTCACCTTTAGGTACCTCATTCATTGGTTACTTAGGTTGCTTTTCTGGTCAGAGGGCCCAGCGGATAGACCTTATCGGACCTCTCCTATCAATACCATAGATTAATACCGACTTGAAGGTTGTTAAATTAGTGCTCTGTGTTGACAATGCAGTAATGAACTTACTAGAAAGGACCTTGAGTGTCGATATCAATTGTGCAATTTTGATTTTATTTTAGAACAGCTGCAAAATATTGGTTTGTGTCTTTACTATTGCATATTCCATTAAGTTATAATAACATTAGCAGTTTAAGTAAGCCGTCTGGTTCACACTGATGTGTTTTAGTTCGAGATTATCTTAGAATTCTCATAATGTGAACATTAAGGAAATGGTAAATTATTAATTACATCTATAAAAGTAATTGTGCAATGTAATTTCAGGTAATTACATTATCATATTTAAGTCGTCATATTCTGTACGAAGTAAATGTAGATCATCAGATAGCAGCACCAGTACCACGTTCTTTCGCGTATTAGAATTGCATATGACACAGAAAATAATTGGCTTTCGGATGTTCGGCGGTGCAACCCGCCAGGGCTCCCGCTCGCCCTGATGGTGTCTTCTCGTCGGTGCTCCGTCCTTCTGTCTGTCTGCCTGCTTGTTTCTTGCCTTCGACAGTCCTCGGATCGATGCCAAGAGGGTTGACTGCATGTGTCAGAACTGGGATGAACTTATTACTTTAAAGTTATTTCATTTCTGAGGACAGTCTGGACGATGTTTCTGTTGCCATTGCGAACAGAAACGTGCGCACTTTCGCGTAGTTCTGAGGTGGGTCGGGTGAGACGACGACCACGGCAGGAGTTTCAAGATTTTGATGAACGTTGAAGAGGAGTAGAAGCTGATTTCTAGTGTGGGAGTTGCTGTCAGGGCGGATGTTTAACAGATGTCGTCTTGCGAACTTGATCCGTTCTTGCACCGAGCCACCATACGTCCTTGAGGGGGAGGGGGCGGGGAGTCAATGAACTCGGCCTCGTGTGGGGGAGAAACAGCGTTTGTTTACATTCGCAGATGTGGGTCTCTCTTGGGTTCGAGTGAGTACTCCTTGTCGCATGAGGAAAGAGGACAAATGGTTTGCAACTGTCGGCGATTTGTCAAATCAGTTTTGCTTTGCAATGAAGTGTGTGGCGGGCCGGAGTCACTTACGGACTTGGTCGATTGTAGAAATAAATGGACTTGGACGCTTTTCGCACCAGGCGACCACGTGTCCTTTCGTGGGTTGGAACCAAAGTCTTGTGGACATCACAGGCTTTAGTTGTGTGTTCAAATGGCACTTATGTGGTTTCTTCAACACCCGAATTCTTTTATAATCTTATTTAACAACGATGTTTCAGTAGCTCAGACGAAAAGTGTCGAATTAGACGATGATAGAGAATAGTCAGTTGGAAAGGATGTGGAAGGAAGGAAGGATTTATCCTGTCCTTTGCCTGGAGGGAAACACGAAAAACCCCAGTCATGATCTGAACCCCGGGCCTCCCGAATACGAAGCACCACACCACGAGCTGTCACTCGACGGGGAAACTAGCTGCTACCGACAGCGTCTTAAAGTAGGCCGCAGATAAGTAGAATTGGTTCGGAAGGAAAATCTTCCCCTCAGACTTTGTATAGGCAGCGTCACGCTCCGTCTGTGACCCAAAAGGACGGCTTTGCGCAGGCGCCGCGTTGTTTGCAGTTGGTATTTGACTGTTTTATGATGCAAAGTTTCTAGTTGGAGCAGAGCAGAGAGGAAGACCCATTCTGGTGTTCAAACACGCGACAGAGAATCTTGGGCTACGTGCGAAGAACGTGGAATTGGACACGATGAAGTTAAATACGGAATTAATAGGAAATTACGGAGACAAGTAGAAAAACCACGTGTTTCGAATTTCTCCCGTTCCAGATTCTGCATTTCCGTCCGTGTGGCGAGACCCATGAGGCCGAAACAGGCTTCTTACTTTCTTTCGTTCTGTAATCTCAGCAGAACTGCGCTCGGCGTGTGGCTGCTTCTTGCGGGAGTGGACGATGGTCAACGAAGTTGTTGAGACGTTAAGAGCCCGAAGGTTTCCTGTGTAATGAAAGTAAATCGAAGTGGAGATACTGCGTCCAGAATGACGAACTGGGGTTACAATTGACGGGCGCAGGTGCTGAAAGAGGAATGGGATTCTTCTGTCGTGCTCCAGCTGTGAGGTGGAGATCGTGGACGCCCCCTGGTGATCACGCACATTCTCTGGCTTTCTGTCCGTGGGCTGCAACTAACATAAATTAATAGTTTTTAATATCAAAACGTGTTTAATTACGAATCAACAAATCGGTGGATTATCTTGATTGTTACTTATCGTGGGACCCCACAGTAGCTCATGCATGTACCTTTTTTTGGTTCAGTTTCAGTCGAAAAATCTTAAACTTGTATGAGATGCGAATCTTTTATTAGACATGGGCGTTTTAATAGTTGAAATTGCTGACGGAAGAATTGTGTGGGTAGGGGAGACCGGGTAAATTGGAACCGCCTGAGGAAAAGTTGCAGCGAAACAAAAGAAGACGAGCCGTATTTTAGTTACTGATGAATTAAGTAGCATCTGAATACCGCCACTGACGATAACGATCGTCTGTGATATGGACGAGGGATGTCGAGGGGCTGCATCGACCACGATTACCCCCCATTTAGAAACGAATTCAGCAGCTTCAAGGACCAGCCGAAGCCCAATCAGTATTTCGCTGCTCGTGCTCGTAACTAGGTTGCGGTAAAGTGTGCGAATTTCATGGACACTAAACGGAATTTGTCACCGATGACTTAGGGGACATTGGCATGCAGATATGATGAAAAGGCTCCGTGTATACGGCCGAGCGCCTTCTAGATGCATTTCCAACTGAAATAAAGTGATGGGAATTAATTTTGATGTTCAAGCTAATTTGTGACGTTCCGGGGCAGGAGAGGACATCGTGCCGGCATCTGAATTAATTATTTATTTATTTTGTCCAGGTTTTGGTTGTAGGACAGTGATGATGCGTGCATGTCGGTGGTTTTTCGCTTTAGAACTTCGATCTCGCCCAGTTGGTTTCGAGAGTAGTGGACTCAGATATACGGAGCGATAGAATTACAGAACTTTATTCGTGGAACGGCATTAATAAACACATCGCAAGTGTGTTCATGGAAAAGAAGAACAGGAACACAATTAACACATTTCTTGTTAAAGTAAACAATTAAAATTATTCGTTTGTCAGGAATTTTCCCATCGTCTGTTCTTTAAAATCACGACGTTTCGGAGGCTGGTTCTGTATCCGTCTTCAGGTGAGAGGTACCTACTCTGTTGGGCCCCTTAGATAGAACTAGTCTCTGTCACTGGACTAACTCTATCTAAGGGACCCAACGTATAGTGAACATGATTGTAAGATTTAAATAAACTTTTAAAAAATGTATTTATTACAATAATTATCAGAAAGTTTTGTAACTCTCTATGTTTCTAATTAAAATTAACATGTACGATATCTTGTTTCATTATTCATTTCTTACTATCGTATACGATGAACCATAGCGGATACGTACATTATAATAAAACGTATTGTGTAGACCAGGGGTCGGCAAACTACGGCCCGCCGCCTCTTTTTGTACGGCCCGCGAGCTAAGAACGGATTTTACATATTTAAATTATTTGAAATTTCAAAGTACGCGCTATAACCAAACGGCCGAGTTGAGTATTTGAGAGAAAGAATTCTATAAATGTCTCTCCAAGCGATGAATACGGCCAATTAAGATCAAATGCTCGGGGATTTGTATCTGTATTTGGCAGCACCTACCTGTGTGAAAAGACATTTTCAAAGATGAAATATGTAAAATCTCAATACAGGTCAGCATTAACGAATGAATATTTACAATCAATTTTGATGTTAGGGAGTACTGAATTTAAACCTCAGTTTGGTGAAATGTTATCTCATAACAGGCAATTCCATTCTTCTCATTTGTAGAGCTGTATTTCGAACAATTGTAGTCTACTTATTATTACGTTACATTTTGTTCAATAAATTTGTTAAAACTCGGTTTTTTCCTTGTTACATAAGTAGGCTCGAGTTTGCCTCTTGGCCCGCAGATCCTAAAATATTTACTATTTGGCCCTTCAGAAAAAATGTTTGCCGACCCCTGGTGTAGACGATTAGATGTTTAGTACATGGTTTCAATGCTATAACATGGCTGCTAACGTATCCGATACGTATCGTAAAAGCTCAGGAATGCAAGACACACATAACGAACAAGAACGTTAACAAACAACGTCTTGGAACGGAACTCGTTCGTAAACCGAGAGTTTCCTGTATAGAATTTTTAGCAGTTGGAGTGTTTGGATTTGCTGTGCCAGACCTGTCACACATCAAAATACCTCCTCCTCCCCCCCCAAGCGCCTACATTGCGTATAGTGGCACACTTTAACAACGAGTCCCAGATTAGACGAGGTTTCCGGCGCGAGGAATTGATTAATTTCGTAATTTTATCTGGAACTGGTACAAGTAATGCGATTGTGGGCGGGTTCCTAACCGTCAGATCGGCTCAGTGTGATCCAGAGATGATATTTTCAGCTTCACTCATCTACGAACAGTTTCGCGGTTCTAAGGACAAACCCCCATTTCTGCGGGAGATTTTGTGGACTAAGGTTGTAGTGGTTTACTGAACTGAGTCTCTGACCACTTCTCTGAAGTGCTTTTAAGACCAACGTTTTTGCTTATCCGTTGAGGATTCTGCGACCTTCGTCACGGACTCTACAACGTGCATCAGACGTCATGAGGCACTCGGATGGATGTGATTTTGCAGCTTATGTAATCTGCAGGAACGGTGGCGCCTCTGACCGAATACGTATTTCGCTGCTTAACATCATCCACCGATTCATTGACTGATTACTTCTCGAAGAACCTATATTTCGTCCAGACTCCCATTACCTGTTGTCTGTGTAGATTCTTTCCGTGGTCATTTTGTTGAAGACTTGTGTGTTCTTGGATGCTGCGCCTTCGTTTGAGAGCTGCTTGCTGCCTCAATGAGCATTCCAGAATACTGTCGTCTTCTTAGTCGCCGCCGTGAGAACCTGAAGTCTCACGCGTCAGTGTTGTTCGGCTGACGTGCCTTAGGTCGTGTTTGCTGTTCCTTTTGGAAACTGGTACTGAATGCGACAGTCGGTGGTTCGCCTTACCCGGTTACAGTACAGAAGTTGCTGACACACGACGCCCGCCCCTACAGGGTTTCGAACCCAGGCTCGTTTTTCGATGAAGATTTGAGGACCGCACCTTTAGTACGATTCCACCATCGACCATTATTACTTACTTAATCGTAGAAGATCTGAAAGTCTTCAGAAGAGTAAAATGATCGTGTGTTTTTAACGTTACTATAAGTGGTGCCTCTTTATTTCTGAGAATTGTGAGCCAAGATAAGACTTTTTTTTAAAAAAAAAGATGCCTGCTGTGATATGAGAGGTTGGCAGTCCAGCCCACCCTTAAGCCCCTCATCTTTCGTCAATTTGATTTTGTCTCCCGATGTCGATGTGACAGGTTCTGATCGAATTATCCGAGTTGATTTCAGTGCCCAGAGTTCGTCTGTACTGAAGGATGGTTATGCGGGTTGCATAGCAAAACGGCGTTCACAATGCTCGGTAAAGCATTCGTCTTTAAGCTCCGCGTAGAACACAGTGACCTACCGGCTGAGCCAAGCGAATCGATAATAAGGCACTTAGCAGTCAGTCCCTTGGCTCCTCTCCCCCCCCCCCTCTCTCTCTCTCTCCGTCTCCGTCTCCTAATTGATCCAGCACAATTCTCCGCACTTCGTGCTAGATTTGAGCAGCACAGTTCTCTGTTCTGCCCGCGGGCTTGGAGACTTCGGATTATTTTACAGGATACTGAGAATTGATTTGGGCATTTTTTTTTTGGGGGGTAGGGCTTTTCTCACCGGGATTTTTAAGAACATTACATGGCGTGCCCCAGAAAAGACGCACGCACGCACAGCGGCAGATTTGGTGGCCACGAAGCTGGCGGTGGTATTTTTCGACATTCGTGCTAGACTCGCTGATTCACTGCTGACGTGTGCCATGAATTAATTTATTAAAATGTCTTTATATTATTGATCGAATGTTTGTATGCTCGTTTTGGGACATTCCGTATTTGTCGGTTCCTTCATGAGCGATGGCGTGTGTCTACGGTTAAGTACGACGATGCCGGTTCGAGTCAGGAGTTCCTTGTACAGTTTTATGATTCGTGCTGTTAACGCCAAGTTCTCTGGAATTTTGTGGAATTGGTGGGTCATCTCATGTTTCGAGCAGCAGTCCATCTCCAGCCATGGGATTAAAGTGTTTTTATCCAGTTTTTCCGGACTTAATTGGTAGCCTACACGTGAAACAATTTGGGTTTTGGCACGGCTATAATGAGAGCCGAAAACATTTTTGTGGTTTCTAAATTGTCGCAGTCAGTGTGCTAAGCGGTGTTTTATGTTTTTGTCGTACGTGCCAATAATTTTGTAGGCGAGAACGGTCGGATGGATTTTCACTTTAAAACTGAGCGCATTAATTCCCAACGCAACAGCGGACTCGTAGGCGAACATCTGCACGGACCTAATTTGTTCCCGCGCCGGGAAGCGGTTGACCTCAGACGCGCAGAATTGTAAACTTTTGGCCACTTCGGCAGGTTCTCCTTGCTCGATCTTTGCCACGAGGCGGTTGGCGATCGACCACTAGCGTGAGGCGTCATATGCGGTGAGCCGGGTTACCAGTGGTGCAGAACCAAGGCAAGTCCGCTTGTAGTGTGTTAGGATCGCCTGAGATTCGCTCTGAGCTTTGTTCACATGTCTCTTACTTATGTCTATTTCGTAGCAGACAAATGTCAGCCGTGAGCGGACCCTCGATTCGCTCCGCAGCCACGTCGCTCCCGAGTACTTAGTGGGGCCTTCTTGACGTATTGTATTGTCTTCAGGTAGCCGCGGAACTTCAGCTCCAGCGAGTTGTTTCAACAGCGAACGAAATGTCATGTTTGCTAACTAAGCAATTTGCGTGTAGTGGTCGGAAGAATCCTTTACCTGCGCAACATGGTTCCCGCGTTGAGGTAAAGTTTCGAAGCGGCCCGGTCATACGACAGCCGTTTTGAAAAGCATTGTAGTTATTTCTCGATCCCTGCATCTTCGTTGGCATGTTAGACCGTCCATTATTACCGCTACACTTGAAATTAAATCTCGGTACCGTGCGTAACTTGAAACGTGGATGAAGGACGTGCCTCCTATGTTTTGTTCTGCCAATGCCGACGGTTCAAATCTTCTCCTGTGCTCCCAACAGCAAAACTCCGAGAACATAAAGCCCACCGTTTAAACTGCTCCAGAAGATATGCATATGATATATCGTTACGAGCATTTCTGAGGGGCACATCGCCTGCATCCTCAAGGTAGAAGAGTTCTCTGTGAGTTTAATGGGACAGTCTCATGTCAGGCCATATTGTGTTTACGTTGCCCTCCGGAAAATAATGTGTGTGGAACTTAGGAGAAATCGTCTTGTTTCCAAGACTTAACCTTATCCGAGTTTCGCATTACACGTCTTTGTCGTGTGTCGATTGGAGCTTTACGTTCTTGTGTTCTCGCTTCTGGAAATGGAGTCTGACGAAATAAGGAGGATTATAGCGCCAGAGTATCTGAATCGTTTGCGGTTTTAGAGCCGAAAGGAGTAGAGCTTAAATGTGTTCAACTTTTCAGTCATCATCTTCCGCGATGTATACGGTTCTTCGTGGATGTGCAACGCCGTTCTTAATTTCGTTCGTATTTCTCAGCTGAACTGCGTCGCCGTGGATGAGCCTCGAACACACGGCGAGGAAGAGCTGTTGTGATTCACTGACAAAGGAAGTTACAGGTCTTCCGAGGTTAAGTGCTGCATAAACTGTGTGAATCGTTGCAGAGCAATTTCTTTGTTCGCGTCTTCTCATCTTTGTTCTGTTAGATCGATCTCGCGCTCTGGGTTCGGAGCGGAGGAGGTACTTGGCCCGTCAGAGAATTGAAAGGTTCCTGCGCTCCAGTGCAGAGGCTTCGTACTCTTCGCCGATCGAACTGACGCCGGTGGCAAGGGGTGGGAGGTGAACGCGAACAGTTCTGGTTGAAAGATGTCGGTGAACAGCCACGAGGTGGCCGTACAGCGAGGTGACTGGGAGAGAGAGAGAGTGTTTATTGAAACAGCTCGTCAGTGGGTCGAAGTGAGTCGAGGTAGGGTGAGTTCTAGGTTCCGTGACTAGAAACCCTGGTTTGGAGGCAGTTTCTGTAATAATCGTGAGAAATCTTTAATGTGTTCGCCGTTCCCTGCTCGGTTTTTTCCCCTTCAATTTTGCGCGCGTTCAACCCGCGGGTCGCCTCTCGACCTCCGCAGAGGCAGCCAAGACGAACGCCATGCGTCTTCGGCGCACTCTACAAGCTGGGCCGTCCAACTTTGCGACATTCCGTCTCATGAGGTATCGAAGTGCTGTTCGTACTGCTTTCACGTGTGCTGACTCCGGTGTTTGCTCTTACGAGGGCGTTGCTCTTGCGAACCGCATTATATATAACACTTCCTTTGTACACTTTTGTAAGCCTTTGGATGTCCGTCAAGTCGTGTGTCGGGTTTGATGTCCGCACTTTTGTGTATGTTCCAGTTTTTACCCAGGCACTTACTGGAGCAAGAAACACGATTGGTGCCGCACCTCTGTTAAGAATGTTAAATCGATCGGCAACGTATCTTTCGACATTTACCCTCTTCATTCTACACACGTTGCCCATCTCTGCCGCCGACGTCAACAAGGCGTTTGAAGGCATTGTAGTCCATCCCGACCTCTTGGTTCGTTGTCTGCGACCTTGGCCCACCGAGAGGTTGTCCTAACCGTCGCATTGCCGTTCCAGTGCTATTTTGGCCCAAGCCCTTCGTAAAGGGACACTTAGCCCTAGTAATAGCAGCAGCAGCAGCCCTGAGAATGTTTCTATTTACACGGGCTCAGTCCCTTTTTACGTTTATTTGTCGGGTAAAATTTGGGAACGCCTGATATTTAAAGTCTACGGGTCGAGGCGCACGTTACTTGTTAAAAAAAACCGAACTTTTCATATGTAGTATGTGTAGTCAAATCGTTCGTCTTTCGTAAATTATTTCTCACAAAGTCAGAAAATAAAAACAATCTCAAAACCAAAAATAAACGCGAAAATAATTAAGCGAATGCTTTAAGGAATTGACGGACACAGTAATGCATATCTTGGCTCTGTTCCTGGAAACTTTGTGACTTTATGATCGTGCAGAAGAAACCCATTCCGAGGTGGCACGTTTTTCGAACGTCATGGATTAAGAGACGTGCTTTTCCTCAGGCACGAAGGTCGGCTGGCTTCCGACTGTTTGCATCCAGCACATCTGAGTAAAACTTCCTGGCCAGCCGACGGACAGGAGGAAGACTCTCGGCCTCGTTGCTCGTGGAGGGCAGACGGCGCGCTGTATTATTTTTTTAAAAATTGTACAGCTCGCGCCAACTCAACTCGACCAGCGAGAACGCGCATGTCCAAGACGTGTGTGCGCAGTCTCGAAGCCTGCGATTTCGAAGTTCGTGGGGCAGCAAGAACTCCTTCTCGTGTGGAACTCGATGGCCAGTCATGGAAGGTTTTGTTTCAACGCAGTTTAATAATTGATGTGCCGAGTTTAATGAGAATTGTCTGTTGTGTTCTATCTTCCTAGCGTAATCGCAGTGTGCGCAGTCTCGAAGCCTGCGATTTCGCGGTGCCCTGTTCTTCAGTCTGCATCAAGTGACTATGCAGAATGCAGTCTGTGTTTAATCCGTGTCGTCGAAATAAACATTGAAGATCACCGGTCATTAGCGTAGATATAGAGCAACCGTCAACAGAAGTAGTTGATTCTAATTGGAGTTGCCGTGACACTGGGTTGCGAGGGATCCGCTGGACTCGTTGCTGTGGTCTTTGTCCGGATATGGACCGAAGCTGCCATCCTGACCCACCCTACGAAAAACAGTTCCCTTGAGAATCCTGTTAACCACTGCTCACGATAATACGACATATTTGTAAACACGCGACTACCAGCTGGACCTCGTTCACTTCACGTTCTCAGTTTCGGCCGCTCGAACATCCAATACAAATTTCAAATACCTTGTCTGTCGTACTTCAACACATGCGACATTTGTCTTCTCATTCACCGACGTGGCATCGCACGCGCTGTTAAGGATTTGCTAATACTTACGTAACCTTTGACCCACATACTCGGGGCTTCAGTCAACACCCGGCAGACACAACGTTATGAACTCTGTACCGTCGCCACCCACGTGCACGAAGTCACAGGAATCCCGCAACAAGCGCTGTACAGCGCCCACGAGACGGGAGTGGCTCACTCGTAAAACGCTTTCTTACTCAGCTGCTCCTGTAGAGGAACGGGTGTCAGCTGGCTTCCTTGATTATATATTTCTGCGTCCAGGAGCCAAAGAGGTCGTTAGGACTCTTTGCATGCGGGGGGCAAACCGGGAAAACCAGACGACTCCAAGCTCTGGACAAGCAACTTTTCCGTCATTGGAGAAAAACCGACGACGTCCAGTGGCGCTTTTATGCATCGAACTTCGTTATAATTTGTTACTTTTTTTTGTGGTCTGATGTTCTTAACCTTTTTAGTGCAGGCTCCTGCCTCATCTGTATTTTCATATCACTGTGACTGTCTTAGTGTTTTTCTTCAGACACTCCCACGGCAGGTACATTGTAGAAAGTCCGTCTGCAGTGCATTCGAATCCAGCTTCCTTTATCTTGTACCTAGTTGTTCTAGAACCAGGTGGCTGAATGGTGGCCAATGTTTCGAGAACAGTCTCTGCTGTCATCCTCAGGGCTGCTGGGTAACAAATCCGAAGAATCGGATACAGGCCGATATTAGGCTTAGGTCCTCGTCTCAATACCTGTCGTGTCGCTACGGTGTTTCCATCTCAAGTAACTGGGAGCTCCTTTTCCGGGCAGTTCTCTGTTGTTTGTGCGCCAGTCAACGGCCAGAGCACAAGAGAGTGCCACGAGAAAACGACGATAAATACGTAAAGGTGGCAACGAAGAGATTTTCAAAAGATCACGTGATTGCTCAGGGCTCTTATAGATGAAGACAACTTGCTACTGAATACGTCGATATCTTTGTAATAGCAGTTTAAATAAACTAAGTCATTTAGATTAAAATGAGAAGAAGATGTGTTAGATCAGAGATATTACGTAATTGCAATGATAAAACACACAGTCAATGGAATTAGGAGAGAAAGGTGGAAAATATGTACTAATTTATATTGAATGCGATTAATATCTAATGTGGATAGCAGCACAGTTGTTGTAGAATGTGATGAAGGCAGACACATTTTGTCGCAAAAGAATCGAAGTCCATTGCAGACGACATCGGCGTGTAGCAGAAGGGCAGTTGTTAAGCCCACGGTAAACTTTTATAAGGAACAGCGCATTAATGCAATATCTCCTCTTATGTAACATTTGGGGTTTTAGCTCAGATGTAATGAGCATGGCGGGCAAAGGGCTGCCAACTTCTGCTGGATTCGTTCCAGTTTGTTGGCATCAGTGGTCGTAATAGAATAGAGCTTTGAGCTAACTAAGGTTACATATAAAACAGCACTCAGTCAGTCAAGAGAAAAGAATGAGGAGATTGAAGTATGAATGCGACCCAGCAACTTTCTACACTGAAAATATGTGGTCAGCGTCGTTGTGGGATCGGAGTTTGGAGTCATTAAATTTGCCCATGTCTGATAGAGTCGGTGCGTGTTACAGGCCTGATAGAGTCTACAATCGGAGATCAACGTATTAGTTTTTCTTGAGAAGGAAATAACTGGTTTTACTAATACCGAGTTTCATGAAGTTAGTAGCGCACGAACCTTGTACAGAGCCAGATTCAGATTGAAGACGTAACAGATTGATTTTTGGTACATTTAGATTTTGTTAAACCATCTTAACAAGGACTTAATTTAGACTTTAAGTAATGTGAAACATGATCTCCGTTAGGAGAAGAGTTTGAGTTAGACTTAAAGATGTAAGACTTGAGGTTCTCACAGCGGTGAGTATGAAGATATCCGTCTTCTGGGTTGTTGCGCTGTGTAGTCTGGTAGATATTAACCAACGTTTCAGAAGTCATACTGCCTCCGTCATCAGGGCGATGAGTATGAAGATTTCTGTCTTCTGGGTTGTTGCGCTGTGTAGTCTGGTAGATATTAACCAACGTTTCAGAAGTCATACTGCCTCCG
This sequence comes from Zootermopsis nevadensis, assembly GCF_000696155.1. The sequence continues at coordinate 33,895 of NW_019060438.1, forward strand.
TCATCAGGGCGATGAGTATGAAGATTTCTGTCTTCTGGGTTGTTGCGCTGTGTAGTCTGGTCGATGTTAACCAACGTATCAGAGGTCATACTGCCTCCGTTATCATCGCTCTGATTACGGAGGCAGTATGACCTCTGAAACGTTGGTTAACATCGACCAGACTACACAGCGCAATAACCCAGAAGACGGATATCTTCAGACTTAAAGATGTGTTTGAGGTAGGAACAAGTATCTCCTAGCTTCATCCCTGCCTTTAAGGCACAAATGCGGCCGGCTCAATCCGAAGCCTGTTCTTGTCTGCCATTGAACATTCGGTATGTGCAGTAATGTAGCATTCCTCATCTTCTTGAATTAATTTAAGATCGGCGCATGTTTCTGTAGGTTTTCTGACTATCGACTTACAAACGTTGATAATATTCCGCTGTGATCATTGCTCGTAACTCGGAAGGCTGTGAAGCATTATAAATCCCCGCGAATTGCCCTCACTAGTGTTAAGAGGGCTTACGTATCCGTTTGGAAACTTCTGGATCACAGAAGCCTGCGCCCTCCGGCTGACTGACCTCGCTGCTTTTAAATTCCACTTAAGTGATCTCAAAGTTCAATGTATGATTAATCTGTGCGATATAAGAATAACCGCTGAATGTCCTGTCTGCCTTGTGTTGAGCGTTAGAACGAGATTTATGACCGAACGCGCGGCGGGAGAAGGGTGGGCGTCGCTTACCTTTTGTCGGAAGTGGATTACTCCGGGACTTCCGACTGGAGCCTAGAAAGTAAGATGCCTTTCGGGTGGAACTTGGCGTTGAACTGCGACATGAAATCGGAGGACGGACGTTGCAGTAACAAGGGTCATGAGGGGCATCGCTGCCCCTGACGACGTTTTCCGGATAAACCCGCCGCTTCAGGATGGCACTGCCAGTGTTGCCACGATAGAAGCAGCACACGTGACATTGCACGTCTGTAAACGGAAGTGTCCCGCTTCAAATCTAGCCCCGGACACCATCTGTCTGGCTGGTTTTCCTCAGTTCCTCCAGGCGACAGGTCACGACTGATTCTGCCTTTTTCAGTTCGTCATCTGTTGGTTGTAACATTCTTGTGTCAGTCTGCAGAGAGGAGCGCAAAGAATCATTCGTGGCTGGATTCAAGAAGATCATTTTGTTGAAAGGAGGGATACTGCCAGCTTTACGCGCTGTCATGGGGAAGGCTGAAGGCTGCCAGTCAGTGGTTATGCACCTCGGCATTACAATTTAGACGCGGGGGTGGGGGTATTGAAACACTGTGCTAGGAATAAGCGTGCTCCGTCCTGTGGCAGTCAGGAAAGCGGAAATTGCAAAAATATATCCGGTACTGGCATAAGAACTGGACCCCTAGGAACAATCAGTGTTCCGGATGTAACGTGGGCGCTGTCTCTCTTGAGACACGATGATCGCGTTGGAGGCAAGGCTGCAGCAGACATGTCACCAGCGGAGTGAGAGTTGCTGGTTGCGTCTCATCGCAGTAGCCTAGCGACCGATCATGTCTCCTGGTGGAAATTCAGAATTTTGTTTCGTAGTTTACGTAGCAGAGGTGACATAAGCAACCCGTGTTTTGTGCTCGCAAGTCTTCACTTAAGAGGTGTGACGGCAAAGTTCCCGGAATGCCCGCATGAATATCGCAACGAGTAGCGAACGAGCTGATGCTATGAAAAAGTAGTGCCTTTCAGTGGAATAAAAGTCAAAAAAAGACCACGCTAATTTTTGATTTATTTTTGCAATCACAAATGTATTGTGCGTTTTGTGAGAAAGGTTCCGCGGTGACTTGGAAATATTGACAGGGTTACATGAGGCTGTTGGTCGGAGAAGACCTGAACTTTAGCCGGATGCTTGGATCTTGCATCATGACGCCCCCACTGTCCTGAAGTTTTTGGCCCAAAAAAAGGACCACCCATCACATTCGCCGAATATGGCCCCATGCGACATTCGACTATTCCCTACGCCGAAGTTCGCTTTGAAGGGCCACAGATTTTCAGACATTGGTGACATTCAGGGACATGGACGACCGCCCTGAAGAGCATTCCAGAAGAGGAGTTTGATCAGTGGAGACTACTTTGAATTAAATATGGCTTTTACTGGGGACTTCGTTGTCACACCTCTGTAATAACATATCACGCAGTTTCCTGCGCAGCTCGAACTTGGCGGCCTCCTTAAAACAGCATGAGTGTACACAGTTATCAGTTAACTTCCCCCCCCCCGCCCCGCAGTGACGCCACGCGATTTGCGTTATCGCCCTACAGAAACGAGTTGAATCACGCACGCCATCCTTTGTACCCCACGGAGGTCCGTTCTGTATTCCGTTTTAAACGTCTCTCTCCACCCACACGGGCTCTGCTCTGTGACTTCGTGGCAACACGCGATTCGTTCTTAAAACGGTCGGAATATTTTTTCTGTCTTCATCCTCTTGGTCGGAGTTTCGTGAGCTATTGATCAAACATCGCGGGGGTTTGCGTGTTGCACTAATCATGGCTGCGTTATTGTTATGGCTCTTTGCTGCGTCATGTACACG
>NW_019060438.1:40109-57467 GCF_000696155.1 Zootermopsis nevadensis
CAGTTCTCAGATTCTCGGTGGTTGTCAGATTTTGCCTTGCTCACTGATCTCACCGCGAAACGAAATGCGTTTGATACTGAGCTCCAAGGCGAAAACAAGACCGTCATTAAAATGACTGGCGCCGTCGATTCTTCCAAAGGAAATCTGATGAAAGGTGCGCTGACCCACTTTCCAAGTGTTCAGAGTCGCGCGTCTGTCTACGTTCTGTGCATTGATAAACTATTAGAGGAATTTGGTAGAAGATTTAAAAGAATTTGAGGACACGAAGTTCACTGTGTCTTTCATTACTAATCCCTTTCTAGACAGGGATGTAAGTGAGGGCGCCGAACTTATTTCTTCTGTGTTCAAGGAACTTGAGACTGTTAATTTGCAAACACTTATCATTGTAGTATTTGAGGTTTTCACGGCGGTGAGCCTGCAGATGGCTGTCTTCTGGGTTGTAGTTTGCGAACGTTTCGGAGGTCCTTGCTGCTTCCATCATCAGGACAGTGATTGCAAGGAACCCTTAAGACAGCCTCAAAGTCTACGTGGTTTGTCCCCAGAATCCACACAGGTTAGGTTTCTCGCAGCCCTGCTTTAGATGCGCAAATGCACAGCCACGTAGTTATGGCTTCCCAGTCCGAATTACACCATTTTGTAACACCTGTAGCAAAACGCAATAAACCGAGCTTTGTTTGAAGTTGCCGGAAATAAATGTCAAACTAAAGAGTACGTCTGTCTCCTAATTTAGGTTTGAAACTGGACCGTCGTTGTGGTGTGTGAGGAAGTGGAGTCCAGTCGTCACCCCCGCGACTTTTCGTCCATTCTTTATGAGAGCCATCGGGAGTTGGCCGATTGGCTGTACGCCCCGACCCTGCCCCTGGTTGCAGACCGACACGGGCCAAGGTGCAGGGGGCGGCAGGACGTGCGTTTGTCCACAGACGACGCAGGCCGAGAAACCCTGTAACTTTCTTTAGTATTTGCCCCAGCGCAGACGAAGTTGTGGGTGGCTTTTGCTAACTTACGTAACGATTACACGTGCGATGTTCGCTGCTCTGTGTCCGGTTTGCACGGTTATAATTGTTACTGTGGGGGGCAGAACACGGCGTTTGCGCAGTGGTTGAAGGAACAGCGAACCTCAGATAATTGCGCAAACGGACTGGCACCGCGTAGTGTGGATATTGCGCAAAATGGCTAATTGGGCTTACATGTTTTTTTGTTGCTTTGAACTCATTTAACGCCACAATTCAGCGTTACAAAATGATGTTTGCGGATTGCGCATTGTCTGAAGCGCGGTTTATGTTGCGCGCAAACAGAAAACAAATTTCCAGTGTAAGAAATGTGACTATTCGCTTTTCGGCCTGTAATTCGGTTATTTGTAATGGCCTGATAATGAAATTAAGACGGCAGGATGGCTGTTCTACTGTGATCGGAGGTGAGCCTTTAAAACGTCTTGGGTTTTTGTAAATGTTTCCACGAAACGTGTTGTCCCCGTGCAGGGAGCAGTTGTAACACCTGCGAGGGTCGATTGTGATGTCCCCATTATGAATGTTACCCCCCCCCCCCCCTCTGAAACTTCTACTGACGGAATGCTGTATCTTTTCAAAACCACAAAGCAAATCCAGTTTAAATTTCAGAACACTAATAGAGTGATCATTTTGAACATACGGTAATGTACTAGGGTCTTGCGTACAATGCAGCGACTGAAATTAATAAATTAAACAGAAAATTATTTTGTTGTTTTAAAACACGTTCGATCCTGCAACACCAACACCAATCTGAAAGCCCGGAGTTTCTTTTCCGTAGGTGACATCAGGAACACGTTCCTTCCGAGACATATATTGGCCGCTAAAATGAATAATGCATGTGTTAAGACGGATACGTTACAATTGACCGCGGTCTCCCCTATATGTGCTAACTCCTCTTGGTTCGAAAATAACTTCTGTTACCTAGCGATGATATCTTATTCTTTGTTGAGCCGAACAGCGCTGAAGCCTCTTGTAATGCCGGCCTCTGTGTTGTGTGTGTTGCAGCCCCAGTAACACGGCGCTCAGCTCCTTGGACCACCTGAAGGTGTATCTGCAGACACAAGGGACGTGCAAGTGTGGACTCGAGTGTCCGCTGAAGTGCGATGCAGTTTTCAACTTCGACCCCAAGGTAAGGCCAGCGCCACAGTCACGAGCTCGAATCCCGACAGGTGTTTGCATTTTCAGCATTCGTTCGAAGGTGCCGATGTCTGAATTTTGAATAAAATATGACCAACAGACATCGATGTTTCGCTTTGTGAGCGCACATCCTGCTGCCATGTGATTGGGTGGGGAAACACGTGCTATCACATATGCTGTCAGTCCGTCCTGCATCCAGAAAATTTTGTAGTTCTTTCAGAGGTTGTCATCATCGAGCTCGTCTGCGTTTATCTCAGTTTCTGCAACAAGAGGCAGATGCGTTCTTCTGCAGTCGCACTGAGACCGTGGGTTCGAATCCCACTCAACCCATGGATGTTTTTCTGTTGTCCTGTGTACAGGTTGAGGCCTTGCGACGGGCCGATCCCTCATCCAAGGGGTCCTACCAAAATGTGTATAGACCCGCAGTGCAAACGCAGCTCTCTCCAGGAAGGACACGCCGTCCGTGCCGTAACTATTATCAGAGCTAATCTCCCGTTCTGCCTGCAAGTTTGTAGTGACCCCAGGCAGAACACGGCTTCGCACCTGCGCAGTCCGTCAACGAGTCGCTTGGAACTTCTGAACGCGCATGCGCGCTCGTTATGATCGTCACCTGCTTATTACGTGGCAGTTATTCCGTCTTGCCTCCGGCGTGCTTTGTGTGAAGTTTAAATTAACGTGTTCACAGCGCGAGTTTATTCATATTACAATAAAATGCTAATTGCGGACACCCATTTTAAGTCGTAAGATTAATTTGAAAATGGCACAAGTGTTACTGCAGTTTCAGTTTTAATTTACCGGGCCCAGTTACGCCCTGCCCTCAACAGGACGGTCTCACCTGCACCGTCGTGTGCCTTCGGTTCATCGTGAGTCGAACTTTTGTGTTGAGGAGCGATGCGCAGAAAATTTTGGACAGGAAGTCTATTTTCGAGTCCACAGGAGCAGGAGAGGGAAACTCAAGTTTGATCGCACGGGGGGATTTGTTGTCGTGGGGGGGGGGGACTTTTATTTTTGAAGTTAATTGGGTCTAACGTCTCAACAGTTGAGAACTAATTGAGTTCCTCTTCATCGGGCTTTGTGGTCTGTACGTAATGTGCGTTGGCCCATGCGTTAGTCTGTGAGACTCGTTGGTAGACGGTCATAGGATCGAATCCCGCTCTACTTATAGTTTCGATATTTTTCTTGTTAGGTTTTTTATTATTAGTGGTAGTATACTAGCAGCAGGATAGCGTACTAATTATTACTTTTCATTTGGAAATAAGCAGCTTAAGCTTGGCGTACGTAACCTCAGAGGTCCCCACCGTCGCCATGGTCCAAGTTCTGGTCTTAGCGTAGAAGACGCTGTTTAATACGTACGTAATTATTGAGATATTTTTCCTCCGTCGTCATAGAAACTCGCTCACTCGTGGGTTAGGTTTGCGTTATTTTAGAACGTCTATTTTTTATGACGTGTTGTGTCCGTCCTACCTCAGAAGTTCGTGCTGTTGTATTCCGTCATATGCTCTCGGTTCTTCCTTCAAAAAATAAAGTGGCCAGAACCGCTGTAAGACTCCGGAGGATATTTTGTGTCGCGAATTCCGAAAGAGTGAAGCGCGTGGTATAACCAGTCCGATAATGCGAACTGCTTTTGTTATCGACGTCAGAGGCGTGCAATCGCGTAGGACGCAAGTGATAAGCACTGAAAAATCTGTGTGTGTGTCTCGACGTAATGACGCCATCTGCCGATCAGTGGCGTACCGCTGTTCACTGATGTTCCAGCAGATTGCAGCTCGTTCCGTCATTGCACGCGCATCAGAATTGTAGGCCAGGAACCCCCGCATCCTCTCAGCTGTTCCAGATGTCACTGAAAGCGATCAGTTTCTTTAAATAGCGTGCGACGCACTTGGCCTAAACCGCGTAGGATGAAGTTCCGTGGCGCCTGGCGCTGGGCGTGGATGGAGGAATGCGAGAAGCGGCCAACGTTTTAGTCGAGAAAAGGAATTTGAACGGCTATGAAGGACGCGGATCCAAGATATCGATCGATTTTGGCTGACCGAGGCACAGCGATGATGCGTCGAAGGTGACAAATGACTGTGGGGGGGGGTATTTTTTTCCTCGAGGACTGTCAGATTCTGGAGGAAGCCCGTACTCGTGGGGGTTACCCCCCCCCCCATAAAAAACCCGTTCTGTCACAGATGCCAGGATGTCACTTTGAAACATGGCTCAGAGCGCACGTAGCTGCTTCCTGGTGCATCACACACAAACACACGCTCTGCAAAACGTCTGCACTGAATTAATTTGAGCGCACGTGGAAGCATGGATAATCCTTGGGTTTCCTTATTGTCGCTAGTAACTTTATTTCTGTGTAGGATTTGAGGTTTTTTGGTGGCGGTGAGTCAGAGGATGGCTTGTCTTCTGGGTTGTAGCGCCGTGCAGTCTGGTAGAGTTTTACCGACGTTTCGGAGGTGCAGCAACCGAGAAGACAGCCATCAACTTCCTTTCCACCCCGCTCCTTCCCAGCTGCTGCAAACCCTGCGATGATATTACGACGCCGCTGCTGGTGAGGCGTGCCCTTTCAACTTAAAATGAGCCCCAGACCTTGGGTCGTTCGTTTAAGATGTGATTGTGTTCCGTCTGTTTTTAAATAACTGCTTCTCGTTTCTCGTTACCTTTTCGACAGATTGCACTGTCAGGGTTCAAAAACTGCTGCCTGACAAATGGATTCGTAGTGCACTCATGCACTGAGCGGTTCTTGGACTCCCATTCGGCGCTGTCTGCTGCACGCACCAATTACAGCCAGATGCTTATCTTTGACGTCTCTGTGTGAAATTTAATGTTTCCTGTTTTTTAGTTTGGTGAATTAATTCTCTCTCTCTCGGGATAAACATCGTTCTCTTGTGGGAGCTGCGACTTTGTAAGGATCGCAGTCGTAAGCAGAAACCCCATTAAACTGATGTGTAAAAATGTCTCGCAGTGCAAAATATTTTCCGTGTATGAAGTCGATGTAATTTTTTTCAAGTAAGAACTAACCGTCTTGGCTGAACCGTGTTTTTTCTCCACGTTCAAATCTCGTAAAGGAAATTCTGTTTTGTTAACTTTATGACTTCATATTAGTAGTACTTTCTCATTAAAGAGTGGCCAGAACTACCTGTTTGACACTTTTTCCTGTGACTGTTCAACACAGTGCCGGTCTTAGACGCCTCTTCTTGGGGGTTTCAGTAATGAGACATTCGGTAGGACTCCTTGGACGAGGGATCGGCTCGTCCTGTACCCAGGACAGCATGGCTTGTGTGGGATTCGAACCCACGGCCCACGCCTCAGACCGCGCGGTGACTGATGACCGTCTACCTGTTTTACACTCCGTGACTTTATTCCATTTTCGACACATTCCGAGACAATTTTACCTGGAAGTCAGCAAGAAAATTCTTAGACGCGGTAGCAGCAGCAGGAGTACCAGATTCGGGGCCGTTGCCCTAGTCCATATTACAAGGGCACCAGATAATGCATCTACCTCACCCGAAGGTCACTGCAGACGAAGGTGTAATGGGGTTTTAATTACTGGGCCAGCGAGGTCACCTACTCCAACCCCATGAACACAGCAACTGCTCTCTCTCTCTCTCTGTTATCCTCCTTTACCCGTAGGTGTCGAGGCTTTATTTATTCGTTTTGATCTATTTGGGCGGTGGTAGGACTCCTTGGATGAGTGGTCAGCCCGACGCAAGGCCTCTACCTGTAGAAACACAGAAAGACGCGGACAAACATCCATGCCTTGAGTGGGACTCGAACCCACGGTCCCAGCGGCCGGCTCTCTCTGGAATTGACAAGGGGCGCGTTGAGATCTGCACGGAATGAAAAATGACGCGATGAAGGTTGGATTTCGCCAGATTGCTCGTACTTGGTTACGAGAGCGAGCAAAGGAAAAGTTCGCCATTTACTCGGTTGTCTGTGGGCCGCCTGACTGCAACCCCCACGTCACTGCTTGTTCCACTCCGGGAGTGACCACGGCCACTCGTATCCAGTCTGTTTACGCCGTGGACGCTGAAGATTCCAGAGTCCCCTTCGAGACGTTGCACGTCGCATACTCGCCACGTGAGGGCCCCGCACCGCGGACGATCCTTCTCAGCATCGGCAGTCTTTGCGAATTTCTGTCTTTTTAAAGACTTCGTGCTAATTCAGTCCACGTGTCACCCCGGACACGTGTACCAGGGTTTTGCTTCGGCGTTTGAGGGCGTGGTGCCAGGTGTCCCGATACTCTTTCACGCACCGGGTGACCCGGAGTGTTGCTTGAGCCCCCGACCCGGCTTGTCCGGATCGCGTTCGACAGCGCTCCCGACTGCCGTTATGAGGAACTTGGACTGGCCGGTAAATTTTATAATATTCACAGTTAGAATTGATTGCACGCAAGTAGCCTCGAACACGAGTCTTCGGAGTGGAATAAACGCGCCAGTCGTTTCTTCTGATGCTTTGCAGTTCCTTCTTTGTCGAGGGTGACAAACGATTACCCGCCGCTCTTGGCGCACGCAGAGATTTGAACGCGCAGAATTAACACGCGCCTGCAGGAATGGAAGGTGGCTTTTGACTTACGCGCCGACGTTCTCACTCGTCTACGTTCAGCACATCAGATTACTGCCTGATTCATATTCTTTTCATTGTGTTGGGTTCTTTGCATAATTCGTCCCGGACGTACGCACTTATAATTAAGGGACGTGGAGAAAATCCTCACAAAAGCAAATTGGGCATGACTGGCGTTATAAAGCCAGGTTTGCTCACTCCAGTCCGCTTTTGGATTTCGAATATTTTGGGCGGCCGTACACCCGTCATCCTTGACTGCCCACCCTTTCGTCTCTTTCTGTCTTCTTGTGGCCAATGAAGGCGCCTGCGTGTTGGGTGCATCTATTGGGTATCGTCTCCTGCCCTCACGTATAGAATGAAACTAAATTCGCGCAAGAATTCTAAATAGCGTTAAAAAATAAGTCGGAAATATTATACAACATACGCGCTGTGGCGTTAGGTTTCATCATATATCACGTACGTCGGCGTCAGGGGCGCATCTTAGTTCCAGCGGGTGTTCGAGGCGGCCGCTGTCCATTTCACGGCAGACGGTAGTAGACTGCACGACCTTCTCTCGAAATAGCCCTTACATGTTGGCATCGACCATTGTCACAGCTGCTTCAAGGCTTGCAGCGAGATCTTCGATGCTTCTGGAAGGGACTGCGCCAACGTCCTCCTGCAGCTGTTGCCATTGCAGCTAGGTCCGGCGACCGAGGAGGCCGTCCAGTATGCCCTCAACGCCCACTCCACAGACAGAGGCAAATCTTCAAGCAGCCCAGAAATTGACGAAGTCGTTCAGCCTATCAGATAGCCGACGATAAGAGCCAGACGCGCCAGATTGCTGCGCGTAAGAGCTCATCCGCAAAATTGCATCCGTAGACGACGATCGGCTCCGCGGGCAGTGGCTTGGATGCAGTTCGTCGTCGTGAAGTACGTCGAGGGCTCTCGGTTCGGATGGCCCCGATCCTCGTGCGATGTTCCGTCCTGTCTCACGGAGACGCTGCTCCTGTCGTCGAAACACGTCGGCGTCTCGACGACGTGGAGCAGTGCCACCCGATCGAGCGTTTCAGGCACCGAGGGTTGTGAGCGCGTCGCAGGACTCGTTCGTCCTCTGTGTGTTGTTCCATGGTCATTGGGCGGCGACCGAGCCCCGCTGTGTCTTGAGTACACCCAGCGACGCCGTGTACAAATGACACTTACCCGAATTTCGAAAACTAAGCGTCTCAGGAAACATGTCGCAGAACACTTTCGACTTGATTTATGACAGGGAAATCGTCTATGTCCAGAGGCGGAATTTGAATCCAGTGATTAAAAAGTGTTGTATTCTTATCGCATTTGATCTCGAAAGTATTTGTTCGAGACAGAAATTTGATTCCGGGTTTTGATCAGCGTTAAGGACAATCCACCGGAACTAATTATTATTATTATTATTTGTTTTTAGTGTTCTTCTAGAACTTGGATTTGAATTACCCCGTGCGTCGTCTCATAGCGCACGTAACTTTGCGACGGCGAACTTCGGGTTCTGTAATCCATCTACTTAGTTATGTAATTTTATAAGAATCTTTGTTTCTCTCTGTATGAGATTTCATTTCCGTAACAGGCGTTCGTTGGGCTTTGGCGAGCGGATTCTCACAGCCACAGGCGAACGTGCCTTCGTCACCCAGATTGACGCAGTAATTGTATAAAAAGATCGCGGGTTGAGATACCCTCAGACAGAACGTGTACAAGGTGCGAGGGAGATCCCAAAGCATCCGCAAATAAAATTAAAAAAGTGAATGAGTGGAAGCGATTATGCGGCTGATTCCAGCAGCGATCAAATTGTAGTTCAGCAATCCCCCTCCCCTCCCCTCCCCTCCTGCGTTGTTCTTGTACGCCTCCTGGTTTGCATGTGCGACGGTTAATTAAATTAAAATAAAAGTAAAGCTGTCCCGCTGTACGCTCATTCTTAAGCTCCGCGTCACGCCTCGGGCGCTCTTTACCCCCGGGAAAGGGACGCAGAGGCTCCTCTGCCCCCGTCGGGGATCGAACTCCAGTCTTCCAGTCCGTAGTCAGTCCCAACACTGACCGAGTGCTAGGTGGCATTTTGTTTGGCCTCGTTAATGCGCAGATTCGAGAGAGAGAGTCGGGTCTCACCTTCGGTTTCTGTGCGTCGCAGTTCAGCTGAAAGCCGGGTTAGTCCGAGTTAGTTACAAGGTCGCGTGTTTGGCAGAGACTCGCGTTTTTATTTTTGCTGCTGAGGGACTGGCACCGTCTCCTACGCAGTGGGTGACCGAGTCTTCTGCCCCCGGAGGCAAATTTCCTCCTTTCGTGCACCCCGGAGGTTCGTCACCCTGTTCATATAATCTTACCACTGAGTTCAGTCCAATCGACGTGTACCCACAGTCTCATTGAGGTCTTCGGTAAAAGTTTACGGATTAACCTCGTGGTAAGAAACTGTAAACACTTTAGGCTTCTGCTTACAAGCTTAACGCAAAGGAAAGATTTTCATTGGATCCAAGGTCGTCTCCTCTGCGGTCAAATGATGACGGTGGTGGTGATTATGATACGCCACGTTAAATGTAGAAAGTCTCTCGTTACGTACATCGGTTCCATTTGACAAAGATGATTGGACCGCAAGTGTCCTCAGTCAAAGCAGTCCGTCCCTTGAACCTATCCTGAGACGTATTCTCTCTCACACGTTTCTTTAGAATTCAGTTGATATCCTACCATGTCTTTGTGTTCCTCTCCATTCGTGCTACGTGTCCCGAATACATTTGAATTTTGCGCTCTGAGTCGCCCTGATTCTGCGTTTGACCTTGGGGCAAGATTCCATTTCTCGTCTGCGTGTCAACACAAATAATTGCAGTTTCATGGATGTTTGCGTTGTCCGTGCTGATGAGTGATGTTACCGGAGCTCCAGTCGACGTGACTTTGCTGTAACATTTTCATTTGTCAGTGGCATTTTATTGTTTTAACGAATTGAAAATCTCTCGGGTATTTCAAACAATTCTTCGCCGCGGCGCTGCGAATTCGTTTCCTCTGCGTCGTGCCGCCATCATCCTGCCTGAATCGAAGAATGTTCCTAATCTTCCTCCTCGACTCGGACCTCGTCAGGTTAAAAATGTAGAAAGTAAGTAAAGCTGTTCCACTGTACGCCATGTGGGCGCTTGGGGGGGGAGAGGAAACATAGCTCCTACTCATTCCTCAGCTCGGCACCAGATGGGGTGCCGCACTTTACCCCTGAGAAAGGATGGGTGGGCCCCAGAGCCGGTCTGGACGCAGAAGCCAGAGGAAACGTCCTCTGCCTCTGTGGCGGATGGAACCCCGGTCGTCCAGTCCGTGGTCAGTCTACCTCGGCTTTTACAACTAAATGGTTCATTTTTTTACATTCTTCTTTATATTACTGAGGTGTTGAGTGCCTTTGAAAAACTTTTACGCGTCTCATGGCGTATTTTCCACCGGCACAGAACGCCTAAGGCTGATGGTCACGTCATCACGCGGGAAAGTGAACGCCAGCGCCACAGCGGGCTTGAGAGTGACGACAGTTTGGACAAGCAACGTGGCAACCTGGCAACACTGTACTCTTCACTCAGGCGCAGGAGAGGGGGATATTGAAGTTCTTCCGTGCCCTTGAAGCGTGCAATTTGGTGACTGCGGGCGCAAATCTTTCGTCACTTGTTCGGCTCCTTTTTGGCACGAGAATGACAAAATTCGAACATTGATCTTCAGCGGCGCCCAAAACGTGGATCGAAAGTGCGGAAACATGAACAGTTGTTCCTGATGGACGGTGCATTTGCTGTTTGCCAATAACTTCTGGAGCCGCGTCTGCTGTTTTATTACGCGGTGGTAAACATGCTGAATGCATTGCCCTCGCTCAATGAATCTGTTAATAAAGTTTTGCTGTCCCGCCCAGAGGCGTTGGGTGTCCGCCTTTGCGTACACGTTCGTCGTAAATTAAGATTCATTCCGAAAGTTTGTCGTTCCTTACGCAAATCACTAGATCATTCGTGCGTTGAAAGAGAGTGGACGGCTTTGTCTCACCTTATCAGCCCTTGTACTTTCATCTCGTGAGATCTGTCATGCCTTAATCTTCATTCATGATCTGCTTTTCGTAATGGCGCGCCTTATCGAGCCGAAGAATGTCTTTCGAGAGATTATTTGGACGCCAGCTCAGCCTTTGAAATTCACCACAACTTCTGACGTCAGGTCACTGCAGCTTTGCTCTGGTCATTTTGATGTTAAGCTTTTGACTTCCTCCCATCAGTAGGCTTCGTCGAGGTCTTCGACAGACATCAGATCTTGGCATTCGTGGGCTTGTGTCCGCTAACGGCTCCGAGCAGGGATGTTCGTCTGTGGCATTCTTCTTACCTGGGAAGAACGCTAGTCTTGGCGTCTGTGTCCCGTCTGAGTGAGAAGGAACGTCCTCTGCTTCTCTTTTGTAGCCAGCTGCTGATTCCGCCATCAGGTTCAGGTGCGATGAAGTCTTATCTGTCATCAGTGAAATGTCTTCGCCTCAGCAGTAAGCGATGACAGGGTCGAAACTTTTTGCCCGCTCGTGCTGACTCACGTTGTCAACTTGCGTTCTGTTTGGTGTGTAATGGTTGACCTTGTCGAAACTCTGGCACCAGATAAAGCTTGTCTTACACGACTCTACACCTTCCTCTGGACTGTTTTAATTGTACGGACAGTTATAGCGCGTGTGATTCCCCACGTCTCATCGCCTCTTGTGTACTCTGACGTCTTGCAAGTTCTCGATGGATATTTCTTTTAGAATCAGTACTAAACGTCTGAGAACTGGCATTAACGTAATCTTGCTGCCTCTGTGGCTGCGAGGAGACTGAATTAACGCCCAAGAACTTCTTTGGAAACCGAAACTCCGCTCACTGCCGTTGACTGAGAATGCCTCTGACACCAAAGAGCACAGAGAGATCGCGTTAAGTCTGGGCAGGTTCTAGGGTCTAGTTTCTAGTTCGTCGTCAAATGCAAAGCAGGGTCGCACTGACAGTCCTCAGTCTGCAAATGGGCGATGCCTTGTGCGTTCTCTGCAGCGCAGAGCGGGTCCTCAGCTCCCCCAAGTGACGTGCACCACTGCCCCGTCACGTGGCAGTCAAATAAATGTATGTAATGCCTAAAGTCAGTAGGCAACAGGCATTTTATAAAATGCCTCAGATTCTTTAGGCAAATCATATAACAAAGAAGTTTTCTTATTTTATCTTTTGTATGTGCAAGAACTTAATATAAAACATTTTTTTTAGTTCTCAAAACTTCCGTTGTGTTCAGATTCAGTAATTTACTGTTTTTGCGACTATCTCGCACAACCTCCATCTTGACAGCTTGCCCAATCGACTTTGATTAATTTTAATTTACACAACCGAACAGTATTAACATTACGATTATTTCATACTGACATTAGGCATTCTGTACATTGCCAGTTGGTAAGAAGGAAAGCCGGTAATTTCGCCGAAGTGGGAGATTCTGTTCCACTAGGTCTGCAGACCGCGCTTACAAACTTTCTTAAATATGTGTTTCTGCATTTGATGATGGGCGAATTGGTGTTTTCGATTCAGCGTTTCATGTAATTGTCATCAGGCGATGCCCTGGAAGGCATAACCTAACCTAACCTTCCGCTGTGTGGCCTGTGCGGGCTAGTCTCAGTGCCCTTGCTGAAGAGCTGGAATATTCCGTGCGCCCTTGAAGTTCTGCAATTCTCGTGAGTCATCGTGTGTTTGACGCTCCCCGCCTGTGCCTCATTTCCTTGAGGAAACTGCGAGTCATTCGGAGGGCAGCCCCGGGCGCCACTGCGAGTGTTCGCGAGTCCGCGGGGCGGAGCTTCTTCGCCCGGCCACATCTGAGCACTGACCTAGAGTTTCGACTCAGAGTTAGCCGATGTGGGGAGTCCTCGTGTTTGCTGTGGGAATCTG
The DNA here is from genome assembly GCF_000696155.1 of Zootermopsis nevadensis. Next base: position 52,681 of record NW_019060438.1, read on the forward strand.
CACGTCTCTCTTTACGAGCCAATTTCATCAGCCAGCCAAGTCTCGATTCCTGTCCCCTCAGAAGAAGAGGTCAGCTTGATGTTGCATGTTGTGAGTCGCTGCCTTCTTGGGCCCCCGGTACTTTGACGTATTTTCTCGTTTTAGTTTGTTGGTCTTTGGCCAGAATGTTAGCTTTGTCCTATCCACGTTGTGTAATTTTTGGAGAATGATTTCTTTCGATATCTCCCGCAAATATGCGCTGTGACTTACACTTCTGCTGTGTCCGGAGATGTGGACCAGTTCTGTCGATTGGGCCCAACAGAGTAGGTGTCACCTGAAGACGGAGACAGACTCCAATCTCCGAAACGTCGTGGTCTATTGGTTTTGTCTAGTATTGGACGATGGGTAATGTCCAGAAAATGGTTTGCTCGGACTCGTGTGGTTCAGGGTGGGTGCAGAACCAAGCGACTTCTCCGTTCTCGAGATCGAGGTCTGCGTTGTGTGGGCGTGACGTTCTCTGTGGTTGCACAAATTCCCGTCGAGGTGTCATTTCTAAACAAAAGCAGCGAGAAGTATCTGCCAGAGTGCCGACACTTGGAATGACAGGGCGACGTTTCAGAAAAACGATTTAACAGCGAAAGGTTTTTTTTTACAAGGAAATTTGTCCGTGAGACTGTGAAGTACCGATTCCTTGAAATATCTTCGGTCACGTTGCCTCATTACGACTAGTGTCGCATGCGGGAATCGAACTGTGAGCCGTGCTTCTGCGAGTTTCCCTTGCGTTCGGTTTGCAGCTTAGGAATGACGCGCTCCCCATCGAGGACTGTCTCGAATATGGTTTTTCTGTGTTCAGTCAAGTTGATTAAAGCTCGGATTTTACGAGAAAGCCCAAATTTGTGAGTTCTTTGATAATTGTTCTTCGCTTAAGAGCGCGGATCATTAATTGCAGAATGGAGTCTTGAGAACGAGTTAAGGGATGTCTGGCGGTCGTGGAACTGCTCGAAGAGATTGCATTCGAGCGGAGCGGCGAAGTGTCAGGTCAGAGTAAGCTTTGCCGTTTTAATCTTTATTCTTGGACAGTGAAGGCGTTCGCAGGGTGGAGATTACGCCATTTTCACAAGAAATTTAACATCCCATAATAATACTCTTGCCAGGTCAATATTTTCACCGACGATGTCTGGTTTGTTGGCGGTTGATCAAGAAGTGTGTAGCGAATTATCGTCGTCTCCGTACAAAGCCACAGCAAAGAATAAATCCTGGGCACCCTTTTCCACACAGTTCAGTCGACCACTTGGCGTAATTTGTGTTCAACGCCGTGGGTGGACGAGGCAGGGGAATCCACTTGGAGCATCCCCGAAGGCGTTCGACGCGACGTTACAAAGTTTTATTGCCGAACGTGGAACGCGAAGTCACGAGATTTTGTTGGGAGGTGGGAGACGTCGTGAAGTGTGTGCTCGGAGTTATTTCTGAGACCTCGTATGAGATGGGGTGGTTTTTCAACCCTCTGGTAGCTCGACGTCGTGGTTTTTCACGAGAAGCGGCGATCCGGTCCATCAAACGTCTGCGACGGATTGAAGGGGTGACCAACTTCAACTCTGAATATTTTTGCACGTCCCTTTATTAGATTGGAGGTTGTCTAAACCGTCGTCTCTTGAATATCCTCTCAACCTGTGGTACGCCTACCACTGGAGTCTGTGTTGAGTGGTACGCGAACTAAGTTAGAAAATCAAAAACTTTCCCTGAACGCATTTAGTGTGTTCAATTATAATTAGTGGTACGCCAGCCAAAAAGGTTGAGCACCCCTGCTCTGCAGTGATCTTCAACGACGTTTTTTATAGGACGATGTCTGAATTCTGTTAGAATCAAAACTCAAGTTTTTGTTCGGTGGGAGGTGGTCCGGAGACTCATTCAACACGCGCAGAAGCCGCGGTCACCCGAACATTTCAAAAGAATCCAGAACAGGTCGAAATTGGTGTGCGCCCTGACCAAGAGAACAGTTGACCTCGAAATGCAATAGTTCAAAATTTGGGCTCTGAACGAGTCTCTGTTTCCGTTGAAGGACTCGAACATTCGCGTGGAGTCCGACCCACCTGAGTTGTGCGTTTTACATTTTCGAGTATTTTTGCAGTGAATTAATGACAGTTCATAATGGACGGGATGATTGAAGATTTGTTGGTCACGGTCACTTTAAGCTGTTGCCAGTTCAATGGAGGGTGACGTTCCGCAGTTGGAGACTGACGACAGTAAAAAGTAGTGCTCGATATCGTGATCATGCGTCTGATAGAGGAAGGAACATTTCCGGCGTGGGGGGAATGTCGACGGCTTTTCCTAACGAATGAGATCTTACAATTGCTGTTTTGGTTTAGCGAGGGCTTTGTCTCAAATGGAACGTGGTTCTGAAAGTGCGGATGAACGGATTAGAACGCCTTCTTCAGAGTCGGAAACTTGGGGTTGTGAATATTTTACAGTGGGACTTCCGGTCTTTATTGGCCGTGAAGCCTGACGCTGGATTTTTAACGGCCCGTAAGGAAAGTTCATTAAACCAGATGAAGGTCACTTCTAGACATTTTGACACTGCCCGTCTTGGTCGAAGCTCCCGTAACATTGCACGCCAGCTCGGCGTTCAAGTAGCGTAAGGGTTCGATTAATCGGAGGACGGGACGGAGTAGATTCTTGTCGATTCGAGAAACTGGGATCCGGACCGGGTCCTTTTGGCGTGGGAGGACCATTTCGGTGCAGCGGAATGATCGTGCCACTGCCAATTGTCTTTTGTCTTGAAAGCTAACATTTGCCCTGTGTTACGAAGAAACTCGTGTCGACGAAATCTCACAGATTTGGTCGAGCTTTGTTGTCCAAGCGGTTCCTGTTGTGGCGAAATGCAATTTTGTCTTTACTGGACCAGGAATATTTAGTGGCCGTTGGCAATGACTTGGAAGTGCGCTCATAATAAACCAGTTGTGTTTAAATGAGTTTCTGTTTCGCCGTCATGTGTGGCCTGTCGTTATGCTTTTAAGGTTGATGGCGTTTATACGTAGTTTTGACGGCTGTGTTCCTGTTTAATGCTTCATAATGTGGCCCCTGGGAACAAAATATGGAGCTGTGACTGGCCTCTGCAGATGTCTGAGAAAATTACAATAATAGGACTGAAATAACTTCAGTTTCTGACAAATTGTACTTCAGGTATCACAGAAAGTGGTCCAGGAACTGGCAATTTTGAAAAAGTTTCGCACTTTGCATCGGGGAGTAATCGTAAGTCTTTGGATCATGAATTGGGTACGCTTAGGTTGATTTACGCACGTGCCACACAGCCGAGACCATGAGCGTGCCTTTTTCTGGGATGTAAGGCCCCAGTTGAGCTCCCCCTGTCTTGAAGTGGCTGTCACGGCCCCCGCAGGGGCGCTAGAATTCTTTAGGGCGTCCAGGTAAGTCAGGATGCCTGTTCTGAGTCCAAATTGCGTCACGAGGAACGTCTTGTCAGTTAACCTCGAGACGTCAGTTCCTTCAGCGTTTGAAGGGTTGACGAGCTATTAATTTGTCGTTTCGGGTGCAGTGGTCTGAAATGGCGGAGCTCTCCCGAGGCGTAGCGTGTTGACGTGTCGTCTAAGAAACGTCCTTTCACTTTCCGAAATGAGATTTTGGCGCTCAGAGTGAAATCACGTCTGATCGCAGGGAGAAAACCGAATGAACGTCTTCGAGCGTTAACAGAGTCCGGCACTGGCGTTCCTCTTGTGACCTCAATCTTTTGACGAGACAAAACACGAGGCACCAGTTCATGGGCATGTCTTGACAAGGGGAGTGAGTGGAAGTCAAAATCTGGTCCACGCTGTTACCTGACACATTTCGCTCTTCTGTTTAATTGTGTGTGCCCCCCCCCCTCCGGTGCAGGTTATGAGCGTCTTTCAACTCGAGAACCGTTCGATACATTTTGGCGCAATTTGATGTGGACATTTTCCATTCGTGGGAGTGGACTGACTCTGCCAGGGTCAGATGGCGTGGCCGTTCGCGCAACTCTCATGGAACCGTTTCGTACGAATCTAAAGTGGCTTTTATCACCTCATGATTCGCAAACTCAGAAACCAAGAGCTGACGTTTGTGTAGTACACGCATTGGATATTTGTGGTGCGGGAACGAGGTCGGGGCCCCCTTGAACTGCGCGTCTCTCTTTCCGATAAGAGTGCGAAGTTCGTCTCAGTCTGCGTGTGTAGGAAGGGGCACTTTGATACGTGCGTACTTCAAACTTCACACCCACACCAGTCGATAGAAAGACCCCTCCGCTGGATGCCCTGCCCCACAACAGGGGGCAGTTAGCGAAGAAAGTCTGATAAGTTGGCTGTCCTCTGGGTTGTTGCGCCGTGTAGTCTGGTAGGCGTTTAACGACGTTTCAGAGGTCATACTGCCTCCGTCATCATCAGGAATTGCAGCGTTGAGAGTGCCCGCCATAATGACGGGGTTTCTCGTACTCGTTCAACTGCTCTGGTCAGCTGCACTGGCGTGTATTGTTTCAAAGGTGCAGTAATGCGAGGTTAGAAGATGAGGCCCGTATGTAAGTGGTCATCTCGAAAATTAGTCCAGGAACACGCAGTCATTAGTAATTGTCGGCAGCTTCCGCGCTCCCGTCTTCGTGTCCCGCTGAGTTCACCACAGCCAGAGTCTCCCGGGCAGCGAGCGCGTCGTGACGCAAGAACCACGCAGCGGGCAAACTTCTGGCCTTCTCCGAAGGACAGGCACGCGTAACCTTGCCAGAATTTCCAAATAACGGGGACTGACGAGAAACGCCCGCGCCCAGAATGCGAATCGAAATGGGAAGA
>NW_019060438.1:86109-126777 GCF_000696155.1 Zootermopsis nevadensis
AACATCGACCAGACTACACAGCGCAACAACCCAGAAGACAGAAATCTTCATACTCTGATGACGGAGGCAGTATGACCTCTGAAACGTTGGTAAACATCGACCAGACTACACAGCGCAACAACCCAGAAGACAGAAATCTTCATACTCACCGCTGTGAGAACCTCAAGTCTTACTAGAGTGTAAAACTTGGTAATTGTCCATGTGACTTCTCTTAAGAAGACGGTTCTCATTTAAGCGTTATGAACGTATGTTCCAGACGGTCGTGGGGCAGCGCGCAAGAAGCGAAAGGTGAGTGGCACTGGTTGCTTCTCTGGCGTGTCAGTGTCACAGCTGTTGGCACAGAGGGAAAGGAATCTCGCTGCTGGGACACCTCCCCAAAGCAAAGAGCCTGCCGATCGGGCACCTCAGGTGAGTTGCAGTTGATTGTGGGCTGAGTGGACTTCAGTCCCAGTCGAAACACTACTTGGTCATTACTTGTGAAATATGGTGTACGTAACATGTTCGCTGTTTGCTTCGTCTTTACCTTGGAATGAATGTTGAGACAGTATTGGTAAATGTATAGTTAGCCCAAAAGGTTGAGTAGCCCAACAACTTTACTTGCCTGACATTCTGTTATGAATATCCTTTTCGTTTTTAAATTAAATGGCTTCAATTAATTTTGGTTTTAAAGCATTTGTTCACGTTGAGTTGCCAAATAGCAGCAAGAATTTGTCTCCCAGAACAGCTTTTAGTGTTGTTTTTCACTACTGAACACATTTTTATGGGAAAAAATTGGGAATCCTTGGAGGGAATAAACTGGGAGTGCTGGGAATTGTGTGTTTTTGTATTACCCTTGTTTGCCACTCCAAATCTAAAATTTCATGACGATGTTGAGTTATTTAAATAAAAAGTTCTTTAGATATTTTCCATCGTCTAGTAAAATAATAAAATAGAACGACGTTTCGGAGATCGGGCTCTATCTCTGTCTTCAGATACCTGTTCTGTTGGGCCCAGTAGATAGAGCTAATCCCTATCTGCAGACAAAGTAAAAAGTGAAAGTCCCGGAATATAAGATGATCACCCCGCCATCTATCCGTGGGACGTAAAAAGAACAACACACTCCAAAACAAATTACTTATTAATTACTTTGTCAGGAGACAGGGATTAGCTCTGTCTACTGGGCCCAACAGCATAGGTACCTGAAGACGGAGATAGAGCCCCATCTCCGAAACGTCGTTCTATTTTATTATTTTACTGGACGATGGAAAATATCCAAAGAACGTTTTATTTAATTTGCCACTCCAGTTAAATTCTTGCGAGGTTTTGTTTAATTTGTTGTAAAATGTGATTCTGAAGCCACAGTTTAATTATATGTAGCATATGAAGTGAAAACTACTTTTACTCAACTTCAGAACATAATCTAATAGGATATCAGTTTTTTCAAAGTGCTTGCCCTTCAATTCTTATTTACTGATGGAAATAAAATGTGTATTTTTTTCTGTTCCCTGGTTTTTTCCCCCAGTGACTCCCACTGTTTAAAATTTGTGGAAATTTTACATCTTTAGTGTTAAGAGTATTTCTCTTCTAAAGTAATTACCGCTGCTGTACAACTTCGTATATCTAGCATGTATGTGTAATGCAAGGTTTCATAGCTTTTAACTAGTCGGATGTGTATGAATGTTGAACATACACGTGCCTGAACTTGCGTACCATTTGCACTTTAAAGCATAATCCCAGGAAGATTACACCTTTCACAAAGTTGTTAGAGGGTTTTCATGACGTATCTCACTTTTCAGTGTCTTTTGTGTGAAAGAAACTCGATAGAGTTATAGTCTGAACCCTTACTTGCCATGCCGACAGTTTTCTGCCTCGTCCGCTCATAAAATTTATGAGACAAATCAAGCAAGTACACAAAATCAGATTGTGAAATTTACTGATACAATAATTTGAGTTATTCAATCCTCTCTTCATAAGATTTGAGTTTTACTTGCGTTGGTAGCTTCATTTTTTTTTTGGGGGGGGGGGGGGGGGATATATGCAGGAAATTATAAAAGATGATAATCTTTCTGAGATGTTCCTGGCACATTGGAAATTGAGACATACTGTTTCATAGCATTCAGGGTTAGAGTGTGAGAAACGCATGAAGATGCACCGCAGAAAACTTTTCAAAAAGGGTGTATGATGATGTGTTATGGGAGGTCAACAGGTGAACAAGGAAACCCCGAGTAGCAATATGTGTGCATCAGTGATATGTTGTTCTAATTGTATCCTCTTTTACTGACACAGAGTTGGAGTGCAGGACCATCTTCTGCTGGAACAACTCAGCGTCCTGCTAGTGGTCCGCAGATACCAAGCACGACTCAGTTTCCTCCTCCTAACTTCACTTCTGACACTAACGTCATTCAAGGGGTTAACGCTTCTCAGCAATTCCTTCGTTACACTGCCCGAAATGGAGCAGTCACCTCGACCATTTTAGGTGGCAATGTCATGGTTCATCAGAACACCTCTCCTGTCCATCTGAGCAGCTTAATGCACCACCACCAGCAGCAGCATAGCTTGATCGGAGTCACGGGCAATGGTCAGTCGGTCGTGAATATTCAGCCTGGGAATCCAGTGATGGAGTATTCTAATACCCAGAGTAACAGCAGTAGTGTGAACCCTCATCAGGGTGGAAGTAATGCTGGTAACCCCACTGTTATGAGTAACAACGCAGTAAACCCACTGATGGTAGGTGACACAGATAATCAAGTTATGATGAATGCTAGTGGAATGATGGTTCATAGTGGAGGAAATCCTGGTGTTTTGTGTTACCCTCAACAAAGGGCGCCGTCTATGAGCGGGGCTCCCGATGAAATTCAAAATGCCAGTGGTGGTGCCATCAGTGGCAACAATAAGGTACTACAGCAGCAGCAGCAGCAGCATGTTATGTACTCAGGTGTTGTGAATTCTTCAGGTTCTGGCCAAAGTCCTCAGGACTTCCGCATGTTAAGAATACAACAGCAACAACAGTTCTATGGACAGCAGCAGAGTCCGTATCAAGTTCCGCAGTCTCTGTCAGAAGATCAGAACAAAGTTGCCATGCAGCAGGAACAGCCTTCTGCAGTGCAAAATACCAGGCAGCCGCAGCAGTTTGTATCTGTGTCATGCAGCAGTGGTGTAGGCATCCCAGTTTCAGCCAGCGTCTTTGTCGACCAGTATGGCAGAGGACAGCAGATAACAGGAACAGTTTCTCAACAACAACATCAAAATATTTTACAAATGCAGCAACAGCATCACCACAATATGGCGTCATCTGGTTCGGCTGGGAGTGGTGCTATCATGATGACGCACCAGCAGAGAGCACCGCCATGGCAGCAGCAAAATAGAAGCATTGCCAATAATACAGGTACAGGAACAGCAATGCATCAGCAACATCATTCTCCGATCGTTATGCCGACGCCACAGTCTAACACCTTACCATCTCCTAGTGGTTATGACCGTGTTCCCCCTCTGCATCATCACACACCTCCACTACCTGTCTGGACAGAAGAAATATCAAGGAAGAAGCCAAAGGGATCAGGAAAGTCTGGTTTACTTAACAGAAAACAGCGGTCATACAATGTCCTTGATCATCAGCAGCATCATCGAATCGGTATTGCTGGAATACCAGGAAGTGGAGGACCTTCACCTATGGATTCTCATGCCCCTTGTCCAAACATCGATGTCCGTCAGATTCCCATAGAGCATAACAGACCTCCACCCTCTCATGCCAATAATACTGATAGTTCTAATCCCACGTACATGGCAGGAACCAGCCATAATGTTCCATCCTTTATGGAGGACCCTAGTGGCTATCTAGCACAGCAGACAGCTTTACTGAACAGCACCATTTCACGCCAGACCGGTGTTGGTGGCCCAAACTTTATGTGTCATAGCCCGGTTCGAAATCCCATCACTCCCGACCATCAGGTGCCGAGCCCTCAGACCGTTCCCACTTCCTGTTCTTCACCAACAGCTGTGGGTGTTCCTTTGCCAAGTAATGTCCTCTTACCACCACCAAAAGGAACCCCCGGTTTTACCTCAAGGACAAATCCTAATATATCTGTACAACAACAAAACCTCAATTCCCATGCTTGTATTCCAAATCCTGTAGCTATTACACTACATCACAGTATAGGTAGCCCAATTCCTACGTCTTCATACACACAGCCTCAGAACCAAGGTTCCGCAGTGCCTGACAGCAATGCAGTGCCTGAACAGAGAATGGAAATGGGAAATCATTGTCAGGGTTGTGTTGTTAGTTCAGGATCACTACTTCCAGTTTCTACATCTGGAGGTGGGTCAGGTGATAATATATTATTTCATCATCAAATGCAGCAGCAGATTCAGCCGCTCGTACAGCCCGAACATGCAAATGTGAGTCCTGGGAACCAGTGTGTGCATCAGCAGCAGCATAACATGCCAAGTGAGTTCAAACATTACCATGTGCAGCTTAATTCTGGAGGAACACAGAATGACACGTTGGTCCAGCAGACTCCGAGTAATGTGACTCCTACACCTAATATTGTCCAAGAGGAAAGCCCTGTAACATCATCAACATTTGATAGATTGGGTAATCCTGTACCACATCGTCATCAGGCGTCAGTGACATCTGACTCTAGAGGACCAATTCAAGGGGGTACTGTTAGCACGAGTAATGGCTCTCCTGTGGAGACATATGCTTTACCACAGCCTGAAGCATCACCAAGTTCATCCACATCAACTTCATCACAGTATTGCCGGATACCTGACACATCGTCAGCATCAAATAATATCTACATTTCCTCTTCATCTTCACCATTCACTGTTCCTAACTTAAGTCCTCCTGGACCCTATTCTTATTCAAATCCGCCACAGGGACACTTTCAGGCTCCCAGAAATGAGAACATTGTTTCCTGTTCTCCGGGTGCATCGACCCCTCCTGTTATGAGGCAACACCCCAACAACAGACTGGGTGAAAACTTTTGCCATCATATACATGATCAAATACGAGGTCAGAAGTTCACCGTCCAGTCTTCAACGATGGTCACAACAATGGCAAGTGGACATACAGTAAGCAGCAACACGATAACATCGGTACTAGCTGGAAAAGCAAATACTGCAACTGTGTCGGTTGGAAATTCAACTGCAAACACCCCGCCTCAACCTGTACCATCATTGTACACAAATCAGACAACCATCATGACTTTACCGCAGCCTTGCACATCAGTTTTGGCTGGACATTCGCAGGGCATGCAAGTTTCCACTATGTCCAAATCACCATTAGAGATGGTTCAGAGTGTTGTGAGCAGTATTCAGGTTCCTCCTCACCAGCAGCAGCAGAATATGTCGGGTACAGGCAATAACATGCAGGCAACACCAGAATATGTCAGGTACAGGCAATAACATGCAGGCAACACAACAGCAGCAGCAGCAAGCAACCACTCTATTGAAACCCCCGGGGGCACCGCCTGGGCTGCCTCCAGGACACATCTTTGTTTCGAGCAGTGGCCAGTTGATAATGGCAAATGCCGGGAGTGTGATGACCCCGACGGGCCCTAGTACAGGGTTAATGGCACCACCACCGCAGCCACCTCCTCCCCACTCCATGGCAAAACTTGTCAGCCATTCCTCCATGCCGCCTCTGTCAGTGTCACCCATGGTGACAAATGTGACTGCAGCAATGACTCAGGTTATCCCTGCTGTTGGAGTGGCACAGCAAGTCCTTGGTCAGCCAACAGTTCTAGTGAATGCTTTACCAACACCATTACTCATCCAGCCTAGTATGATGACTGTTGATGGAATGACTGGACTTAATCAGAATACTATGCAAATTCCGCACCTAACAGTTGCAACAGGGAATGTTCTCCATCATTCTCAAGGACCAAACAACACGGGGAATGGCATAGGGCAGTTGCTGGACACCATGAATCAAGATCATCCAGGTTCTCGGAACGCACAGAGCGCTGCTGGGTATGTCCGTCATGCATCGCAGCAATCGTCGCTGTTGTCACCGCCTGAAATGTCGCATCTTCACACACCTGGCGGTGGGAAGAAGAAAGGGGGCAGTAAGAAACGCAAAGTGTCTCCACAGACTGTGGCTTCCATGTTGCACATAGCATCTCAACAGAATTCCCCAGCGGCTGCAGCCGGTGTTGTCATGCAACAGCAGCAGCAGCAGAGTTTCACGATGTCTGGTCCTCATCAGAGTATAACCACAACTGGACCAATGCTTCAGGCACTTACTATAGTTCCGGGGAAGGGAGGAGCACCTGCACAGATCCTCATGAATGGGCAGCCAGGCACAACTACAGGACATTTTGGGACTCAGCAGCTAATAGCGGCACCAGCCACTTCACAGCCCCCACAACAGATAAATCTTCTTCAACCTGTGAATCTCTTGAATGGTGCAACAGGTGTCGTTCAGAACTTCCCAACATTCCAGCAGTTTATTGTCCCTAGTTTGGGAGGCATGGTCATGGCAACGGATGGCACCACTACCCTCCTTCCAGATGCAACCAACCTCGGTGTTCAGTTGCAACTGCAGAATGTCAATGGTCAGAATGTTCTAACTCCTGTTCAGAATCATGGAGGAGCTACAGTATTTGGCCATCCGACTGGACAAAGCATTCTCACGGCAGGTCCTGCAGGAATGGTTATTCGCACTCCAACAACAGGAGGTAAGATGGCAACAGGGCCAATGCTGCAGCAACAAAATGGTGGAGGGCCACAATTCTTGGCCAGTTCTCCTAATGGAGGACAGTTTCTTATGAATGGTACAGCAGCCTTTGGTGGGCAGCTTAGTCCACTGGTAGCAAACGTCAGTCCTAGCCAGCAGATGTCTTTCACAGCCAACACTTCACCTACAGGAACACACCAATCTCAGCAAGAGTTCATACACTGTGGACAAGTGGGACAGACCCTGTTGGTACCGTGCACGGCCGCCACGACTCAGAACCACCAGAACACTACTGTAGTGCAGCAGAACACCACAATTGTCCAACAACAGACTACGATGGTGTCCAACAACCAACAACTTGTTACGGCTTCTCAGAACAGCAACAGTAACGTGACATCGAGCACCACGTTGAATGTGAACCAGCAGAACTTCATTGTTGGGAACAGTGGCTCACAGTGTGTGCAAGATAAGATGCAGCTGAACGCGGTCCAGCAGAGCAGCAGTAGTGGATCATCATCATCATCTCCTCCTGCACCTTCCAGACAGTCTGGCCAGCTGCCCCTAATGATGAAACATTCAGTCTCCACTCAGACCGCTGTGAACCAGAGTGTTCAGGCATCCTCATCTCCTTCAGTGACGTGCGGATCGCTTGTAGTGACAACTAATAACACATTTTGTCAGACTTCAATTGCCGCTTCGTCCGGAGGCAGTCCACCAGACACCACGACACACAGTCCGGTAGATCCCGGAAGTGGTGGCAGTTCAGATGGTCATCCCCTGACACCATCTGCTGACACTACTACGCATTTGACAGGTGTAGGGAGTACGGATGATGGTCTCTCATCTCCGTCCCCTTCGTGTGCTGTCACAGGCTCTTATAGTGGTGTTGGTACTAATGGAGAAAATATTCCGGGACGTCAGCCATCTTCTTCTGGGGTACCGGCATCTGCGATGCCCATGGTGCATTGTGTGTCGAGTAGTAACGAGCAAGACACTTCTATTATAGGAGACCAGACTGAATATGACTGGGGAGTGAGTAGTGGTAAAGGTGTCTTTGTGAGTCCAACTGTTACTGAAGGGGAGTTCAGCAGCAGTGCCTCAAGTCCGCGTCAAATCGATTACACTGGGAAGTATGTCGGGAGCGACATCATGGTGAGCCTCGCCGGCGCAGGACATATGGTGTGCGAAAGTGAAAGGAGGAAAAGTGTCGGGAATATGTACGTTGAATCCTCTACGGTCGCCTCGTTGTCGTCGTTTAGCGGCGAGCATCAGCAGCAAGAAGCTGTTGTGAGTTCAAGGCAGATGTTTGAATATAATAAAAATGACGAGAGGAGGGCCGTGCCTCGGACCGCCATGAACCCCAAGCTGTGTAGCAGTAGCAGTACCGTGGGGCTTGCCGCAGCGATGGCAGAACGCGGTGCCAAGCGCAAACACAGCGATGCCCTGATCATCATGGAGACACATCCTCATGATATTCACAGCATGGAAGAGGATGATGAAGGTAAGGCGTGTTGCTAGATACAAATTGTATTCATTGATAGCTTGCCGACATACAGAGTACTGAGTATAGTAGATGCGATCATCTGAAGCTTGAATGTTGTTATATTGCATTGACGAAAATGTCGGTAATTCAGGAGAAGAAACTTTTTACGTGTAAAGGGGGATATGGTACAAATTAATCAGTACTCGTAGTATTTAGTGAAATAAGAATCTGTACACAAAATGTGATGTGGGAATGAAAATTTAAATGTCTTTGTGCTCATTTGTTAGGCCTATCCCAGGAAATTTTGCAAAGATGGCTGTTTTCTGTTTTGTTGCGCCATGTGGTACTGACAGTTGATAGCCATCTTCGTACTTGTTGCTGTGAGAGCGTGAAATTACACCTTTTACTATTGTACGGTTTTTATTGTGAAGAGTGTTCGGTGTCGTCTTCTATCATGTCTTGCTTTTATTGCGTAGTTTCTGCTAATATTTACACTTCAGTACTGATAGTCATTAATTTTTACTTTGCGTTTCGAATGTGCCATCTGCCTTGAATTAATGTGACTTTCCTCTTTTATACATATATTAGTGCTTATAAAGTTTCAAGTACATTTCTCTTCTCTTTGTGGTATTTTTGGTTTCATGCAGCTTTGAGCTTAGCTGTCTATCTAAAATATATGTTGTTGATTACGTATTTACATAATTAAGTTTATTGATGAGTAGATTTATTTTTCTCTGTATTTGTCATAATGTTGTACTGAATTCTTTCCTGTGTATCTAATGTTGTTGATTATTTTTATTGCTGAATTCTCAATCCCTGTGCATGGCATGAATTTCTATTGACATCTCTTGTTTTATTTTGTCATGTGCATGATAAGGGTTTGATTTTATATAGTAAATGATTTTTTTTTTTTTGAATGATTATAATGTTACCTAACATTTGTTAGTAGCAATCTCTTTTCTGTGGAATTAATTCTAGCAAAGTAAGGAATTGCGCAATGACACGTCCATTTTTTCTCACTAAGATACAAGCATTGCGTTAGTAAAGTTGTGGGCAGTTTTGTCTCTCGGTTACAAGCCAGGTGGATTGAACCAAATTATTACACTTAGTTTCCCCACTAATCTAAACGCAGAATTCCATGACTTTGCCTCAGTCCAGAATTGTCGTATTTTGTATGAATAGTATAATGGGGTGCTTATGGTGTGGTTACGTTTCCTGTTGCCTTGATCCTCGGCTGTGGTGTCCAAATAGTTCTGCATGTCTCATATGGTTTTGTGCTTTGTGGATATTGATTTATTCATAATGTGGGGAAAAAAACGCCTTTCTGGTTAACAACCTGAAGTCTTGTGTGAATTTTTACCTGGGCTGGAACAGACATAGTCATTTGCATAGCACCAATTCAGCATTGACAACATTCATCTGAGGAAGCTAATAATTTCTCCTCCCTTGTTTACAGAAACTTATAATCATAATGAGGAATATGCAGTTGCCATGAAGCATGTTTTGATGCCCCTCATCCAGCTATGATCTGTATAAATATCCTCTCGTTTCCACATGACCACTGTTTTCCCATCTCTCATAATGACATTTCTGAATATTTTTATTTCTCGCTGTGTTTTATCTTTCATAGCACAAAGTCCTTCTGTTGCCGTCCTCTTTAGTTTTCTCCTGAACACTGTATTTCAGAAGCACGTTCAGTACTCTTGTTAAGCCATTGAACTCAAAACGTATTGTTCAAAAACTGTTTTCTCATAGTTGTTGGGTGGTTTTCGTATGTCATGGCCCTTGAGCAAATATACAGCATTTCTATTGTACGAAGATTTCTGTCTTCTGGGTTGTTGCGCCGTGTAGTCTGGTCGATTTTAATCGACGTTTCAGAGGTCATACTGCCTCCGTCATCAGGGCGAAACGTTGGTTAACATCGACCAGACTACACAGCGCAACAACCCAGAAGACAGAAATCTTCATACTCACCGCTGTGTAAACCTCAAATCTTACATTTCTTTTGTAATTGATAGGTCTGTCTTGTTTGTTTAGTAAGAAGTTCAAAATAGTGCGTACAGGTGTTTTTTTTTTATTGTACAGCTTGTCTTGGCATTGATGATTCTGCTCATTGTCTCTTGTATTTTGTATTTTTTTATAATTGCCTCAGTAACTATTATTTTACCTTCAGATTTTGGTTAATGCGGTGTCTGTAATCTGTGTAGTTGGTGTATCGTAATAACCTCATGGCCATCTGTAAGCATTTTTTTTACAAATGCTTGAAAACAACGAAGTTGAGGAAATATTTGGACTTCGGAAGGATGGCGTGATAATTTAAAGTAAAATGAAGTATATAATGTCAAGACTTTGTGAATTGCACAGGCCATCTACTATACATGGGATAGTAAAATTAAGGAACCTATACGATGTGTCTTAGAACTATGATACGGAAGTCAGATCATTTGGTTACAAAAAATCTTGGTTCCCCAAAAAAGGGCAAAAGGATAACACCGTTGTTACGGACATAAGGAAGTCACTTGTGAGGGTGGGAAGTGGTTCCAGCTGCTCTGTGATCATGTCCAATAGCAACATTGAAGCTTTAGATTCTCCTACTGGAGTGTAGTTAGTTAATGTTTAATTATTAATTTTATTTTACCCCCCTCCCCCCTGAGTGGCCTGCATGTTTCTGTTAAATTTTTAATTTTCTACCTAATTTCCTAATTAAGTCATTAATGTCAAATGATCATCCTTTTCTACGTGTTGTCCACCAGGCAGCACTAATAATTTGATGAGATACATAATCTCGACACATTATTTTGATTTAATACCTTCGTAACTTCCATGTCATTGTTCACTACAGGTCTGTTCTGTTGTCGTCGTCCTAGATGTGCTGTTGGTATATTACGACAGAGATGCAACTCTTTACACACACGTACACATGATAAGAATTTGTTACATGTAATTACAATCCCTGTTGAGGCCTTTATTCCAGCAGGAAACGAGCGCAAAGAAATGTGATGTTAAACACCTATATGTGACCATATCGTCATTACAGTAATAACATTATTGTCATTGACAAGCCGCTGCCGCGATAAATGCTGTTGATGGTCCAAAGAGACCAGAGTCTGAGGGTGCCAAAGTGGTGACTTTAAGCAGGATGCTACAACACCCCGTGTCCAAACTGCCAGACACTGTTTGGTGTCACATTGTCATGGAGTATGATCTTACAGTGTCACATCTGCCTTGATCTCTTTCAGTGCAAAGATGTTTCAAATTTGACAGGAAATTATTGGCCTTGTTCATGTTTCATAAGGAAATATTTATTCTTTGGGTAGCTGTAATGAATCTGTGTACACTGGCCATTCTGCTAGTGCAAAGATTCTTATAGTGGCAAACTTTGAAAAATGCAGAATTTCAAAACTGCATGTCTTTCTTTCTTTCGTTGATCATTATTTCATTTTTAATTTTATTAGCTATGTTTGTAATTCTGTTAATAGCACGTACACATGAACACAACGTAGGTATCAACATTATAATAGTTATATACTTATTATTGGACCCCTGAAAGAGTTTCTTTTAAAACACAATTCAAAAATATTTCCCACTTGGCTTCTGAATTTTGATGACTTAACAGAAAAAATAAGACTTTTTTTTTTTATAAATGACAAATTCTTGTCATTAAAGTTGTTACAAAACAGTTCAGTCAAAATTTCATAAAAAAAATATTCAGTGCAAATGAAATTATACAGAGTTTGGAACTCTCATTTCTGTGCTGTCTACCCATGGCAGCACCAGTTATTTACCAGCCCTTTCCATCATTTGCGTTCTCACTGCCTCAAACAACGGTTACAGCCTTGTAATTTATAATAGCTGTTGTGTCCACTTGGTGACGGTGTCTGTATAATTGTCAAAGAGTTGCATGACCTCGCTGATTACAGGCAAATTCAATGCTCTGACTGAGATGACCAGAAACACTCTGGATACAGAGATAGTAGGGAATGATGGTGGGGTTGATATACTTTTTTATTCATGTTGGTCGACATGACGTGAGTTAGCATCTGCTTCTGAATCATTTGGGTAATCAGGGAGAGCAAATGGCATTCAGTCTTTGATTACTCATATGAAAATTAAATGTACTACCTGCATGGAATAAGAGATGAAGTCAGTAGAATTTTAATTTACAGTTAGAAAGTTCCATCACTGAAGATCTGTTTGAAGAAATAAGCGAACTTGCTTTATCACTTGAGGTTAGGTTATGAGTATATAACAAATGGGAATATAGTTCTCACATATTTCATCCAACAACAGTAATCAGTAAATCGTTGAGTTTATTGTGAATATTATACATTGCAAGAGTTCTAGAAATGTGCAAAGTACTTGAGATACAAATGTATAATTGCTGATAAAATTAAGTTTCCAAATCACAGTAGGCCTTGCGCATTCAAAAATGCACGCTATGAATTCCAGGATGTATGTTACTAGTGCCACCATCAAGTCGCCATATCGTGCACTAAAACGAGTAACAGCTTCTGTATAGTCCATTGGTGAGAAATATTTCCAATGGTTGAAATAAAAACTTTTTATGCTAGGAAATTGGGTCCCTTCCAGAACTCCAGTTTTAAGTGTCATTCATGTAGATTTTGCATTAATTGTGTTGTCGTGACTTCTGAAAAACTTGTGCCGGAATAAATTTTTAAGTTTATTTGCTTAACCAAAATGAAGCAGTAACAAAGGTCACTGTAACAAACTGGTTCATACTTTCTCTGAAAAATAAGGGCCACAGTGGATTGCGGTTGCATATATAGTTGTAACTTTGCCTTAATCACATGTGCGTGAAGGCATTTTGATTTCTGCATTATTCAGATACCTGGACAGAGAGAAGAAATTTCTTATCATTTGGAAACGTAATGACATAATATCATTTAATAACGAATAACAGTGCTGCTTGTTGCCCAGGAACATAAATTTCATCTTACATAACTCAAATTTGTATTACTGTGCCATCAGCTGATCCTGCCATGAAACATTTTAATGGAGGTCACATCTTAACTGTCTCTTCTTCCAAGATCCATTTTAATATTATTTTCCCATCTGTACCTCAGTATCCCCAGTATTAAACTTTTATTCACATTTTCAGTCTCCTCATAGAAAGCAGTCTGATGACTTCTATCTCGATATAAGCATATTCTCCATTCTCTTTTAGTACAGGAACAGTCACCATTACTATTACTAGTACAAAACCTTCACTTGCATGGAATGTTTTCAACAAATTGTGTACAGGCTATGTTGTACATTATGCTTGTCTATAATTTGTGGATGGTTTTGGCTCAGCTTCTCAGCTTGTGCACACGTACATGCAGCGTATGCCATTTTTATGT
The DNA here is from genome assembly GCF_000696155.1 of Zootermopsis nevadensis. The sequence continues at coordinate 99,608 of NW_019060438.1, forward strand.
TTTAATTTTTTGCTGCAGCGTGTTGGGAAAAGACAGAAATGTGTCAACATTTGTTGATCATCGCTTGTCAGTACACTAGAGTGCATTGTCGAGTGTGTGTATAGGTGCTGGAGGTCACGAAGTTGTTGATAAGACTTCACACAAAACATTTGCAAAGCTGAATGAATAAGTCGGTAGATAAACACTGCTTGAGAGATCTTCCTTTACCAGCCGTGTGTCGCGTCTTATTGCTCAGTCCAGCTGGCCATGCATTTATCCAGCACTGGTTTACCAATAACCCCAAGTTAAAGTCAGGTTGGCATTTCTGTATTCAAGGGTTAAATGATCTTTTCTGCACAAGAAACTTTAAGTCAAGGTGTATCCACCAAGGTTTTCGTGTGTCGTCAGAACTTGCTCTCAGAAAACCCAACATATTCTGACTCTTAAAAATATAATTAGAGCACCTGTTTCTGACTTGGGGATGGGCTGGTCTTCAAGGATGAATAGTGAATGTATTCAGAATTATTGTCAGTGATGAAACATTCATAAAAGGTTTTGTCTGTTTTTTATGTACTGGTATGATCAAATATTTACTGCATAAGATTGCAACTTTTGAATGAAACATTTTTGTAGCCACGTTTAACATGATGAGCGTAGGAGTTGGTTTAGCCTCTAAGATTTCATGACAGTGTTAATTGGCAGCCACAGCCTTTATTTTCCCATATTTAATTTGTAGTAATTTTACCAGAATTTAAAATATACTTTGACAGAGCAGTCTCCTTGTGTCTCTACATTCATATAAGAAATTACAGATATTAGAGGTAAGTGTTACATATGTAGGATTTGAGGTTTTCACAGCGGTGAGTCTGAAGATTGCTGTCTTCTGGGTTGTTACGCCATGTAGTCTGGTACATGTCTACCAACGTTTCAGAGGTCCATGCTGCCTCCATCATCAGGGCGATGACCGCACATCACAACAACCCAGAAGACAGAAATTTTCAAGTGTTACATACACTGTGTAATAATATGACACAACCTTACTTCAACTCAGCATAACCCTGATGAGGAGCTTGTTGTATATTAGTGATTTCTCAGTGGGTTGTTTTAAAATGAAAGATTGATTTATTCCACACAGTATTACAATTTATTATTTCATGTTATGTTTACTCGCAAATCATAGTCTTGGCTTCAAACTGGTTATAGTAGTATTTTTTCATGCCAAAATTCACGTGTGCACAGTGGGTGGCTGCAGGAATGGAGGTACCAGCTCGTTGACATAATCATCATCCACAGTAATGTGTCCTGGCTACACTAATCCCTCCTAGAGGCTGCTTGTGCTAAGTAGCCCCCAAACACGGCAATTGTACAGGTGCACTACCGTAATCTTTGCCCTGGGATGTCGCTGTATCTGGTACAACACATTGTTCATGGGGGGGTGGTCACCTTTTAAGATCTTCCTTGGATGGCTGAAGCTTGGTGACTTTACTCTGATTGAAGAATCCCAGTAGCTGGTTGTTTTTTGTTTTTTATCTCTGTCAGGGACGTCCCCAAACGAAGTTTGCAGGGTGCAGGCACATCTGCTTCCTGAACACCATGCTGGCTGGTGTCATCCTGTAGTATGATATTTTGATGCTCTTAACCCGAACAGGAAAATGGGTAACCTTCCGACGCAATCTCTGGTGCATTGAAACGACCTTCCACAGGTGCTCCTCATCCATCTGATCATGTTGTTCCTCTGTTTCATCCTTGCAGAGGGGTGGTCTCTGTCCTCCTCATTTGCTCACCAACTCCTTCTGAATGAGCCGAGACTAGAAATTCCGGTATTGGTGGCTGTTCTGCTGTCTCAGGACCTCGAAGTGGCAGATGAATTTGATCTATTGGCGTCCATCCCTGTTGATTCCTCATGGTTGAGAATGGCGTTCACCTCTGACTGTTTGAGGTAGCCCATAGCAATCAGGACGTATTGATTTTCCTGCTTATTCACCAGGAAGGATTCTGCAATATATCTGTGGATATCCTCTCAAATGGATTCTGATGTTATGCCACTACATCAGGCTCCCACTGCTGGTTTTCGTGCCTTGGCGTACTGCGCATGTCACATTGGTGAAATCACCTGTTGACACCACTCCTTAAGTGCAACCCGTTTCACTTTCTTTGGTCTGATTGATACGTATATGTCCTCACTAGGGTCTTCCATGATGCTCTGTAAGTACTTCCCAGATCTTGCTGTGGGAAAGAACTCTGGCTTCTCTTGGTTCTTCTGTCAGTCGGTTCCCAGTGATGATTTAGCATACCATGTTTTCTGCTATGGAGTTCAGTTGGGCCCAGTTGCTTTTGTAAATGGGGTTGTGGTCCATCCTCCACTTCCATTTTTGTCTGCCACACGTCATCATCAGCCAGGTGCCTGCTCAGTGCGGTATGGTCCCAACGATCCACAGCAGCAACAGTGATTTCTCGTGCCATCAGTCTGCCTGCCTGTCGTTCGGCCTTCCAGCAGTGGGCGCGTTGGTTTTTAGACGATCTTGCACAGAGTGTGTCTGTGTTGGTCTCCTTTCTTCCCTAACTATATTAAGATGTAAAGCTGTTCTGCTGGAGATGCTGAACCTAACAAACCAAAAAATTAGATACCCACAGCAACTTTGCTAAAATGATTCATTATTGGGACTGTCTGTGGAGTGCTGGCACCTCTCTGTGAGCCAAGAATTAATCAAAAACCAGCTATATTCCATCGCCACTCTCAAGGATTTTTTGTTGACTTTCTTATTAATTAAGAGGAACAATGTGTTAAAAAATTCTGAGCTCGGTTGGCTAATTGGGTTTCACATACAACCCATAAGGGCAGAATCCTTGGGTTTTCTATTTCTGCTCTTGGTTTCATTTATCCCAATTTTGCCTCTTCCCAGCCTATCCTGTTACGTTCTTCACAATGGTATTGAGCCTGTTTGGATTTACTCCATAAAATCTCTCTCTAAGGTTTCATCTTGTTTCTGAATCTGCATGCCTAATGGTCACTCATTTCATCTCATAGTTCCTGCTGCATTCACAAGGACTCATTTGGCTGTTTGAAAATGTTTCCTTTCTACCGTGGTTCTCATCAGTGCGTTCCTCAAAGTGTGTTTTGTCTTCAAGATGGTCTTGATGTTGTGTCAGTTGCTGATACATTCGAATATTCCCAAGACGCCTTTCAAATATGGGATGATCACATATCTCTGAGATTTCTTGTCTTCTGGATAACTCATCTCCTTTGAATTTTTTGAAGCTAAATTGAAGAACTGTTTGGTTTATCCATTAAGGAGATCCTGTTTGAGGACATTAATTTCCTGGAGTCTGCCCTGCTGATCTTGGCACGCGGTAGCTGCCGTGTTGGAAAGACCGCGTGACTTCTCTTTTACAAATAATGCATATAGAACCTGCATATTCTGGTATAGAATACGTCTTTCCAGTAGCAACAGACCTATGGTCTAGGGACTGAAGGAGGAGAATGCGCTTTACACCCCGAAATGTTTTTCAACACCCTTCCTTCTTTCTTCTTTGCACTTATGTCACCCTGGCTTCCTCACGGAGAAAGTGATAAAATGTTCATTCTCCACATTATTACTCTCCTCCACACAGCCCATGCCACAGAGAAATTCCAAGAGCATTTTTCCTGTGAATATGTTTTTGTTTTTTTCCACCCACCTTACAGTCCAGATCTTGTGCCTAGTGAACTCACCCTGTTCAGACCACTGATGAAGCACTCTGAAAGAGAATATTTCTCACATTATGAAGGTGATTTGTGCCTACAAAATGTTGGTAACCACCTGCGAAACTGGATGTCATCACAGCCAAAATAAACCGTAATCATCTGGTTTCAACTGTTTGGTGTACAGTTATTTATGTTACAGAGGCTATCATATGATAGCATAAGAATTTGTATGTTGTCACAGTAACATTTTCCTTAAGAACCTTTTGTGGGAGGTAGGAGTTGAAGGAGACTGAATTTTGTTGGCCCAGGATGGGGTGCGGTGGAGGGCTTTGGTTAATTTGGGTTCCGTAAGCCATCTATTTAGTTAGTTAGCGTCTGTCCGATACAAATAGTTCTGAGGTGAGCCCTTCGAGGCAAGATTGTGCACAAGAATATAACTGATAGTGGCATGTGTAAACTAGCATTTATATTCATCGTTTATATGCAGTATGAAATCTCACAGCATCTAAATGAAAAGAGGGGGGGGGGGTGAGCTCAGAGGCAGAATACCAGCTCATCTGCTGTTATTCTTCTTTGTCATTTTCAATAGATGCTATCCTTTCCTTTTCTTCTTCTAAGAAACTGCACCAAGTGACACATATCAAAATATACTCTGATGATGTGTGAATTGTATAGATTTATCTCATTTATGAAATCCATGCAGAGTTACTGCAACTGGTTTCAGCATTTCTATGCATTTGATTTCCCTATTAATCTTACATCCAAAACTTTTCTGTAAGATGTTATAAAGGGATTGGGGAGACTTAACTAGGAAAACAGATGTTTATGTTGAGGAAAGGAAGGGAAAATACTTGGTGTGAAATTCAGTGTACACGATAGTTAACAAAATATAAAGGACATCATTTTGGAGAATCTTCTTTCTGGCCTGTAACAATCCATTGTCATTAAGTTAGACAGAATAAGGGAAGCTTACTTACTCACTCTGTGGCGCAGGAAATTCTTTGAAAAGTCCATTGTATATTCACCTTGTCAAAGAATAGAATAAGGGACCCTGAGGACGAGGATGAAGATGGTTCTCGAAGCGTTGGTGTATTCTTCATTAAGCCACCCTACACAGCTGGCAGCCCGAGAAGAATTTATTATGCTTAGTCACTGTGGAAGCTTCAGATCATATAGAAATATTACAAAATTTCACAGAAATACATTTTAACATACATTTATTGAGTGTTGCACTACATTCATAAATGTACAGCAGAGGAATTATATGATATAATCATCTCAGGTGACCAGCTGCATCAATACAGATCTGCTGTCCATTTCAGAGGCCTTCTCTACCTCCATCATCAGGGAATGATCATCATTCTGTGATGATGGAGGCAGACTATGGATCTATATTGACACTGCTGGTCGCCCGAGAAGAATTTATCACATTTAGTCACTGTGAAAGCTTCAAGTCATATAGAATTATGTGATGTTTTGTACAGTAGTGCATACACTTATAAGGTGTTAAAAGGAAACATATGGTAAATATTTAGAATTATTCAGTGGAGTTAGAGGAGAGTATGTTTGAGAGTCTTCTTCATGTGACTTTAATTGTCCCTTATTGTTCGTACTTTTGAGATTAGACGATGGACTGTTCAAAATTTTCGTGCTGTCATAGTATGTGCCTCTCTGAAAACACTGAAGTCTGACTGGTGGTCTGTGAAGCTGGCATTTATTGATTGTATTAACGATATTCTTGCTTAAATTACATTAATTTAAGTGTGTTGATGTTACAAGAATGAAATGTCAACCTACCTGCATTTAAGTTGGGAATCATCTTCCAATTTGAATGGCTGTCAGAATCTATGAGTTTGGTATTTATCAACACTTCTACGAGATATACTTCCCATTGTGAACAGTATTGAATGCATATTATGTGTAAATTATGTGTTACAGATTATTATATTTGTTTTATCTGCGTTTAGATCCAGCTTATTAGCAGTACACCATTTACATATGAGGGAAAACTAAATTTGTTCTTTTTCACTGAAATTATCATCTATTGAGCTTTTTCTCCACTCCTTCATATATCTTCATGGCATGATGCTTAATCATGAAGGCAGTGTTACCTTCATCTTCTACAGCCCAAACTATGAAATACCTGTGTCACCCCTGAACCTTTCTCCATAGCAAAATACTACTTGTCAGAAACAATGAATTCATGTATAAAGTATAAAGCAACACCCACTGGCCACTTGGATACATTCGTTTTGAAAGTAGCTCCCCTATTAATTTTAAAAGGTACTGACGATGGTGCGTTTTCAGAAAAATAATTCATTTCGGAAGCTGGATCTGCTTCCGTCCTCAAGTTGAAAAGAGTGAGAGGGATATCTAATCATTTTGGTCCAATTGAAAGAGCTAACCTCAGTTACTGGATCCAGCTTCTGAATTGTAGTGTTTTTTGAAAAACAGGATGATGGGCAAAGTCCGAGAATTTCGTAATCCTGTTAGCTCCGCCGCTGTTTTGCCAGCAGTTTAAGCCATTTGCTTCTTGGAAGAAATGCGGATATCTAGCAGGAACTAGTTGATAATTATACAATATAATGATTAATTTTTTTCTATGCATAATTTTCACTACTATAAATTCTGTGTTACATTATGCAGGTGTAACATAGGTATGCTGCATTACATCAATCGTAAGTGTTGCCATGTGAACGTATAACATTGTGCCAGATCAAATTCTGGGAATGCTTGCTACCAAGTAGACCAGGATGTTTTCTCTGTGAATTTGCTATCTAAAAATGTAAATATTAAAATATACAAAGTATAATTTTACTTGTTCTTCCTGTGGGCATGAATCTTGATCCCTCACGTTAACAGAAGAGCACAGTTTGAATGTATGAAAACGGTGCAGAGGAGAATATCGGGCCCGCTTAACAAGGAGCTCCAGGGAATGCTATTAGGGTGATAAATAAAAGAGAATTATGTAGGTGGGGCATGGCAAAACGTGAAATGGACACAAAATTTTTGTTGGATAAACTGAAGGGCAAAGACTAGTTGGAAAATCTAGGCATAAATGGAAGAACAGTAAGAAATGGCGTGGGAGGTTGTGGACAATAATCATGTGCAGATTGTTATGAACATGGTAGTGAAACATCGTGTTCTGTGAAAGGCGCAGAATTTATTGACAGTCGGAGCGACTGTTACTTTCTCAAGGAGGACTTTGCTGCATTGAGTTAGTTCATTGAGTTGGTTGATTGGCATTTTTGTCACTCACTCTCACAGTTGGTTGCTGTGTATTAAATGACATCTCCAGCTTCATGGCTGTTATTTATTTGTTTTATAATCTACGTAAGTTTGGCCCCCAACAAGAGATTAATATTTGTTTTAATCTATTACACTTCCAACTTTTAGCTTCATACCTTAGAGGATTACAGAGTTAATTTTGGCATTTTTGATGATAAGAAATTAGAAAGTATGAACGTGGAGTGGCACTATTTTCGTACCAAGATTCTTGAATATGAATCAGTTAGTTTGAAAGTTGGTAGGTGGAGTGACTGGCATACAGATGGACATTTAGGCATGTTGATTCCATAACCTGTCTTTCTTGTTAAAGTACAAAAGGTCTGTTCAAGTAAGTTGAATGCTTTTTCTGCAGGGATGCATGCACAATGAGGGTTAATCATTATGGGGACTAGTACATTTTTTATTATAATAATATGATGAAGGTCCTCTGATGGTACTTTCAGTCATGTTAAATTGTACCCTTACAAAGTCCCATGATGCGCTCTTTATCGGATATTTGCCTTCCTATTTTAGTGTCAATAAGGAAATTCTTGAAGTGTAAAATACTTCGACAGTTCTTATCCTAATCCATTTATATTTTGCTTGAAAGCTGCTTATTCAATATTGCTTGCTTGGTTGATCTATCCTCATGTTACACCTCTGCTGCTACAGCTGCTTGTTGGCACTGGACTGGATATGGTTGATGATTATTGCTCGTCACATCTTTACATTTGTTTCTTGGCTCGGTGCATTTCTGGTTGGACGGTTTCTCAAACAGCCACCTTGTTTTTGATGGACTGCACTAATGTTATGGCTGAAGCACGGTGGAGGCCAGGTGGAGAAAAAGGTGGAACACTTGGCCGTGGTGGAAGAAGAATGGGCATTGTTCAGTGACAGATTCTCAAAATATTTTAAGCCTTTCATTGCTGCAATCATTGCCATTAAGAGCAATAAATTTATCATTTATCAAATTACTTCTAAGGAAATGTTTCAGGAATAAAAGAATGCATATACATTCAGTCCATAAAAATTGCCCCTTTCTGGAAATTAATGACTGATTTGTTGCAGATAAATTCCTATAATGTGCCTCTGTATGGGCATTATCTGTTTATTTTCTTAGAATTACTCTTTTACGTGATTATTCAAGCTCTGGAAGTGTATGAATTAAACTAAGTTAATAAACTTTGAAAATGTATAAGAGCTGATTTTAATTCTCAAAATTCTCATTTAATGTTCATGTTGTTTGTTTGAATATAATTTTGATCAAAATACAGAGTATGGGAACTGCATATACTCAGTAGAAGTACTTCAAGTTCATAGATTCTTAAGTGGCACAATCATACATGATTTACTTCTGTCAGTATCATGTGGTGATATTCTCTGTTCAGATTCTGTACGCAGATGAGTAAATTCAGTATTCAGTATTAATTTAAATCTTGTATGTTTCCACACATTGGAAACTTCGGTGTTACTTAACATTTCATTGCAGATGGAAGGCTTTAAGTATTTTAAGATGAATTTGACTCAGTTTTCATTTTTATTTGTTGTCTTGAAGTCTTTAGAGAACTAATATTAGGATAATAAGACAGCAATTAAAAATAGTTGACTGATAGATAATCTCTTGCCCTAAAATTCTTCACTCGCTCGCTCAGTTTGTAATATGAGCATTAGCGAGTCTTGACTATGGACAACGGTTGTTGCACATACAGAAAGTGTGGCAGAGGAAGGGTCTGGGGGCCTTTCCGAGGGCGACCTTGTCTGGGGGGCGGCTCGGGGATTTCCTGCGTGGCCTGGCAAACTGGTGGGACCTGTCACCGATGGGGACAAAGTTTGGGTACGCTGGTTTGGAGGTGACCGAGCCCTCACCCAGGTCTCACTGCAGTCCCTGAAGACATTGTCGGAAGGGCTCGAGGCACACCATCGAGCAAGGAAGAAGTTCAGGAAGTGAGTCAGCTTTGCCTTACACTTCACTGGCAATATCACACTATACAACAGATCAGAAACTAGACTTCCAACACAAACATATTAATATTTTTCATAATTTTTACAAGTTACATCTCCTCCATTTACATCAGTCCAGTGGACCAGTGGACAACCTGGAATTTTTTTTATTTTTTTTTAGTATTGTGAATGTTTCAGAGCAGAAGCGTTTGTTTTTGGCTCATCCAAGTTACCAGGGATGTGGAAAAGACAATGTGAGGATGTTGAAATTTGGGACTGTTATAAGCAGAATATAATTTCTTGCTCTGAATGAATTGCATTTTTGTGCTGCAGATATGTCATTACTTCAGGACAGCAGTTCACTCTTCATTGCAATGATATGTCGATAAATACACTGCAGTGTCATAACACGTTTGAATAAAATTTTAAGACATCTCTACTATATATATATCCCACCATTTTCAGACTTTCAAAATGACAGGTTAAACGGAATCCAATGTGATTCATAGGCATGCTCGCTTGACCAGAATTGTCTCTCATCTACATAAATTTAAAATGTTTTTGCCTGTTGGAGGCTTGGAACTATGAAGTCAAGTTGGTTCTCAGTTTGCTGTGAACCCATCTGTTGCTTTGTTTTTCACTCATTCAGATGGTGTCTATTAAAATACATGTTAATAGTAATAACTGTTATCAATATTGATTTATTTGAAATTTCAAGCCTCCTTGTGCCAGTTTACCCAACTTTTGGGCATAATTCTGAGTAATGCAAAGGAATTTCACCAAGAAAGATAAACGTCTGTATGGAAGAAAGGCTTTTCAATCACTATGAAAACTGGCATATTTGCATTATTAATGTGTCTTGTAATATAAATTTGACGTACAATAATTTTTAAATGTGCCAGTACGTAGAACTGACCGTAAGTGATTTATGTTGTCAGAAACACATCCAACTCAGAGTGAACTGTGCAGCATAATTCTGCTGATGAAGAGATGATAACAACAACTTACAAAGAGCAGGACTTAGATAAAATTAGAACGATTGACACCAGATGTGAGGGGTGGGTTCTCAAGGTGTTGTTCTGCTAACAGAGTCAACACTGCTGATGATTCATTACAGAATGTTCTGATGATGTAGAGGAGGATTAGTATATTTCATATCTGTAATTAATTTACCTTTACCACTTACATATAGGAGCTGGGATAGCTCAGTCAGTGTAGTGACTAGCTACGGGCTGGACGGCTGGGGTTCGATCCCTGACGGCAGAGGATTTTTCCTCTAGCCTCTGCGTCCAGACTGTCTATGGGGCCCACCCAGCCTCCTGTCCGATGGGTACCGGGGGTAAAGTGCGGCCGGTGCATGATGCTGACACCCCCCCCCACCAGCGCCTCCATGGCGTATAGTGGGACGGCAGACAGTACAGTAAAATCTCTGTATAGGCTACTGTTGTAGTCATAAACTGTATTTACCGTTCTGATTTAAATGCTTCTAGGAATAATTCTCATCTGTTGTCATAAATACCTTTACAAGAAAATCAGGGAGTACTTCATGTTACTGCTTTCACCAGTATTAAGTATGTATTTTATGGGATGAGATCTCATGCTTGCATTTGTTCAAGAGATTTAGGTGTGGGGGAGAATCATTGTCAGGACCTACCTGCTGGGCTTCGGAACTTCGGATGTTTGAAATTGGAGTTAATAGTGTTTCTGTTTGATTTTGTAAGCAATAGAAGAATCTCATTCTTACGTGGGTTTATGTGTGTGAAAATTCAACATTGCAGGAAGTTTGTCTCCTAAAATCTTAGTCATCATTTATTTCATAAAAACATTCCTTTCAGGAATGTGTCAGGCTGTTTTGGCCATGTCCTGCTACAGTCAAGTTGTGTGGTTGCCAGACATTAAAAATATTTCAGACATATTTGATAATTTAGTAAGTAAGTAGAACAACGAGAAACCACAAGGTCACTGTGAACGACGTTAAGATTACAAGCATTACAGTTATGAAACTTAAAGTTCTATCTGAATGTTATCAAATATTGGAAGTAAAGGACATTTGTAATCTTGTCTTGAAGCTTTTTAAACATGGCTGTCTAGATGCTACATTAAAATTCTTGTACTTTAACTCATGTACCAAATTTTTTTTACAATTACCTTAAACATTAAATAAAAGGCAAGAGCCTTGATTATTTGTTTCAGGCTAATCACAGATATCTGGAGCCTGCTCAACATATTTTTTATGCAGTTCAGACTAAAGCATTTTAAGCGTATGTGTACTGATTTTTTTAATTGACACCAATTGTAAATTTTTGTATTTATGTTATATTGTTCTTTGTAGTGGCATTTTATTTTAAATCAGTTTGTGAAGTCGGGTTCTGTTAATTTATGTAATGACAATTTGGATTTTCAGGAGCCGTAAATTAAACAGCCAGCTGGAGAACGCAATTCAAGAAGCTATGCTTGAACTGGATCGCATGACAGAAGAACAGCAGTCCGTATCAGCAGCTGTCGGTAATGAACCAACTGGACGACTGAGGCGGAGCACACATCGGTGATCTCCTTCACTTTTTTCTCTTACATCTTCCGTACCATCCTCATTCCAGACGGTCCATATCACATATAGATTATTGGTCCTCTCTCGCTGTGGTCCGCGTAATGATTTTGAATGTTCGGTCGTATACGTACCGTGCAGGTGTACAAATGTCCAAACCATGTTCAGTATATGATTTCACTGGAGGTAAGGCAAGCTTGTGATACTGTGGCATTAAAAATATTCTTTAAAAATACAGCTTTGAAGGAATTTTGACTTTGTCATCAGTAAATGAAGTAAGACTATAAGAAGGTGATTAGTTTTTCATTGTACTATTAGAACGGAACTTTACAATGCTTGCTACAAATTGTTTTAACTGTGAAGCTGTTAGTACTTCCTGAATGTCACTTTCAGAAATTTTGAATCTTGAAGTTGTTTTGTGTTAGATGAAATGGGGGCAGAAGTGTACGTAGATAACTGATAGATTTGCAGCTGCTTGTTTTGTACACAGAGATTGATTCTAAGCTAGTTTTGTCTTTCTTCAATTTGTCATTCTAAAATAAATATATTTTTGCGGGTTGTATATTCAGTCAGGCCGAAGCTTTCAGTTTTTAATCAAACTTTACCACAGTTATAATTAACCTCCAACAGGAGTTGCTTGTAAAGCAACAACAATTAATTAGTAGGATTTGAGGTTTAGTACTATTTTCAGAAAGTGTTTTGCAGCGTTAATGACGCTGGAATCCGAAGCTGTTGCGAACAGCAGTTTGACTATAATAATGGCAGGTGCCGCTGAGCATAATTTAATGTAGATTTGTGCTGTACGACCTAACAACATTGAGTGACATTTTGGCGTCTTTGTGGTTATCATGTTGCTGGCATTGCAGTCATCACACTTTCGACTCTGACGCCTCTGTTTTAGCGTAGTTGTCGCGTGATGTGTCGCTCTCGGCAGAGGCCGTACATGCGGCCTCGTGCACGTGGCGTACCACGTGAACTCCATGAGAGTGCTAACTCAAGTCTGGATACAGAATTTGTGTGGTATTTGCTGTGCAAATTTATAACCGTGTTCTCCCCAGTGTCAACTTGCAGTATCTTCATATTTCATAGTTTTAATTGTGTTTATTTGGACAAATCATTGTTTTGTTTCTAATCAAGGGGCTAGTAATGTATACAGAATATAGAAGGCCTCAGATAGAGAGTTGCTTCTTTAATTACTTTACCGTGGTGTGCGCTTACTGTACATACTTCTTCTGTGTGGTGACTGCATCTTGTTCAACAGTGAGAACCTTAGCTTTATCACAGAAGTAAATGTCTTGCGTCCAGTCGTCCCTCACCTTTTTGAAGGTAAATATGGGGGTTCGTCCCTTACTACCCTTGCTTTCGGCAAATGCTTAATGGTTTGCAGATGACTGTGGCATGAATTGTACTCATTTAAGCTGGCATTCCAAGAGTGAACTTGAAGCTAGAAGCTTCCTTTATCAGTGGTATCTCAGGTACATTCTCTCTGCTTACAGGCACCAAGATAAATTGTCATTGCTGTGCTATCTGTTGGGTTTCTGTGGTGACCTTGAAACATTGCACTTCCCATTTCTTCTGTCTGTTTATTCATACGTATGATTGCACCTGGGTCTTTTTTTTTTTAAATTGACACTGTATCAACCTGTAAGCATCATGGCCTTTCACACAGTATGAATTAAAAAAAAATAGAAGTTTTAGATTAACGTGTTAGCAGAAAGATTAGAATTTATGATCGTGGGAGTCAATTACATAGAATTAAGATGGAAAGAGTCTTGTAGTTGGAAAACCATCGTATAGTGCGGAAAGTGAAAGCAGATATCGTTGAGTGATGCAGAAGACAAGTCGGTGAGTAATTTGCTGTTGAAATGACCACAACTGCAGGATGATTGGGGGTGGGGGAAAAATTGACAGTCTGTATGCCACAGATTTCTTACTGACAGGCCGTCTGTTCACTGCCACAATGTTGGCTTGTGGGCATTTGAATACCGGCTTGAAAGGTTAATCAATCAGGTTTTGAGGAAAGTGTGAAATGGACTGAATTGAATTGGGATGGGATTCAAAAGTTGATTTTTGTCATGGCGGTGATAAGCGTCTGTGTCTGCGTCATATTTAGGATTCACTGTCAGATCTTACTTTCTAAAATAAGGGCTTATAGGATTTGTAATAAGCATTACATGAAAATTCTACTCATTGATGAAAGACTTTGATGCAGGAATGTGTGAAAAAACTGTGTATGACTTTACATTATAATCTAATTTTTACGCACTTTCCTAACATCAGGTTTCTTTTGGCTGTACTTCCAGGTCCTACCACTTGGCACCATAGTTACAAGACACTTTTTCCTGGAAGGTTTCAAGAAGTGTAGAAGTACTAGTTATCATTTGTCATTGCGTTACATGCTTCGGAAAGAGAGTGTTTTTTTGTTTTTTTTTGTTTTGTAACTTGGAAACTGTCCTTGCCTTGCAGCAAGAAGTCAGTATCTGTTAAAAACCAGCACTCATCTTGTTGCAAACTGCACTTGTACCTCAACATGAAGAGAGGACCATCAGTAAAGTTTCTACTGTCAGTCACAAATTTTGTTTTAGAAAAATCAGTTTACAGTGAAACACGTCCGCAGTTTATATTATACTTGTGTTTTGTTTTGTTTTGTTCGCCTCAGACCTTCGACTTGTGTTTAACCATTCTTAGGCAAATGTGAGATCTCGTGTTCTGGAATGTTGTGCCGTGTCTGGTAGAAGTTTGCCGACGTTTCAGAGGCGCTCGGCTGCCTCCGTCATCAGGACTCATTGCCTCAGAGGCAAGAACTCTGGTAAACTTGTACCAAACAACATGGTGCTTCATCCAGAAGACAGTCGTCTTCATTGTTAGATTCTGTTTCTACCATATTCTACGACTACAACTCCAAAGACGTGGAGCACATTCGTTTTTTTACGTTTTCTTGTTTAAGCTGTTAACATTTGCTCCTTCTTGCCCTTACCTCTAAGTACTATGTTGATTGTCAGATTAGATGCCATTTGTGCAGTACAAATTTTGTTGGTGTTGAAATTTGAAGCATGAGTGTCCTATTGGAAGGATCAGTACGTGTCTAGGGATCTGAACATTGACGTAAGTGTCCCTGAGGATTTTTCGGACTTCCGTAACCTAACCTGTGAGCAAGGTTTATTTAGGAACGATGTATTTTGACTTGATTTAATGGCCTCTGGCCTCTGGTTGTTTCCCAAACCCCGAAGCTGAAGAACCAAGGTTGGTATAACTGAAATACTTTCTTCTCCGGCTGTGTTCTTTGTTGTCAGCCTGTACACCTCTCCTCGTTCAAAGATGGTTCTTTTTTCTCTCTCAGACAGAGATTATAATGCATTTACGTCCTTCCATACTTTGTAGTTATTAAATAGACATACTTTTGAATACCAAACACTTTTAATCGCAGTAGTTGTTGGGTTACATTTCATTCTTTGTTATACTCTCATAGTTGTTTTGGTCCAAAACATCACATTTTGTTCAATCCCTTTAAGCTTTGATTTTGAAAATACTAATACTTTTAATGAATGTTTAAAAAACGTTCTCATATATCAACTCATAACTTTTTGTTTGGTAACGTCTTGTGGTGTTTTGGTGTTTTATTGCGGAAAAGTAATCAGTGCGTACTAATTTGAAAATGTAACAAATGCAAAAAAAAATGTGATGGTGATAAAAGTTGGAATACTGCAGTGCAATCTTAATTGGAACCGGAAGTGATATGATAGAGGGCAGCATATTCTGGGTCGTAACAGTGAAAGGCAACTTTCAAGGAACGCAGTGATTACGAGTGAGGCAAGATTAATTAGTGCAGAAGTTTTAAAAATATGCACTTCACTAATTTTAGAAATTTTTTTAAGAACTTGTCACTAAACAAATACATTTTTGCAAATCATTATGTATGTATGTGTGTGTATTTAAAGTAATTATAATCAAACCAAATGCGACATTTTGGGCTAAAACATTGATCATGTTCTGATGAAGACTGACGTTTTTGTTGCCCCCACGGAATTTCTGATAGTTGCGGACGGCAATCGAATGTACTCCAGACCCTCTCCATTGTCTCATCAGTGCAACACATGGATAGAAACCTCTTCACGGAATAGTGCAAAAGGAACGCGATGTAATTTTATCTCTGCTAATTTCAATTTCAATTACAGGTAGTTACTGAATTGGTATAATGAACCGCTGCTACCTAACGGTTGGACTTTTCTGTGCTTAAACTGAGGTTGTTCGTGACCCGTGAGGCTGAGAGTATTATGTGACGTAGCGGTGTAAGACTTCATGCGTGACAGTAACTAGAATGGTCCTGTAAATTTGCCACTCGATATAAACTCTTCGTTTTCTGGAACTGTATCGAGGGCTGATACGTTTTGTGAGCGTATATTTTTGACACATTTTACTTGGATATTCATGCAAGTGAATGTAGCATTAATGTCACCTTTGTTCTGCAAAAATACTGTGGTCGTAGGATTGGTGTGAGTTTTGATAGTCATCTTCTGGTTTCTTGTGCCAGGCAATCTTTTGGTTGAAAACCGCTGTCATGGAGCAACAAGCTGCTTCCATCTTTGGGTGTGAGGTGAGGAGGGTCGGGGACTTCGTCATAAACTTCACTTCAACCTAGAAGACCACCATCTAAAATGTCTCCTTCGTGTATGTAACTTTTATTATTTTGCTGTCAAGCTCCTCTATTTAGTATTTCATGCTGTGGTAAGCTACAAATATATTTTAGCTGAGAATACATTTTCCTTTGAATGCGTATGATATGTAAATAAGAGCACGCCAACACATCGGTCTAAACCGTTGAATTTTCTGAAAATGTGTTCAAGTTTGAATTAAACTTCCAGATACTTTTGAATACCAAACACTTTTAATCGCAGTAGTTGTTGGGTTACATTTCATTCTTTGTTATACTCTCATAGTTGTTTTGGTCCAAAACATCACATTTTGTTCAATCCCTTTAAGCTTTGATTTTGAAAATACTGAATGTTTAAAAAACATTCTCATATATCAACTCGTAACTTTTTGTTTGGTAACGTCTTGTGGTGTTTTGGTGTTTTATTGCGGAAAAGTAATCAGTGCGTACTAATTTGAAAATGTAACAAATGCAAAAAAAAATGTGATGGTGATAAAAGTTGGAATACTGCAGTGCAATCTTAATTGGAACCGGAAGTGATATGATAGAGGGCAGCATATTCTGGGTCGTAACAGTGAAAGGCAACTTTCAAGGAACGCAGTGATTACGAGTGAGGCAAGATTAATTAGTGCAGAAGTTTTAAAAATATGCACTTCACTAATTTTAGAAATTTTTTTAAGAACTTGTCACTAAACAAATACATTTTTGCAAATCATTATGTATGTATGTGTGTGTATTTAAAGTAATTATAATCAAACCAAATGCGACATTTTGGGCTAAAACATTGATCATGTTCTGATGAAGACTGACGTTTTTGTTGCCCCCACGGAATTTCTGATAGTTGCGGACGGC
Source organism: Zootermopsis nevadensis (assembly GCF_000696155.1). The sequence goes on from NW_019060438.1 coordinate 116,528, forward strand.
AATCGAATGTACTCCAGACCCTCTCCATTGTCTCATCAGTGCAACACATGGATAGAAACCTCTTCACGGAATAGTGCAAAAGGAACGCGATGTAATTTTATCTCTGCTAATTTCAATTTCAATTACAGGTAGTTACTGAATTGGTATAATGAACCGCTGCTACCTAACGGTTGGACTTTTCTGTGCTTAAACTGAGGTTGTTCGTGACCCGTGAGGCTGAGAGTATTATGTGACGTAGCGGTGTAAGACTTCATGCGTGACAGTAACTAGAATGGTCCTGTAAATTTGCCACTCGATATAAACTCTTCGTTTTCTGGAACTGTATCGAGGGCTGATACGTTTTGTGAGCGTATATTTTTGACACATTTTACTTGGATATTCATGCAAGTGAATGTAGCATTAATGTCACCTTTGTTCTGCAAAAATACTGTGGTCGTAGGATTGGTGTGAGTTTTGATAGTCATCTTCTGGTTTCTTGTGCCAGGCAATCTTTTGGTTGAAAACCGCTGTCATGGAGCAACAAGCTGCTTCCATCTTTGGGTGTGAGGTGAGGAGGGTCGGGGACTTCGTCATAAACTTCACTTCAACCTAGAAGACCACCATCTAAAATGTCTCCTTCGTGTATGTAACTTTTATTATTTTGCTGTCAAGCTCCTCTATTTAGTATTTCATGCTGTGGTAAGCTACAAATATATTTTAGCTGAGAATACATTTTCCTTTGAATGCGTATGATATGTAAATAAGAGCACGCCAACACATCGGTCTAAACCGTTGAATTTTCTGAAAATGTGTTCAAGTTTGAATTAAACTTCCAGTAACACGACTGAAGTTTCTTTCCTAAAATAATTTTGTGTGGGAAAGTTGATAATCTATTTGCTGGCTACTTTTACAGTACTCGAGGCATCTGTAGCGTGGGGCTAGAAGAGTGGCTGCCTAGGGTCCTGTGCGCTGTCGTAGCAGAATCATCCTCTGCATGCCAAAAAATGCTTACAGTTAACTTCTTTATTTTTATTGCTGTAATCATTTGCAGCGCAGATACACAGGGCGCCCTGTACGTAGGACATGAGGAAAATGTGCAAACGCAAATTTCTGCTTAATACAGACACTGAAGTTCTGCAGGGCTAACAGGATTTTTGTTCAACATTTTTGAGTAAAGTTTTAAGTCTGAAAGTTCAGAATTTTATTCGTTTCCAACACGGCCGACCGCACTCGAAGGCTTCCGTAGATGATTGCATTACGAGAGCTTCGCATAATGCAGAACTTCAGAATTTTATTCCTTTCCAACACGGCCGACTGCACTCGAAGGCTTCCATAGATGATTACATTACGAGAGCTTCGCATAATGCAGAACGGAGAAACGGCTTCTCTGATAACACTCCGTCTGTCATAGAACTGGTTGTTCTCAGAATTCTTGACTTTGTATGAAAAAAACAAAACACTTTGCACGAATTCCAATGTCACATTTCCTGCATTAAGTCAGGCATTTTACTTGGTACGCTCCACATTACTTTTACTTTTCCTGAGGTTCAGTTAAGTGATCATATCTCATATCCCAACTTTCATTATTTGATGGTAATGCAGTTCTTCTCTTAGAACCATTTGCTGATAAAAAATTGCACTAACAATTCTCTAACAATGTTCCAAATATTAATGAGGTTTCATACACTAATAGTTTGTTAAAAATCAATGCCCACGTCCGTCACTATCATCAGGATTTGGTCACATTGTGATGATCGGGAACAGAACTGGTTTTTGAAATGTCAGTCTTTAATGAATTTACGTGGCTCGTAGCCCGAGAAAATTTTATCGTCGTCAGTCGCCGTGGAAGCTTCGGATCAGGCTAACTTTCCTCCCTGAATCTTATGCCAAACAGATTGTGTGCATGGATTAATAAATGTTCAGTACAGGCTGATACTACTTTGGTTCCACCCGCGTATTTGTTGCTCTCGTGGCCGTCGATTAGTTACGCTTTTCTCTTCCTGTGTGTATCGTTTTACCCTGCAGATCAAGGATTACAAAGAAGGTATATATTATGTATAACACTTCCATCACATCACATTCTTCAGATTTTATCACATATTGATTATAATAATTTTCTACGCTCATTTCAGTTGAAGCAGAACATCTTCAGGTTCTATACAGAACGCTAAAAGTAAGAAATAGATTATTGTCATCATCATTTAGTGCGTAAGTGTTGCAGCAAGGTGACTCTCATGTATGTGTTATTGCTTAAAATTGTACTTAAAAATTTATTTGAATAAATTTGTTTAATACATTCATTTTTTTCTGTAAATAACCTGAACGCGGAAGATGTTGCTGTGGAATTATTATGATCGTCGTGTCATACCAACTAAAGAACTTGTGTGTAATGGAAGTTTTATACATTATGTATACCCCAGTAACAGCATTCTGGAATATAACGATAATTAATCTTGTGAAGTTCGTTTGTCACGCCATGATCCAGTTTCTTTGCGCTGTAAGTAAATACTTCGGGGTAAGGATGGGGACAAAGTGCACATGTGGTATGGTCTAACAATACTCACAAGGGGGCTCTCCGCGTTCTTCGCAACCGGAGCAGTCCTTGCGCCACCTTTCCAGATGGCTTCTGCGCTGGTCCCGATATTCATCAGTGTCTCTCCACATCCGACAAAAATGGTTAATAAAGACACTGAGTTAGATAGCGAGAGAGTTGGTTTTCATTTTTCCATGTTTTTTATATTAAGGAATCCTGATCTTCCTTTCATTTTCTTTACTTTCAACAAATGTTTGTATGGTTTTCTGAACAAAGTTTCTGGTTTCTTTTTAATTTTCTCGTCTGTGGGCTGATTGCTTCTGTGGTGGAATGAGTTTTACTTTCTCAGAGCCTCTTGGTGAGGGGGGATAGGAAGGGACTGTTAGTCTTCAAATCTCTTCCAAGTTCTCATCACACATCCCATCTCTGTGAGTGGTCTTACGTTGTTCAGAATTGACATTTCATATGTGTTTGTCCGTTCGCCCAAAGACTCATTCTTTATGTCAATTGCTTACGCAGGTACGTGGTTGCTGGTGCGACCCAATCCGTAAAACATTTCTCGGACAAGTCGCTGCAACCAGGCGTTAGTAACTGTATGTTACAGTTTCCCTTGTGCGCGCTCTCCACATCATCTGTGCCTTCCAGAGTAACGACGCTCAAGCTCTCTGTGCTTTGTAGCTGGAGAACAAGTGTGGAATTAGTGGGATTTGAGGTTCTCACGTCGATGAGTACAAAGATGGCGGCCGTCTTCTGCGGCGTGGCAGAAATTGAGCGATATTTCAGATATAATATTTTATTGTCAGGGTGAGAGAGATCTCTTCAGTCGTAATATTCTGTGAACGGTCTGAAAGTCACTGGTGATTCAAGTCAGTTACCGCTCTAACTTTGCATAAAGTCTCTCTCAGACTTCCGCTCCTGCATTGCGCAGAATTGGAAGGCTGTGGGTTCGTAGCAGTCGGTGGTCTCATAAGTGCGTCTGCGTACCGGATGGGCTGATGGTAAAACAGAGCTTAGGAGCTGAAAAATACAATAGAGGACAGTGTTGAAGGGTTTCTATAAAGTGTTGTGGACCCCACCCAGGCTGCTCTGCATCACCGCGTGTTGCACTGATGTGTAGCGTTTCTCCAAAGCTAGCAGAGCCCTTCGAAACTGTTCCAACTCCACGCAGTTTCGTATTTGGACTCGGTATTCGAATAAATATTATTTAAGTCGTGGTTCTGTTTGATTGCTAGAAAACTGATCTTTCCATTAGAGAAGAATAGAAGTGTACATGTACTGTAACTATGTAAAATGAATTCAGTGGGCTTTCATGAAAAATACTTGTGGTAGCGATAAGTATTTCGAATGATTGGTAATATATTATACATACATCTATATACATATATATATATATATATTTTATAGCAGCTGTGTATTTTTGTCTGCACAAATTGTCTTATTTCTAGTCATTGTAAAATACTAAGAGAACTAAAACAATTCACATCTGAGGATACTATGAGCCGACAATAATGTCAAATGGGTCGATCGATGAAGAACACGAGTCTGGTGACTGCACGCAATTTGAGAATTTCATCATTAAACACGACCATTTATCTTTGATAAGAATAAGAATAATAATAATTTCCCGTAATTGTAATTAGTGCAAAACTTTTGTTTTGTGAAATATATCAGCTTCATGCCGTTAATGTGAGTACAGCCCCTCCTTCCTTCCTGCCTTGCTGTAGCGACGGGGCACGATTTCGAAGGACTCGTATCTCTGTATGATTGTACATAATGTATAGTCATTTTATTATTATTATTATTATTATGTGTATGATATTGCCATTTAAAATAAAAAAAATGCTTTAATGTTGGGTGTTCACGCCCGTACAAACTTTTAATGACTGCTTGTTGAGGTTTTAGGTTAAAACTGAAAGTTTTCTTTGGAGCTGCTTGGAAGCTTCACATATTTTAACAAAACGCATCACATTGTACAAGAGAAAAACGCGTATTAACAAATGTTTTTGTTATGGGTTTGGTAACAGAACAGTGTACTTATATATCGAGGCTTTGAACAATTTTCAGTATCTTCATAAAAATAATCGCACCACTGTATCTGTACGCATATATGTATATATAAGTGTTGTCTTGGTCTCAAATCCGTATTAATCATGGTTTGATTTATAAACGTCGTCGTTTTTCCCTTAATTTTACCCGATGCTGTTCTGAGACTGAACCTGGTGACCATTTAGTGGAACGTGAAGAAACCTGGCTGGTGTTTGAGCAGTTTTGCATTATGCATAACTAATTTAAGTAGCAGTTTTTTTTATAATTTATTAAGAGATTAATATTTTTGCCAATTTTTATTTATTTGATTATCTAATTTTAAATGGATGAATTTTTAAGGTTTACTTGTATTGTGCCCATTTCAATGAGTCGTATAAATACAAGCTAAACATTTATACAGACGAACAAAGTTGAGACGTCGCGTCTTGTTCACGTAGGATTTGGAGTTTATTCCAGAGAGCTTTTCTGTTGTTTTACTGTGAATTCTTATCCGGTTCCCCGCAAAGAGTCTCGTCGGCCTTTATTGGTGTCCAGACTTCGCATCCTACGTGAACAAACGAACATCGTGCAGAAACCAAAATGAAAACATTTGCATTTTAATGAGGATCAGGAGGTGACATTATGCTAGTTAGTTGTGTAACATTTCTTAATGTGATTTCAATGAATTTTTACAACAAAAAAATATACTGAACAATGGCAATAAGATTTTTTGCTGGCTGTCAAGTTGCTTATATTAATAGTATGTTGAATTTAAGTATGGTACTGAAAATAAAGAAAATGTTTCAGACGTGTTTCGTTTTATTTGTTGGAGTCATCGAAGTGCTTTCGTGTGCCGTGCGACAGTTAAGTTGCTGGATTGCCAACTTAGGCAGCGAGCGACCAATAGCAAAGCAGCGACGTGTCTGTGTTTGCGTCTCGTGTGTTGGCAAAGCAAATGAGGTTATGTAGTGAAACCGTGGCAGAAACACAAGCGTGAAGTTTTGTGAAAAGTTTAGCAAAAAGTACGACTGAAAATTGCAGATGTGAGCAGAGTCGGTGTCTTTGGTCAAACACTGGGAAAGACGCGCATATCACAAGCCCAGGTGAAAACATTGCCCAATTTCTTTAATCGCAAGGCATCGTTCACTTTGAGTTTGTTGAACGAGGTGGAACAATGAACCAGCGATGTCGTCTGGAAATTCACCATCCGATAGTTTTTGGCAAAAATATGTATTTTTGAAATTGGGCTGAATTTTGGCTGTTCCCAAAACTGACAACTGCTTTTAAGGGCCACAGATTTTAAGACGTTGCGGACATTTGCCCGGCTGTAGAAGAGCCTGGCAGTTCACAAATAAGTTAGTTGATAATTAATAAGCCCACAGGCAAGACTATTTACCTGCGAAGTTAGGATTCAAAGAGTCGTGCTCCAAAAGTGTAACGGGGTCCTTTAAAAGTTTAATTTTTAAACGGAGATAACTCTAATACCACTGGAAGGCACTGAGCATGTCAAAGAGTGGTCCGCGGCCACAATAATTTGGACACCGCAGATCCCACAGACAGGCGCCGGTTCATGACCACGTGTCAGGAGCGGATAACCAATCCGGAGGCCTCGTTCCTGATGACCCGGTAAGATGACGGTCACCCCTGCGGGGATTTCTTCACCATATTTGATTAATTCTGCTGAAATAATTTCGGGACCCTTTGCGTGCCTTTGAGTCTTTAATTGAAACATTCTGGGCTTTGTCCCGTTCAGAGGTTCTAATTCTTCAGTCGTCACGATAGGTTAGGTTTCCTTCATTGCAGTTCAGTGGACGGAAAACTTGCGACAAATTTTCCCTCTGCCTTCGATTCGCCTGAATGTCGCTGTTGCGTTGTTTCGTGTTTAACCATTTCATATAAGTTCTTCTTCGCTCTTGGTTCCGCCGAAATAATTTTCTGACCTCCTCCTCCGGGATCTTCGTTTCGCTGCTGTTTGAGTGGATGTTGTAATCGGCTAGTACAAATCTTCAGACGACTTCAAGAGATATTCTTCATTCAGTGTTTCACGTGGGCGTCTATTGTTTAAGTCATTTACGAAGATGTTGATGTTCCGTTTCCGTTGCAGGGTTTCTGCATGTTCTCCGCGCATTTCTGTTGAAGGTGATTACTAATTTTCATTTTATTAAAGAATGGTCTGTTCGTTGTTTTAACATAACGAAATCAATTGCAGTTCTCACGTTCCTCGCATCTTGGACCCACGTTTAAAGTTTATGAGGAAAATTCCCATTCATAATTCCAAGGCTCCGTTCCCTGCGTCTGTCTGCAATTCAACGCCTGTCATTGTTTTCTGCGTGTGCGTTCGTGTCACCGATAATCATCAGTTCTCTGTGATTGCCAATTTTGTTAAATTCATATTTTGTTCTTTTTCTTGGTGGCTGATGGTCCATGCAGCCCTTCAATCGACAGCTTCTTATTAATCATCTTTAAGTTTTCAGCAAGTATCCTTTCGCTTTTGCTGTCCAATTGCTCGTTTTCGATCTGTATTTGGTTTTCATCAACGGCTCACTTAACCTCTTCTTGCGCGTGCAGTCTCCATTTTCTCTGTAACCACTTCGCCTTTCCCTCGCCTCACGTACCAACATTCATCAGAGTCCTTTTTTCCATCGGGTTTCTCTGCTTTGGAATTTGTGGCGTTCGGAGACTCTTCTTCTTAGTAGCGAAAATCTGGCGTCTCTGGCCTCTGTTTACTGAAGGACAAGAGACCAAGACGCGCATTCACGCTGCCCGGATGCTGTCGGTCTCAAATGTGACGGCCTGGGGGTGTAATTTAAACCTGGCCGCTACAGATGTCGATGAATCGATTCACAACTCATGTTACGCCACGGGGTGGTCACATGCGGGTGGTGGGTGGCGGCCATGTTGCTTCTGTCCCACCCTTTCAGATCCCGTACCAGCACCAGACCTCAACAGATGGAAGGCCGGAGGAGGCCACGATCGTCGTATTACCTTACAGAATACGGCGTCTGCGAAGAAGCGACGTGCCTATAATTCAACAAACGCTTGTGAGAAGTCGCAGTCTCGTTTTGATCAGAGGCTTTTCTTAGACGTTAACCAAATTAAGAATAAATAAATTAACGAGATTTCAACCGCTTTTTTCGGTGAGGGCCCTCGAGGTCTTCGCACGTGGTGAATCCGAAAATACTCCACACCTACCGACATCCTTACCTCTCCCCTCCTTAGTGGAGTGTGGAACGAGTTTAACTGCTTCGTTCTCGCAAAGAACGTGTTGGACCTTCCATTCCTACAGAAAGCAGGATATTTCTTTGGCAGCTGAAAAACTACAAGAATTGGGCACAACAGACCCGAAATCCTACTTCGATTCTCTACCCTTTTTTATGCATTCGACGAGAATTAGATCTGACTTCGTCGCTACCAATTAAGGAGTTACGATGCCTGATATTCGAAGCGTTCTGTGTCATTCCTCGCCTTCCGCGACCGAGAATTTCAGTTTACGTCTCGCAACTTTCCATTCTGCTCAACAGGCCAGTGAAAGTAAGCGTCTGTATTCTGTTACAATTTTGTCCTCGTTATGAAATCTGCGGGTGCTTTATACTAGAACATCGATTACTCTCGAATTTCTCTCCAGGAGCGTTTGGGAGATAACACTTTGTCGCATACATTTTTGAAAGAATGGATGGCTTTTCCTTTATTCCTGCAGCAGATTTGGGTCTTCCCTTTTTAATAAGTGACGATGAGAACAACTGACAACATGGCATCCGGATTGGAATTATTTAAAAATGCCCAGAAATTTGCCATATTTTTAGGACCAACCGAAGCGCTTAACGTGTTTCATGGAGTTTGTGGCGAAAAAAATCTTATGTGTGAGCATAAATGTTACATTTTTAAAATTCAATTGCATTGGGGCAGTTCGCTTCGCTCAGTTGCGTTAAATTCGACTCGAACAGAGCAGCCCCGTCACTGGCGTTTGTGTTTTGTTTCCCCGGAAGCAGGTGGCCAGGGGGGGGGGGGCAGGTGGTCGGTCGTGGCGTGCTTTGTTCGGCTGTCGCTGACAGCGCTGTGCGCGCGCTGCGGTGGGATAGGTAGTTAGGTGCCCGCTGTTCAGTTGTCGCGCGGCTGCAGCAGGCGTCGCATCGAGTGTGTGGTTGGGCGAATCACGTGCAGCAGCGAGTGGAACAATTGGATTCTTTCTTTTCAATTGCTGGTGTCAAAAGACTGCAAGAATTGTCGAAGGCAGAGAAACTTCAAGAAGTTTGGCTGGTGAGTACCTTCAAACAAACAAATTGCTTTATTTTACAGATGCATAGGGTATTAGTTAACTTTTGCTACGTTGGATGTGTTCCGTTGTCATGCCTTGCGTTTCTTCTGTGTGAAGTGGCTCGCATATGCTAACCTAACCTCTCCTCGCTGTATCGGGCTCCTCAGAGACGCATATCACCCAGTCGCTGTTTGCGCTGGGAACCGATTATCAGCAATAACTTAGGTTGCGTTCTAATGTAGGCCTAAATATCGAAATTAGCGTCTTGTCAAAGATATCATGTTTTAAGAGTAATACGTTCTAGTGGCGAATTTAACTTATCCATCAGTGCCCGATTTGAATAAATGCAGCGACTGTTTTTGTTTGTACAAACGCCCCCATGTCACTTTCATGAACTTTACTTCGTCCAAGGAGCAGAGCCATTCAAAACTTCACCTCCAAACTTATCGAAAAGTTGAAATGTCGTATTCTCGTACAAGGTTTTTGATGCTCGCGTTATATTTAAGACAGGCCTGCCAACCTCTTTTGTTGTGCTTCGACAACATTTGGTCTGCATGCGGGCGACATGAAGTTCAATCCATATTCTGTGGAACACATTATATACTTGATCTGCGTATTTTTCTGTACGTTATATACAATAACAATATATTAATGATAATGTGAATTTTTTTTTAAAAAATGCATTTCGCTACCTAGGCTAGGGTGTGTTTAACTTTAGCACATTCTTACGAAGTGCATTAGAAATGTAATGTATGTCTCCATAAATTAAAAGCTCGTAACCTTTTTAAAATATTATCGTGTAGATTTTAACTTATGAAAGTATCAGAAAGGAGCCGCTGCTGGTGACCGCACATCTGCAAGTCGTCCCCGTAACAACACAAGTCGGCAAAGTTATTTTAATCCCGGCAAAGAACAAAAGGATTTGGAACTGGTGGCAAGTTTTCCTTCTTAGTTTGCCAGGAAACGAGTGGATCTGCTTCGGCGTTCTAGCGCGCCGATGAAACCGACAGAGTTAAAAGACGTTTTATTGTTTCAAATGTCTCCGCGGGCAACAAATAAAGAAGCAGGGATTGGGGAGGTGACGAGTACAAAATTTTGTTTGGGGAACGCGAGTGGAAGAAGCCACGTGGAGGACCTCGGAGCTGATGATGGATGTCATATTAAGTGGATCATAAATCCGGGTTTCGTGAATCCCGGAGGGACAGTTGCGTCTTGAGGAAGGACTCTGCTCGGTGGAGCTTGAAGGTCCTTTAGTTCACATCAGAATTGTTGCTAGGAGCACACTAAAAGACGACGGCCCTGATGACGGAGGCAGCAAGGACGTCCGAAACGTCGGTAAAATTCTACGAGACTGCACGGCGTCATCTTCAGAGTCACCGCCGTGAAAACCTCGAACCTAAGCGTCTTAACCTTCGCGCATTTAATCGTTTTGCGTCTTTGACCGTTGAACTTTGTGAA
>NW_019060439.1:17339-39619 GCF_000696155.1 Zootermopsis nevadensis
GTGTTTCAAAACTATAATTTTGAGGCAGACTGTAATAGTTCGTTTGAACATGAAATTCCCCCTGTGGAGACACAGCTCGATAAAAAAAAAATAAACAGATGGCAAAGCTACTACCAAGCTTCCTTAGTCTCTAAACGTTAATCTCCTACATAATGGTGAGTAGATAAATAAACACAGCTCCACAAAGATCTGTTCGCATTTTATCGTTTCTGGACTTAAGCCAGGCAAATTCTGTGTATTTTACTGCATACACAGGGAAGATGTCTCTCGTGTTTATTGACTAGTAACGCCAGGTGACCCAGGAGTTAGATTATCTTCCAAGGGAGTGACTTCAAATGGAAACAGAACATCGTCGAGCCATAAAAAGCAGTAATAATTTCGAAACCCACGATAAAATTAAGAACAAAACAATTCGAGGGGCCGAGTTCTGTTTCAGTTTCAAGAAACAACTCGAGAGAGTGTTTTTAAGTTGGTGGTGAGGACGAGGGTTCGAGTGTACGTAATCCCTGTTCTAAAAAAAAATATATTAATTAATGAAGTCGGGCCGAATCCGTGGGCTCAATATCCGTTAGAAGTCAAAGTCACGGGGGTCAGAGGGTTAGCAGGTAAGGAAGCAAATACTACCCATACCAAAAACATTGTTTCCCCATCGCCAGCACTTTGTAGTTCGCTGTCCCAGTTCTTTGTGTCGGCAATGTTTTTGGTTTGTATAGTACATGCGTTTGATTTCTTTCTAACCCGAAAGCTAGTGACGTAGGTAAAACGCACGGTTTGGTCTCAAGCCCCCCCCCCCATGCCACTCTTTTCAATTACTGTTTTCCAAACGTATAGGATTCAGTCATCCCATAAGCCCTTTTAACTGTTTAAAGCACAGCGGAAATCTGGTGACTGCATTTTGCATTAACGATCATCATAGAGACACGTTGTTTTCTTTGCGGTACGGACTGGATTTTTAATTATTATTTAAATGATTCTTTGTCCTTCAGAGTGTTAACACAAACGTCGTTTCGACTGTAAATAACGCACGTGCAATGCCACAGACATATTTATTCCATACTTACGTCTGTATGAAGCTGACCTTAATATGACAATCAGTTATTCAGCGAAATGAACTAGAGATAAGTTACTTTCTTTTTTAATAATGTTGTAATCAAACTAATTTAAAACCAGATGTGACTGCAATGCTAGCTCAGATAAAAGAAAGTTAATTATTTAAATGACAGTAAAATGACACATCGTACAGTCATTTCTGAAATGACGTCGAAGCCGCGTTCCTGGAAAACACCGCTTTATACAATCGCGTTATAGAAACCATTACTTCAATTGGAATTTAAGGGTTAGGGGAACAGAATTCGGATTCACCATCACTAATGCAATTTCTATATAGTAATTATAGTGTTCTTATTGATTTTAATGCATCGTTTTTGCATACATAGTGTTTTATGATAATTTTTAAACAGAAAACAAAGAAGAATTTATAAAATACTGCATAATATAGCATCGTTTTTGCATACTAAGTGTTTTATGGTAATTTTTAAACATAAAACAACGAAGAATTTATAAAATACTGCATAATATAAATTAGTACGTATTTACATCGCTAGAGCGATCATAAATTTTCGGTGTAGAAGTGCAAGTCCGCAACATTTGAAGCCCTTCTCATACCAACCTTTTATTCCTCGGAATTTCTCTATTTGCTGTATTTTCGATTGCGTTACATCCAACACGCACCAGCGTTATGGAAAACAGGTTTCTCTCATAAATCAATCTCGTTAAGGGTAATTCGTGTTATGAACCAAAAAAAGAACGTGTTATGGGAGAAATGACTGTTTTATGTCTTTGTGAGCCGCGTCATCTCCATATTCGAAGATATTCCAGCCAAAGTTTTCGCACTTATTTTGCTCATTTGCAGAGTGATATGTAAAACACGTGTCTGTCGTCTTCATCAGGTTGAAAGCGTACACGGCAATACAATAACGTTTTATAGGGCAATGACAGAGTAATAGAAAACAACTACAAAAATACGTTTTGCTACCCGTAATTTTAGAGGTGGGTGGGGGGGAAACTATAAGACTTCAGCATGAAGTTTACGGCCATATTTATTTGTTGAAAATCAATAAATATGATTTATAAAGACTTTTAAGGAAAACCATTTTTATATTCTTTAAAAATTATCTTTTAGGACTCGTCTATTTTACCAGCCAACGACGAATGGAAAATACTCTGGAAGAAATCGAACATAATGAAAAAAGAAACATAAATATCAAGAAAAACTTGTAATCAGGGACTTGAACACTTATAATCCTTTACGGTGCAATGTTTGAACATGCAGGCAACGTTCAGATCTGTGTTTCGCTTTCATGTCGTGGTTAGCCGTTTCCATGGCAACGTGTATAACTCTTGAGAGACAGCGGTACACATTACTTTCACTGATGCAAAACGCCACAAACAAGTTCAGACAGAGAAAGGCAAAGAGAGAACCGATATATATCGTGCATAGCACGGAGAGGATTAAGAAACCGAGCAGGCATTTCATTCCACGAATATTTCCACGTAGAACGTATCTGTCTTGGGTTAAAAAGGGCGGAATATACAACGACCGACGTGACATTCGAGCAATTCTACGTTCACCTGTCTCAGAGAGAACGGAGCGGCACCAAATATCATCTTCTATTTTCTTTAAAATATTCGCTTGCGCGGTACAAAGACAAGGCAGACATACGCCTCCTGGGAAGTCCCACATCTCAGGTCCCATCTACATGCCGCTGCTCCCAGAGGCCTGCGTCATCCGATATCGACTGCAGACGCAGGCATCAGATATTCGATACATTTCCAGCCCTCTCGTATGACGATGAACGAGATTGGGTCTCAGGGTCTCCTCTATAATAATCCAACCTGTCGCAGAGTGACCCAAACTGTGGGCCGTTTCCATGGAGGTCAGTTCTTATCCGCTTTCCTTCCGAGGTCTATAAATTCTTTATTAAAAAAAATAATTTTTGAACTTCTAAGCATCGAATATGATTGAGTATTGTCTCGAAATTTATATAGAAGGGGCAAAGACATATTAATTACTATAATAACCTGAGTGAGGTCAGCAAATTTCCGGGCTTCAACCCATGACCTCTTAAACATGATGCTAGAATACAGACCACTAGACGCGACACGTGGTTATGTAAATGTTAGTGACATGTTTGGTCTACTTTAATTACAAATGGAAAAATTACATCCACTAATCGGTTCAGTTTGCTTTTAGCCACTAAACATCGTGAAAAGTTACATAAACTTTTTAACTCTGTTCAATGAGACTGAACATGGCGTCTATTCGACTTAAATAGAACACAGGAAGCCATTAACTTCATAAAATCATTAGACTTGTTAGTAGATTGTTATTTTTACTACACGTGGTGGAGACAGAAGACAGTCTTCATAAATCCATTGCAGTGAATCACGAGAGGTGGAAAATCGCTCGTCTAAAGCTAATTTATCTCAGTTTTAGATTTAACTCTATGCATACAAATAAATAAAGTTGACAACCAGGAAGGGACACTGCACGATGAGCTAACCTTTCAAAGCACGAAGCTCACGTAAACATTCTTTTCCTATCTCGAAAGAAACACAATACGTCTCCACGCCAACTATCAATTGGTTAATTCTGTTCAGGGAAATAACAGCAGTTTCTTCTGAGAATCCAGCAAGTGCACCGTGTGAGCATAATGCACAGTTGCTGGATATCAAAGTATGTGGTACATATATTTACCGTTGGGTTTTAAACAGTGAATCAATCAATCGGTAAATAACACCGACCAGTTTTCCGGAAAGTCTCTTGACTTCGCAATTCGCAACTTCCCTACCTGCCTTACACAGCCAAGATGTCCGTCACCCCGTAGCAAAGAAACCAGTCTACTTCATGAACTTACCTGCAACAAAGAACATACAACATCAGTTAAGTCAACAACATTAAAACATGATGATTACCTTACAGTAACAACTTTCTTCATGCAAGGGTGCAGCCGAGATGAAAAATCAACACAGACTGGCAATTGCCATTCTACGGCTCGCATTCAATAGAAAACGGTGGTCCCAGAGGATCTGCGGGGGCAACAGCCCACTTACGGAACAGCTCTCAACTAACCGCAAGCCAAAACAAGTAACGAGTTCTGAAACCCAAACCACGAAGTTAAATTTTATATCAAGGAAACGGGAGGTCTTACTACTGAACGATAAGCCCTACGTAAGGAGAAACTTAAAAAAAGGTCCGTACCGCGAAGAAAACACAACTCTTCACCATTACAAAGATCAACTGGTTAACGCTGTTTAAGGAAATAATCGCTGTTTATAATGAGACACGCGCTGCGTACATAATATTTAAACAGAGAGTCCGTACCGCGAAGAAAACACCACTCTTCACCATTACAAAGATCAAATCGTTAACGCTGTTTAAGGAAATAATCGCTGTTTATAATGAGACACGCGCTGCGTACATAATATTTAAACAGAGAGTCCGTACCGCGAAGAAAACACCACTCTTCACCATTACAAAGATCAAATCGTTAACGCTGTTTAAGGAAATAATCGCTGTTTATAATGAGACACGCGCTGCGTACATAATATTTAAACAGAGAGTCCGTACCGCGAAGAAAACACCACTCTTCACCATTACAAAGATCAAATCGTTAACGCTGTTTAAGGAAATAATCGCTGTTTATAATGAGACACGCACTGCGTACATAATATTTAAGAATCCAGTCCGTACCGCGAAGTAAACACCACACTTCACCATTACAAAAATCGATTGGTTAACGCTGTTTAAGGAATTAATCGCTGTTTGCAATGAGAAATCCTAAAAACTACATACATACAAAATAAAGAGAAAATGATTATTAACGCAACTTGTATACAAACAATCACAAGTTGGCTTTAAAGACTTAAAATGAACGGTAAAAATGAGTTAGGAAACACCTAAAAATGGGATACAAGTAATGCTAACAATATTTTGGTGGGGGGGGGGAAACTTCCTCTAAAGCGGAAACTCATAAGATATTATTCATAACTCCTGTTTCATATTAAGGAGGTCACTGGTTCAAATCACGGTACCGGAAGTCCAATATAATCACTGAGGTATTTTGCTGTTTTACTCAGTACCCCCAATAAAATTCTGGCTATTTTAATTTAAGCCACGACAAACGTATTCCACGGTGCATCCATTTCACCCCATTTTGATTTCAACATCTCAGTAGGGTAATTATACGCACCCTTCTTACGTCAGGAGCGGCGTCTTTTTCGTCTAACGGTGTCCGGAGTACAATACAATGCGGTTTTTAACAGGTGGTATATACGGTTACCATTAATTATAAGCTCCCAACCTCATGTTCAATGGGTTCCGAAGGATCTTACTTAGGGAAGAAAGCGATCAGAACTTTGCGGTGACCACTCACAGCGTGTCCTGAGATACTGAAATGTATTCCTCCGCGTAGAAGAGACCTCGGGGAGCACTGTGGCGAGAGGTCTCGCTACTTTCCTCCGCCTTGCTCCTCATGTGAATGAACAATAAGGTAGCTGTTCTCCGTCAAAAGACGCTCACTTTCAAAGTTCGGGCACTCCACCTCAGTTTCCAATCTTCTCGTTCAATGAGGCGACAACTGCCAACAGACATTTACGTCAAAACTTGCTTTTCCTTTCATGGAAGAGTCTGACGGCGGGTATTTCTGGTTCGGATGTGCTTATCGCCGGTAAAACCCCGGCCTTTCAACACCTATTATAACTGATAAACTATTCACGCGGCGAAATAAACCGCTTCATGTTTCACAGACGTATAAAGAATCGGGTTTTTTTTCGGTAGAAAAGACAAGTCATCTCATTTTGGCTCAATCTTTCCACTGCGTTATTAATAAACTCTTCAGAAAATCCGGTCCTCAGAAAATATTAATATCAGTTGTAGGGCGGATAAGAGAGACGTGACGGAAACAGCCAACTTGCAAGTTCTAGGAACAGATGTGAGGACAATATTAAAATGTATCTTAAAAGAAACGGTGTGCAAATGTGGAAAGGGCTCACGTGAAATCGGTACAAACCCTCGGATTCCAAACAGTAACGCGACTTTCTTGACTAGCTCAGCGACTATCAGCTGCTCAAAAAGGGACTATTTGTTCCATGAAGTTAGAATGATTTTAAATCAAACTAGAAGCCGGGAAGGAGGTCACCCAACCCCCTAACCAGCGAGACTACGTCAACAAAGTTAAAGCAGGCCACAGAATGAATGCAACGAGTTATATCGACCTACAAGTCGCATTCACAGAATGCCGCTAAGATAAAGGTCCACGAAGGGCAGCTTCACATCAGCGCGATTGCAGAACGCAATCAGACCTAGATAAAAAAAAACTTCACCATTTCCATGCTACGTACGAGATATCTCGTCATAATTTATTTGTTGAAGCAGATCAATGAAAGAAGTTTCTTTCATCACAAATTATACGTTACCACGGAGATATACTGACAAAAACAGAACTATAAGAAAACGTAAAACATTCATAACAAGGTGTTTCCTTATCCCTTTCAGCTTTCAATGAATACCCCAAGAAGCAGATGTCTCCTATTTATATAAGTCATTCGAGTCCCGCATTGATTTAATCCATCCAAGGAGTTACAAAATTAGCGTACAATGAACTGCGGAGGGTTAGCACAGCGTTTGTTGCTTTCAATTCGAGCAGCGTCTAAGATTAATACAAAATTAATTGGAGGAAAAGCGTGGAACGTCTCGTGTATAGACGCTAATTTACGAACTAAATACATCAGCTACCAGCAAACAAATTAAACCCTGCATTAAAATCTGCTTTATTATTTAATTTCACAGAGTAATTTACTCAGAGAAGGAAGTTTCCGATGGCGGCGAAACACCATCCGGGGATAATCCGGAAAACAACTCTCCTCTCCGATCCTCGAATTACAGCCTGATCCTCAATGAGATACTCGTATTTCATGGGTTTCCGCGTGTCACTACCCCCTCCTTCCATACACTCATATCACAGCAATTCATTAGCGTTTCCTCGACAACATTCATCGCGAGCCAACTCCTATAGTTAATACAGAGTCGTTAAATAATCCAAATGTAAATAAATCTTCAGCAAGAGAAATCTGACTAAAAGATATATTTTTTATTCGTTCTTTGCATGAAACCCCCCGCCCCAAAAAAAATTAAAAATTCCGTGAAAGTAAAACGGATTTGGAAGAAATTTGGTTCTACAAGATCAACACCAAAATCCGAACTAAATTACTTTAAATCGGTACAACGACCTTACACAAATGTGAACAAATCTCAAAAAGGTATATCGTCTGACTTTCTTTTTTCTTTTATTTTAAAAAAGAAAGTTCAGTTTCATACACAGCTTCTGTTGGTATGTCAAGGATATTTACGATTTAACACAATCGTCCATAAACCAGAAAATGACACGCCCCGTCCAACCCAATGTCAAAGAAAACGTGTTACTGTAACACGCCTTTCTGTATCTGCAGACAATTCGGATAATGGAAGGGGTCAGGTTAGAACCGCTGTAAACGTGACTTTGCCTAGGTCCACGTGATCAACGGTAGCCTGGCGAAACGCGTTACATCATAAAACGAAAACAATTCATTCCACTACGATATTCTGACCTCTCGTAGAACACGAGTAACATTATTATTAACACCGGAGTTCTTTAACAAGTGTTTGCGTTTCAAATATTCATAACATAGAAGTAAATACCCTATATTGTGTTAAATATTTTTATTTTTATTTAGTGTTCTGTCTGACGACAGGTCCATATGAACAGGATCCTTCCATCCTTTTCTCTTCTCGGACTGGGACCTGTTCATATACGTTCTTGGCAGATGATCCAGAAGTGGTTTGCCATTGCCTTCTTCTGTGTGTGAATGGAGTAATTGTTGGGATGCCACGGGGGAAAACTCCGTGTTGCCTAGACCACGGCCTTGCCCAACACAAGTTATAAATTCGGGCACCGCCGGGAATCGAACCCGAGACCCCCAGGATTACAAGGCCAGCGTTCTAACCGCTAGACCACCGATATGGAATAATAATAATAATAATAATAACTCCACAATGATGTTATAAGCTCACGCAAAAACTTTCAGAACCCAAGAAGACGACGTTTCGCTCGAACCAATTCGCGTGAACGTCTGTCAAACATAAGCTTGCCTTACGTCACGGAATGTTCATAATAAATGTTTATTTTAAGTTGTATCTTGTTCAGGCATCTTGCGGCCACATGGCCAAGCGTTCGAAAATATTTCAGACACGTGCGCATGCGTGAACGAACAACGTGAGAGACTCTTCTCTGGAATATTACGTCTTTGCGCAATAAGGTTTACATTAACGTTATCTTCTGCAGCACTTTGATCTTTGCTGACCGGAAAGTTGCGTAAGCAGGGGGAAGATGCTTAAGTGCTTACATCAACTCGCGTTAATAATCACTGTCGGCGACGTCATAGCAAAATCACGTAATAATCTGTAGAGTGCGCCTGTTAAGGCGTTAGGACACTTTGTCACTAAACGCCGACGACGACATTAATGGTTGAAAGGCCGCTCCCTTCAACACAAGAAAGTTGAAGGCTTCTTGTAGAACTGGTCTGACGTCACGACGGAAATGCCTTTTCTGAAAGTAGCTTTTATGTTGTTAATCTGCGTGGTAACGATGTGCGGACTTGTAAGTGGATAACAACGTTTCGGAGAAATATACAGCCACCATTTTCAGGGCTAAGGGTAGTCAAGAAATTCGGTGCTTTCTACGGAAAGACACTGTTCATTACCGTACTCACGACAACTCGTCACCGGTCCTTATCCTGAGCCAGTTGTATCCAATCCACGACCTCCTTAAGACCCAATGTAATCCCGTCAAATCCTACACCACATATTTGATTGTTACCGGAAATGGAATACAATTTAATACACGAATAAGAATTTTTAGTCTACTATTTTAAACTTTTTCCGTGTTTTTTATAAAAAATCAGTGCTTTGATACGGAATAAAAGACACTGGACACGTTTTTAAAAGGGCCGAGATCGAAAACTTGTTCTTCAAAAAGTAAGACAATGAATTACGTAAAATACCAAACAGTGCCCAACGAACAGCGGTAGTTTATGGACCTTATAGAAACAAATTAGGGCGGGAGGGTGTTGATTGGATTAATCTGGCTCAGGATAGTGACTGGTGGCGAGCTACTGTGAACTTTGAGGTCACTTAAAAGCCCAAGACGACTGTTAGTTTCCGAAAGAGAATCTGCTTAATGGAGTGAAATCATCATTGCGTGACATCGTACTTATAGAGACAAGCGTGTTGCACCCCTTCAAAGGATGAAGTAAGCCTAATTAAGAAAGCTTCAGAGTCAGTTTTCACATCAAGCGAAGCAGACATCCTCCGGATAACAAAAATGAAAACAGCTTCTGGAACAGTCTATTAGAAGCGAAAGGATCCATTATCTCAAATAAAATAGCCCACTACTGGGTACCCCTGAGCTCACATCTTCATCCACTCACAACTTCGATTCTTGTAATCAATTTTAATATTATACCTCTCCATCCTCTCAGTCTTTCTCAAGTGGCAACGTTTTGACACGTTTCTATGTCAAAGTACCACGAGAAATAAGCTCCAAAACTTATTTTTCTTAATAGCAAATTTTAATATTATCATCCCATCTACGTCTGTCTTCCGTTCAGGCTCTCTAACCAAAATTATTTATGCACTCCTAGTCGTACCGATGCGCGCTACATGCCCCACCCATCCCATCACCGATATCAGAACAGAATTTGGTGGATTATTTGATGAATAAGGAAAAGAAACACAGACGGAAAACTTGGATGAGCTTTGATCGTCAGCTCCTAACCACATCGCTGTACGCAGTTGATACACACGTGTAATGATATTTCTTTGACATAAAAAGTCGTCGTCTCCTTGAAACATGTCGTCTTCAGAGTTGAAAGTCAGAGAAAGCTGTTAAATTTACACTAAAAGAATCATAACTCTGTTTTATGTACGAAAGGGGAGAAGAAGGCTTTCAGAATCCAAACACACGAAGACTAATGGAGACGTCCCACAATACGCAGGCCACCCGCAGCGCCGGGGTCATTGGCCTCGCTACCAGATCGACTGAGCCCGCGGAGACGCCTAATAGTTGACCACAGGCATCTCGTCGTCATGGCAACGTGACAACATTTCAAATTAATCCGTAGCTCAGACGCTTACAAATTTCAGAAAAAAGTATTAATCAAATATCTGATAAAGGAGTCGACAGCTTCACGTTTCGACAGCTTTACCCCCCAGCAATTTTAACGCTGCGTTAACTTTGTAGGACTTAATTCGCCCTGCAGGCGTCGTCAGACTGTACAAAGACTCGACCAATGTCAGGACCGATTATCCCGAAATTCAAATAAGTTACTTAACGAATTATTTCGGGCAGATGCGACTATGACGTTGGCTCCTAATACTGACAACCGAATTTGCTCTCTTTCAACAGCGGATTGTGAGCGGAAGCCACCGCGAATCCAAAGGCCTGTGACTACGACCGCTTTGACACATGACGAGAACCTGGGTTCAGATGTGAGACGGAAGTTTTCCCACAAGTGACGGAAACTGTCTCAGAAAATCAACATTCAGCAGATAAGTCTGTTGTCTACTCGAAACTACTTTACACACATGGCAAAACGTGTATATAAAATCCTGTCAGATTTGACGGGGACACATGCCAGCTTCGTTCCTCAGACCCTGATCACGAATAAAATTTTGGAAACACCCGGTATGACGTCATTTTCAGCCAAAGTAGGACCTGCGTAAAGCTGTAATGGAACCCAAGGGGTTTACTTAGAGACTGCAGCTTTCTCAGAAGGAAATGTCGACTCGGTTAAAAGGCGATCTACGGTGGGGGCGTCACTGACGGGTTCGATGTTCTCAGAAAGCCAAGCATTCCGACTGGATCACTTTTAAAACTCTTAATTAAACGACAGAACAAAAGACAGACAGAGATAGAAAATTATAAAAGAAACCTTAAAACTCTTAATCAGCGTGTGTCACTAGCTTACACCAATTCCGAGATAAAGAGAAATTCTTCTGAAGTTTACAGCTGCTCTTAAAAATCTTCTGCGCCGAAGCAAAGAGCCAGTCTTACGCTGAAACTCCGCCTGACATTCACACAGAATCCCTACATTTTTTTTAATATTATCCTCCCTCCCATCTACATCCACGTCTGTGACGATTCCTATCAAACTTTGTACGTTTATCATGCCCCCCCAACCCCCGACATGCGTGCTCTGCCCACATCTTCCTGGTGTGATCGCAGTAAGAATATTGTGGAAGGTGCAGAACTCACAAAGTTCAAAATTACGCCACTTTGTCAAGCACTTTTATCACGTCTCTCGAAACTCCAGAGTTTGTCCTCGGCTACAAGAGTCGGGGGGGGGGGGGAACTCTCACCCCTGCATGCATGTAAAACAACTGACTCCATGGAGCGGAGTCCTTATTTTGAAGTTAATGGTACAATTAGCCAGCCAGCAAATTCTCCGAATTTTATAGAACACGAAGGTTCAGTGCCGTGTTCACAAGAGCCCGCCACCGGTCCCTAACCGTTGCCAGATAAATCCAATCCACATCCTCCAACCATATATTTCCCTAAGAACTATTTTAATATTATCCTCCCACATACGACTAGGTCTTCAGATAGGTTTCCCCTTCAGGTTCTACAACAAAACTCTAATTTCCTCCATGCGAACTACATGCCCAACCCAATCTAATCTAACCTAACCTAACCCAACCTAACCTAATCCAACCCGACCCAGTCTTAACGTAATCTAACATAACCTAACTTAACCTAACCCAACCCAACCCAGTCTTAACCTAACGTAACCTAACCTAACCCAACCTAACCTAAACTACCATCACATTTAATCTCTAATAAAATGACGTCATTGAACAGCTTTGCACTCCCAGACCACAAACCGCAGAGCTCGGGTCATTTTGGTTTTCCTCAGTTTCTACAGGACAATGCAGCATGCGCCTTAAATAGGCCACTGCAATCTCATTAGAAATTGTACCGTCATGACTTGGTCTCCAGAGCCTCGTTTGTCGAAACAGCTGTACTGTATAAAAGAGGAAATGAACTTCGCTGATAGACTTTCCGGTCACCTGCGGTGGTGATTACGTCGACCGGAGGCGAGTTTAAAGTGACGAGTTATTCGTCGCTTTGACCTGATTACGGTGTGTGTGTGTGTGTGTTCCACGCACAGTGCGTGTGAAAGCGTGTGAAGCGATCTGCACGCATGAGGACGCCTGGATTCGAATACAAGGCACCCGGACGAGAAACAGAACTCGATTACGATCAAATTACCTCACTAACACCTTACTTCGTAATGGTACAGGGCTATGTTTTCTTTGCGGTACGGACTGAATTCTTATAAATATAAAGTATTCAGACGAGTTCAGGCTTCGAAGGAGTTAAACATTAAATAGCTTATGTAAGATTTAATGTACTCACAGTGGGGATCATGAATCTACGGCCTAGTCTGGCAGACAGCCGACGTTTCAGAGATGCTTATGTCCTCCATCGGAAAAGACTTTCAAAACCGATAACCAGCTCAGTCTTACCGTAAAACCAATCTGGTTTGTTGCAATTCTGTGAGAGACCCGACACTCATACTACCTAACACGGCCCCTTAAAATGTCTGGAGCGCATTCCACGAGTCTCCACGATATCTGTAACAGCAGCAAAGGGGTCTGAGGATGGGTTTTTTTTCACATTTCTGAGCTCGTTTGCTGGCAGTGACTTAAAACAAAGGAACACGTAGCTACGAAGCCCCGTCATACAACAGGCAACATAATTACAAAGGATTTCGATATTACGCTAAAAACTTACATAATCTTAAAATAATTACCTTCTTCATATAAAGAACATTTACGTTGGAGAAATGTAACAGATTAATTTTAATCGTCTGGATGCTTTCTGAAGTTATGGGTCTTGAGTTCTCTTTGTACGAAAACCTTGCAGCTGTGAGATGCAAATAACTTTCTCCCCCCCCCCCCCCCCCACATCTTTTTCCCTTCAGAACAAGCGTAAGAAAGAAAACACAGCAATTTCTTGGACGTCGCCTTATGGCACTTAAGCAAATGAGAGTGAGATAAACTGAAATAAAGGCAGCTTTCGTTGTAACAAAGCAGCTCGGTCATTGAAGCTGGAGGAGACGCGAGGGAGAGAAAAAAATAGGGCTTGCCATGCAACTACTGAAAGTGTCTCGTTTGTCTCGGGTCAGTAAACAGACTTTCTGCTTAAAACCAAGAAGCCATTTAAACAGCAAATGAGCGAAAGGGGTAGACTGAGGTTACTTTCCCCCCGTGACCTCATCCGCTGACCTTTCAAGAGACTTGCATCTTTCTATTGAATTCACGAAATCAATTCCAGAAAACAGAACACGTATCAATTTCCACACCAAACGGAGAATGACGCTACGGCAGATTTACCCCAAGTCTGAAAAGGCTACAGAATAGATCTGGAATCTTCCTACCAAAATGTCGTCTGCAATGAAGACATGGGGGGGGGGGGGGAAAAGACATCCGGAGACGACAGCCCCCCTCCAACTTGAAGATTTGTAGACAGAATAATTATGCTCAAAGGATTGCTCAGTGCCAAAACCAAGGCCTGAATTGTAAGACTACGTTACGTCACGTCACGAGGTTGCTTTGCTACTGTGTCTCATTGAGACTACGCCCTACACACCCACAGAACGAGACAGGGTGCCCCCTTCTTGTATTAAAAGCGGTCCACACCGACGCTATAAAGCCAACACGTGACTTCATGTACCACCGGCTTTAACAGTCGGTCAGCGTTTTAACCACAGAGCGTATTAATGACTTCTTATTATTCTGAAAATAATCAGTGTTTGTTTCCTTAAGAAATCATTAACCACTTGATGTTTGTTATGTTTAATCCCATGAAGACGACGCTAATTTTAAGAATCCAGTCCGTACCGCGAAGAAAACACCACTCTTCACCATTACAAAGATCAACTGGTTAACGCTGTTTAAGTAAATAATCGCTGTTTATAATGAGACACGCGCTACGTACGTAATATTTAAACAGAGAGTCCGTACCGCGAAGAAAATACCACTCATCACCATTACAAAGATCAAATCGTTAACGCTGTTTAAGGAAATAATCGCTGTTTATAATGAGACACGCGCTACGTACATAATATTTAAACAGAGAGTCCGTACCGCGAAGAAAACACAACTCTTCACCATTACAAAGATCAACTGGTTAACGCTGTTTAAGTAAATAATCGCTGTTTACAGTGAAAAATCATACGAAACACACAAATACAAGATGGAGGGTTCTTGACTATTGATGCAGATGGTACATACAATTGCCACGGGGCCTTGAACGGTGAAGCGGGCAGGTTAACTGTAAATCCTTTGCTTGAATCTCCACTACACGGTTTGACTTTCAAGGCGGACACAAATCATAATCTTTTGAAGGATGTTGGAACCCACTTCCATATTCTCAATCGAAAGTGCAGGCCCATGATATGAGCCTTCAGAACATGTCGAGTGTTATTTTTAATCTTTCCAGCCACTTTTATTGCGTTTTGTAGAGTGGGTGTAGCAACTGTTTACGAGACTATAATGGCTTCCGCAAGCCAATCACGAAAGCATTTCATAATGGACTCGAAACAGTTATGATGGAATCAGAACGAAAGCTGGGGGGAAGGGAACTGGCAGGAGTTGGTGTTTTTAAGAACACACATTTTACCACTCCGTACCGGATTCACGCACCCACAACAGACGGGTATAGTATTCGTGGCTAAGAGGAACGTAGCGCGAAGCGTGTAACCTCCAACATCAATGGCTTACTGCGTGAAATGAACATGTGATTATGAATTGTCTGCCTGGTGTCCGTACATTATATCTCCGAAATTTACTGAACGGATTTCGATAAAATTTAGTACCACATCTGTCCGGCTTTGCTTCAAGCACGACTCAAATTTTATGTATCTATTCAAATATCATAGTAATAAATACTGGCACATGACCTCAAATGCAACCCCTTCGAAATTCATCAACGGAACGACAAAATGCAGTTTCTGGAGCCGTCTTCAGGCGGCTAGACGAGGATTCCCACAGCGAAAACCTGGGTTTTATACCCGGTGACTTGATGGAATACCCCCCCCCCAGCTAATCATCGCCCCACGTGGTGTGCGACGGCCCTGATCAATCAGCACATTATCACACCCTTGGTCCTAAGTTAAGGGCTTCATCTCTTGGCTGGTCTCGAAGTAAAGGTTTCGGAGGTGCACAGTGCCTCCATCATCAGGGCGATGATCACGGCACATCTCAGAAGACAGTCATGTTCACACTCGTCGCCGTCAGAACCCGAAATTCCATGTCTTTCGATCTGTTCTTCCTCTAAGACGCGGCCCACAAGCTGGGCACCGCGCACTCAGTTCACAGGAAGTGTCAGGACTCGTCCAAAGGTCGCGAGTGATCCGTTTTACACGGCGCAATGATTTAATTGTAAAAGCAAAGCGCAATTTTGCTTTCCACCTCCCCTCCCCCCCCCACTTCCGTTCCATGTTCCCATCTCCGCGCTGGGAATAAAGCAGTTGTTTCGTTTCCGTATGAAAAATGAATCCGCCTAGATTAAAAAACTTAATTTACCTAAAACACTACGACGTAAACATTAATTAGCCTGCAAACAGTATCTAGGAAAGAACACTTAGCAGATAAACAAATTCTCCCTGATTAATGGAAGCTGTAGTTTTGGCAAGGAACGCCACTGGCTTTTAATGTTTAGCAAGAACTTAAGTGCCCCCCCCGGGGGGGGGGGGTTACTGTAAGAGAAACGGCCGGATGCTGGCTACTTCAAATGCTTCGTCACAATTTTTAAATGGGCCCACGGCATGGCGTGTCCCCCTATCACCCATGCAGGAGGAAAGGGTTGTAACACACAGGAGAGGGACAGCCGATAATGGGGGGTTCTCTAGAAGCGGTCTGCTGGCATGCAGTGTTAATAATGCCACGATTTGACGGTTTGAAGCCGTAACATCGTCTAAATAACATTTAATAACTCAGTCCGTACCGCGAAGTAAACACAACTCTTCACCATTACGAAGATCAACTGGTTAACCCTTTAAAGCCGAGAGCTCGTCTAAAGAATATTTACGAATCCAGACCGTACCGCGAAGAAAACACCACACTTCACCATTACGAAGATCAACTGGTTAACGCTGTTTAAGGACGTAATCTGTCAATCTTCAGCATTCCGGCGGGAGAAAGCGCCTAGTGACTCCTACCTTCAAAATTCGTGGAAGAATGAAACACGAAACGCACTTTCGAAGGATGCTGAATTCCCCACAAGGAAGCATCATTTAATAATCACCTGAAATCCGAAGTTCCTCTGTACATTACTCACACACAGGGTCCGTGACGCGACAACCACAAATTGGTTAACGCTGTTTAAAGAAATAGCAGCTGTTTACAGTAAGAATCATGACTTATTGTTAAAGCAGGTGGTACATATAGTTACCGACTGGGTTTTAAGGGTTACCATTGCGACACGCTGTCCTGTGGCGAATAAATCTCAGATATAAGTTACTCACGGCGGTGAATATGATGGAGTCCATCTTCACTTCTACGCTTTCTTATAAATTTATTATAAAACGTAAAGACGAGTAATTAATTTGACTGCTTCGTAGCAACAAAGGCATTTTCTGAGCGTGGGTTGATTCGCCGTGACATAATTACCACTGCATGATTCCCACGCTGATATCCCGATTAAAATTCAAACTCATACCACCATAAAATTACTCTTTTCCCCTAATTATTTACCACAAATTAATAAAGGAATAAACAATTCGCTTTCATTTATTACGTCACTTCATACAGCGTAGTTTTTTATTTTTATTTTAGTGTTCTGTCTGAGGACGGGTCCATATGAACCGGATCCTTCCATCCTTTTCTCGGACTGGGACCTGTTCATATACGTTCTTGGCAGATGATCCAGAAGTGGTTTGCCATTGCCTTCTTCTGTGTGTGAATGGAGTAATTGTTGGGATGCCACGGAGGAAAACTCCGTGTTGCCTAGACCACGGCCTTGCCCAACACAAGTTATAAATTCGGGCACCGCCGGGAATCGAACCCGAGACCCCCAGGATTACAAGGCCAGCGTTCTAACCGCCACCGTGGCGTAGTATGGTAAGATAAATGAATAATGAAAAGGAATGGATATGGAAGGAAACGTCTTTGGCGAAATTTGAAGTGCGTCGTAGGATTAATTATGCGTACTATATTTTAGCCGTGTCGCGTAGTGAACAGACGAGAAGTTAACAAAAGTTAAATTAGCCTGTCCTGATCTTGATATCGATCTATCGATTGAAACGGAACGGCATTACAGAGGCTACACCTCTTTTTGGAATTCGTTCGTTGTGTTTCTCGTTCAATTTTACATCATGCGTGCAAGCAAATGTTCCGTGTGTTACGTCACTGGCTGGAAGTTTAAACCTTTGTAGATCAGAGGAGTGGGAGGGGGGGGGGAAATGTAAACGTAATGGGCCTAGCCCACAAATCTGCCGCGTGTCGCCCGCTCCACTGCTTCAGTTCAGTGACGTATTAAAAACTTTCACTATTAACGTCTTAACAAAGAAAAGATCAAGATCTGTTCGCAATCGTAGATCACGGATCACTGAGCAGTGAACGCGGTTGTGCAAAATGGACGAATTTCACCGCAAAACCTAACCTAACATTTATTTATTTACTTAAAGTTCCCTTAACATCGCTGTCAGTACTTAAGATTATGCATGAAGTGATAAGACATTATCAATGTATTTGCCTGGAATGACTGATTAAAACCACGAAAAATTCGGTCGGAACAGTCGGTTCCGAGCAGAGATTTTAATCAGCAGGGGTACCAACCACTCGGCACCGAAATTCGCTCCGCGGTGTAAGGTAATGAGGAAAAAAAACTTATTTTCCCTAAGCTCTGTGCGTTCAGAGCGTAGTTGAGCGTGGAGGGACGTATCCATAAGTTCTGGACCCTAACACACACATTAATCCTGCCGCGTTATTTAAGGTGGAAAGGGATACATAATTTTAAAAAAAAAATCTTATTTTTCAAATGACCATGCCAAGATGTCGCGGGGTGAGGTGACACACTTCCACAGATTGTAGACCGCAACAACTAAGCGCGTAGGGGGCCATGGTTTCATATATTTCTTACAATTCGCATTTCCTGACCGTTTAATTTATATTCGTTGGCCATTTTCATTATCAATATTGTCTATTTCTTCAAGATGACGGATATCCTTCTGGTATGTTGCGCCTTGTAGTCTGGTAGAAGTTCACCGACGTTTCAGAGGCGCGTACTGCCTCCAATACGGCTTAATGGTGGAGGAAAAGTGAACATGTCTGAAACGTCGGTCAACTTCTACGCGGTGCAATATCGTAGGTCATCACTGTTTCCTCAGACGGCATTCGTAACGTAGACGCGTTGTTTACTTTGCGGTCCGGCCTGAATCTTTATTAAAGGGCCATAGCTTCAGGTCATGCCATTTTAAAGTTGCCACAAACGCACCAAAGGGGGAGCCTGACACATTTCTCACGGACTGTAACGACACAACGAAAGATCATGTGAAATTAGTACACGGGCTACGCAATTCATTCTCACATAGTGCCAACGTCTGTGGAAGACTTCTCACGAGAATAAACACACATTGTGAAGCCATTTCTAGATAAGGGTCTACATTAATTACGTCAGAATAATCACAGCACGTGTAACACATTCTGGTAGCAGGTCACAAAAATGTTAAAAATGATTTCTGTCGCTAAGAACGAAAGAAACTGCACGAGCGATTTTAGATCACTTCCATGACGATGGAGACAGCAAGTACCTCTGAAACGTCTGTCAACATCTACCAGGCTGCATGGACTAACGACCCAGAAGAGTCATGTTCATACTCGCAGCTGTAAGAAACTGAAATCTCATTTAACACGACTGACTCCGAAAATCATCTCTTTTCATTTCTACCAGTAACAAGAGACCAACTTACTGGCTTGAAGTGCCCTCACGTACTTCTCTGAAAACTGCGTAACTTTTCCCAAGTTGGTAGCGAAGGATCACATCTGCCAAATAAGGGATTTGCTACATATAAAGACAGGGCCCGTATAGAACAGACAAGTCAAGATTAATGTCAGTAAAGTTTCCGGCTATGGTCCTCAAGAGAAGAAATTCCTAATGCAACAAGTATCGAAGATGCCTCTCCAGTGGACCGTGTACAAGATTGAAGTGTTCGAAGCCGTACAACTACTTTGATTTCGGAAATACCACGAGCTCTTCTCAACAGAGACTGCAACCAGCGACTTACAAAATCAAACCTCTGACTGTACAGATCTCTGAAGCCTGAAGCTCACCTAAATTATGTTTAATAATTCAGTCCGTACCGCGAAGAAAACACCACACTTCACCATTACAAAGATCAATTGGTTAACGCTGTTTAAGAAACTAATCGCTGTTTATAATGAGACACGCGCTGCGTACATAATATTTAAACAGAGAGTCCGTACCGCGAAGAAAACACCACACTTCACCATTACAAAGATCAATTGGTTAACGCTGTTTAAGAAACTAATCGCTGTTTATAATGAGACACGCGCTGCGTACATAATATTTAAACAGAGAGTCCGTACCGCGAAGAAAACACCACACTTCACCATTACAAAGATAAAATGGTTAACTCTGTTTAAGTAAATAATCGCTGTTTACTGTGAGAATCATATGAAACACGTACACAGATATAGTCAAGAAGCAGATTTATTAAATATCAAACCAGCTTACACATACAGTAACCATTAAGCCTTAAAGGGAAAAGTGAACGTGTTTTCGAAGCATTAAATAACCCTACCGTTGAAATACACGCGCAATTCACTGTAATTAACAGATGGCCTGTAACTAGAATATAACGGGACATGGCAAGGTAGGAGAGGTTAGGTTCAAACTCACAAAGCCTGCTGCTGTACCAGAGATCTTGGCGCTGTAAATGTACGCTTTCACGAATAAAATGCAATTTTATCCGTTACAGGACCAGAAAATAAGCCACAAAGAATTACGCACGTCTTACTTCGCCTGGAATTGATTATGCTAACTCCTCAAAGTGCAAATCTTATGCTGTAAGACGCTCGAAGCTTCAAGATTCACTGGGCAGTGCCCCCGGAGTCTTCTTCCACACACACACACACGGAGCGAGTCCTACGTCATTACCAAGAAAGTCGATTCGCTCCTCCCCCCTTCCCCCGGACCATCCAACAGTGGCAACTGTACTTTAGATGAGATCTAAGGTTCTCACGGCGACGAGGAAGAACTTATTGAAACGCTGTGCCGTGTAGTGTTTCATACAATGACCTACTTCAACCGTACGTTACTTTCTACAAAGAAAAAAGGCCTCCCCGAACAACTTACTCTTTAATTTTCAGTGGTAATTATATGTACCACCTGTTTCAACAATCAGTAACTCTTCATTTTGTATTTATATGTTTCGTATTATTCTCACAATAAACAGCGATTATTTCCTTAAACAGCGTCAACCACTTGTTCTTTTGTAATGGTGAGACGTTGTGTTTTCTTCGCGGTACGGACTGAAATCTTAAATGCTATTTAGACGAGCCTCGGCTTCGAAGGGTTAATTAATTATCGGAACAAATATCTATTATTTCCTTAAACAGCGTTAACCAGTTGATCTTTGTAATTTTGAAGAGTTGTGTTTTCTTCGCGGTACGGACTGAAATCTTAAATGCTATTTAGACGAGCCTCGGCTTCGAAGGGTTAATTAATTATCGGAACAAATATCTATTATTTCCTTAAACAGCGTTAACCATTTTATCTTTGTAATGGTGAAGTGTGGTGTTTTCTTCGCGGTACGGACTCTCTGTTTAAATATTATGTACGCAGCGCGTGTCTCATTATAAACAGCGATTATTTCCTTAAACAGCGTTAAAGAGTTGATCTTTGTAATGGTGAAGTGATGTGTTTTCTTCGCGGTACGGACTCTCTGTTTAAATATTATGTACGCAGCGCGTGTCTCATTATAAACAGCGATGTCTTACTTCGCCTGGAATTGATTATGCTAACTCCTCAAAGTGCAAATCTTATGCTGTAAGACGCTCGAAGCTTCAAGATTCACTGGGCAGTGCCCCCGGAGTCTTCTTCCACACACACACACACGGAGCGAGTCCTACGTCATTACCAAGAAAGTCGATTCGCTCCTCCCCCCTTCCCCCGGACCATCCAACAGTGGCAACTGTACTTTAGATGAGATCTAAGGTTCTCACGGCGACGAGGAAGAACTTATTGAAACGCTGTGCCGTGTAGTGTTTCATACAATGACCTACTTCAACCGTACGTTACTTTCTACAAAGAAAAAAGGCCTCCCCGAACAACTTACTCTTTAATTTTCAGTGGTAATTATATGTACCACCTGTTTCAACAATCAGTAACTCTTCATTTTGTATTTATATGTTTCGTATTATTCTCACAATAAACAGCGATTATTTCCTTAAACAGCGTCAACCACTTGTTCTTTTGTAATGGTGAGACGTTGTGTTTTCTTCGCGGTACGGACTGAAATCTTAAATGCTATTTAGACGAGCCTCGGCTTCGAAGGGTTAATTAATTATCGGAACAAATATCTATTATTTCCTTAAACAGCGTTAACCAGTTGATCTTTGTAATTTTGAAGAGTTGTGTTTTCTTCGCGGTACGGACTGAATTCTTAAATATAATTTACGTGAGCTTTAGGCTTCAGAGTTCTAAGTTACGGCTTTTGTTTCTTAGATCTACATTTTAATGCGAGGTCACTCTTAACTCTAAGAAGATACTTGCTTCAAGAGACACTGCCTAGACATTTTAATACCATCCTCCAAGCCAGAAGTCGCGTAGAAAGAGAGTTTCCAGCAAAGCTCCCACGGAAAACCACACAACCCTAAAGAGGCAATACTAGTCGCTGGTGCTAATGGGGCAAGACCTTCCGTACGTGATGATAATGTTAAGGACACAGCGTTGTATATTACAGCTAATTACTGAACGTCGCGGCCGAGTAATTAGCATTATTTCTACGTTTTCAGTGGATCTAGGGTTCGTATGTCGGTCCCCGAGACTAAATATAATTCGTGGTTTCCCTCAGTTACCCCAAACACTAGATAATACCTTAAATTAGGCCACGACCGCTTCTTTAGTGTATTTTACAATTCACCAATCGTTCTATCA
>NW_019060439.1:39659-68579 GCF_000696155.1 Zootermopsis nevadensis
AATCAGATTCAAACGAGGATTACGAAAGGTACAGATGAGTGAATTTTCCAGCGACACTTACTGTCCCATAAGGTTTAAATTTCCTTAACAGCATTGCCATGACAACGGTTATAACAACAGTAAACAATCACCAAAGGACACTTGTGTGTTATACATATTTGTCTCGTACGTGCTACATACGTTCACTTAACGATTCTGGTCGACCGACTAACAAACAAACAAAGTCGATGGTGGAGGATTGGTAATGTAGACTTTATACTCATTTTGTCATGAAATTACCTGCGTGTATCGACCGAAGGTTTCTTTTCCGTAAATGAACCCCATCCAATCCAAGTCATTCCTAATCGAGTATAAAACAAATGTACTTTCACATTCAGGAGGTCCCGATCTAAAATATCGGTCCGAAAAACACGCCTTCCGCGTTTTGTATCCGCCTGTACACACGAATACGAGTACAATAACTGAAAACCTCCTACCCCATCCTTTTCAATCACCATTCACCATCAGTTTAACAAACGGCGCTATATAACCAATTCAGCTGATAACCGTCATTGAATAAGCCAGGAATCACCAAATAAATCATAATAAACGATCCACTAAACGTGATTATAGGCGTATTATGAACAATATCAACCCAATTAAGGCCCCTCCACACCGTTCATTTCCACTGTCGCTTCGTGGAATTGCTTGCTGAATACGAAATGCATTTAAACAGACAAACACACGAACAGGCCGAGGACAGTGGAGACCTTTACTTCTATTTAAATTTCGCAGATTCGAGTGCAAGCAAGTTACTTAAGTCTTCAGGTCTTATTAAGGCTAGAATGAGTTGAACAGTAAAGAAAGCCTTTGTAGTGTCGTAACAGATTCCCTGCGTCAACGTTATTAAATTTATAGACGGAAAAATATTCAATGACAACTTACGACGTCGTATATAGCAAAAACGATTCATCTGCGATAATTACAAAAATAATTTTTTAAAAATTTCTTTTTCTTTGAAACATTTCTTTCGCTCAGAGTCCACATCTCGAACATGAGTAACCCTGTTATGCCAGTGGTGACGTCACTGAAATGTTCATGTCCTGAGTCAGTACCAACGCGAGACAGGAACCGGATGACAGCGCAGAAGAACACTTCACCAGCAGTTAATGGTCTGCTGGTTACATGTCCTAACACTTCTGAAACTCCGAACGTCTTCTGAAGGTGCTGTTAAACAACAGGATGTCGCTAAAAGATGTATACGTAACAGCAATATTGCTCGCCGCTGTTAACTGAGACACGAAGCTAAACAGTGGTCATTTTCAACTCCTAAATTATATTTGATAATACACTAAGTGCCAACGCTGGCGTGTGTAATGGTTCAATTTATTTAAAATGTCTTTTATTTAATTCGTTGAATGTGTTTATACATATTTTTGGGACACCTGTATTAGTCCAAGAACTTGTCATGAAGTACGATTTCGTTCTTTGTTCTGTTGCTATGAAGTTGCCATGTGCAATTCACATGCCACAAATATTTTTGTACTTTTAACTCATTGAAGGGCAGTGGTAACTATATTTACCACGAGGTATTTATAACTTTAGTATAATTCTCAAAATAAACACAGATTATTCACGTAAACAGAATTAACCAATTCGTATACGAAACCAAAAAAATGCTGCCAACCTATTATAGATTTGCCTACAGTAAATCGAGTAACCCCTGATTAGAAGTCAAAACATTTTGCCTAAAATAAATAAAACCTAGTGACCATGTTTTGAAATTGATTTGGGTTTACAATAGGCCCGGTTCTGTGCCAGGGACTTCCAATTTCCTCGCAGTGATTAAGCTGGAATCCACCCGGCATCAGATATACGATGACTGCCCCTCGTTTCAAGCTGTGATTGGTTTCCGACCGTACCGGGACAGTAGTCGTCACTTGTAATGCGTCCCTGGGCTACTGGGGCGGTCGAGGGTCGACCTCGGCAGACCAACGTTTGATCTCACCTGACAGAATCC
Source organism: Zootermopsis nevadensis (assembly GCF_000696155.1). The sequence goes on from NW_019060439.1 coordinate 41,659, forward strand.
GGGAAATATCGACGAGGCTACAGTATTCGAATTTAATAACATATTGCACACAATTTTTTTTTTGTGCGTTTCATGTTTCGTACCACAATTTCCGCCCGCGTGTTTCATCCGCGAAACTACTTGTCCGATTTGGATTACTCTTGCCACAACAGAAGTAACGAAGATAATAGGATGAGATGGGAATGTCGCGTAGCACGCGTGGGCGATATGACTGAGTACAAATATTTTGTTGAAGAACCCGGACAGAACAGACCACTCAGAGAGAAGATAATATTAAAATCAAAAAGAGGTCAGAGGTATGGATTGGCTTAATCTGGCTCGGTAATGGAACCGGTGGCGGACTCTTGTGGACGCGGTAATGAACCTTCGGGCTTAGTAAAATTGACTACCGAAACGTCTATTAGCTTCTGGGGCGGGACTCTGAGCAATGAAGTCAGTTATTAATACGTGGAGTGTCATTTAATTTTTAAACCTGTCTGTATGACGTAATATAAACGTGACTGAAACTCAACGTAATCGATTTAAAAAAAAAGTCTAAAATTGGTACACGATATAAAATATAAATTTCATTTAGCTCTACAATCGATTATCTGAAACGTCTTCGATATGCTGGGAGCTGGTCACTCATATACGCATAGCGTAACATGATCACGTGTTACGTTTCCTGCGCAGACAATCACTGGTCAACATAAAATGGCACGACTGTAGTTCACCGACCGCCAATTCTCATGTAGCATCTGAACGAAACTCGATTTTGTGCACGAGACATGAGGCACTGAACTGAACACGCGAAGTTAACAAATATTAGACTAATTCAAATATTTGTACTTCCATGGGACTTAGGAGAAAGTTGAATGGGCTACACGACACGAGTTTCGATTTCCGGTCGGAATAACGCACTATCCTACAAGGGATAATGCGGACGGAGCGTGAACCTGAGTTCATTACCGCGTCTACAAGAGCCCGCCACCGGTCCCTATCCTCAGCCAGATGAATCTGAAACACACCCTCCAATCCTATAAATCGAAGATCCACTTTAATATTATCCTCCCATCTACACTGAAGTATTTCGAGTAGCCATTGAAAGTCCGTAGTTAACCCTTTAAAGCCCAGTGGTAACTATATGCACCACCTGATTTAACGAACTATAGCCTAAACTTTCAGTTTGACAGCAAAAAGTAACATCTTTAACCAACTGATCTTCGTAACGGTGAACTGTCTGTTTTCTTTGAGGTACGGACTAAATATTTGCACATCATTTAGTCGAATACTGTAGTGTACAGTTCAGAATTATTTACTGTAACGATGTCAGTGTGTAGTTTATCGGCGCCTTCTTCGTGTGGCATGCGGTAAACTACGTCCGGTAGAATTCTGTTTGTCGCCGAAGGCGTTGAACACCGTTACCCAGGTGACCCAGCTACGAACATCGGTCGTCTTGTGGTACACACGACCCCAATCACTATTAAACTGTATAAACCTTACGAAAGAATCAACACAGAATAATGCAGATATAATACGAAGATGTACAGATTAAACTCACTCTGTTGGTCCACCGGAACACGCTCACAGAAGAATGTTTACGTAACTTTAACTGTATTCTGTAACATAATTTAAAAACTAACCTCTTAGAAGAGAGTTTTTTTTTTCGAAATTCAGTTGGTAAAGTTTGTAAGAACCGCACTTAACCTTTTAAATGGTGGTATCTATATAAACCACCTTCAACATTCAGTAATTTGTATTTCGCCTACCGAGTGTATTTATTATGATTCTCAGCGCAAATAGCATTAGCAAATTGACGGTCGTCAAGGAGACGGTCGTGTTTACTTTGAGGTAAGAACTGAATGTTTGAATATCATTTATACGAGCTTCAAGAGAGTTGTGCCTCCTCACTCAAAACACAGTTTCCGTTATAAATTATATTTGCAACGGTGTTTCGCGTAGGCTACTCAACTTTGTTGTCCTTGTTAGTTAGTTAGTTAGTTGATGGCGCGCCATTGCAATAACAGCCCCTCCCATTACACTTAAATGGATTTACACAGTGTTCATTATTGAATTTAATGGTCCAGCGGTTTATATTAAATATCCGACCCGTAATAATATTATTAATGACACAGTGAATATTACGTTTATTTTAACAAATTCGTACGTACGCCGATTTCCGCTATCTGCACACTTGGAATCTAAAATTATTATTATTATCCCATCCATTTACCATTTTACAGGCTGTTTAACTCTATGTACCGGGGATAAACTTTGCCCCTGAGGTCATAGTACAGCAGCTACTTCTAAAATACATTTTATTTTTTTAGTAAGTGTTACGAGCTATAAATAGATTACGCGTGAGGCATTTTTTTATATTTTACATGAGCGTATTTCGAATGATGTATGATATTATTATTATTATTATTATTATTATTATTATTATTATTATTATTATTATTATTATTATTATTATTATTATTATTATTATTATTATTATTATTATAAGTTTTTATAAGCTTTTTATAAGTTTTATAAGCTTTTTTCTGTTTTGTTTCATTTAGTATTTTTAATTGAATTATATTACTTAGGTATATTTAGTTAATTTACTTATTATTATTTTGTAATAAATTAACATTGTACATTTATATATTTAGTTTATTGTTTGTTTGTTTTTGTATTGTAATGTTTGTATTTTGTTAGTGCTTGGCTGTTATTGGACTTTTTGGCTGTTGTTAAGCACTTTAATAAATTAATTGAATTGTATTGAATTATTGCATCGGGCCAGTCACATATCGAGTAATGTGATAACACAGGGAGGTCCTCGTTTCCATAAGTTACACGTGTTTTTCTCATACGGAAACCGAGTTTTAACTTTCACGTAGCTCACAGAATGCAGAAAAATGGGAGTTGAACACTGTTGAAGGAAATTAAGGCTGTTTAACGCGAGTCATACGAAGCCCACGCGTGTTCTGTGCTGGTAAATGGCAGAGCTAATGAATTTTAAAAGGCGTGGCTTAAATGCTAAGAAAATATCTAGTTATTAATTCTTAGCTTTTAAATCGATTACAAATAATGGGTTTATATAATTTAAGAAGTGAAAAAAACACCATATTTCTTTTCATACATATATTTATTCTTCAAGTCTATACACAAACTATTTTAATATTGATGTTAAAAATTAAAATTGATATAAATATTTCGCGCTATTCATCGTTTCCTCGATGTTACAATTTGCGCTATATATTACAACATGTTTCGATGTCTCAGCATCATCTTCAGGTTTTATTTTTAAAACTATTCTATATCTTTTAATGCACGCTTTTCAGTATTTGTAGATTGTAGGTTGTAGTTGTGGATGTTCTTTTTATCTTCTGATTCTTTTGCATATTTATGTTTCGTATTATGTTTTTTGTTCGTTATTTCTGTGAAATTATCAACAATATAATTAACATTATTAATATTATTTACATGTAAATGAGTTTGGATATGTTATAAAAATTCACTATAAACATAGCGCGAAATATTTATATCAATTTTAATTTTTAACATCAATATTAAAATAGTTTGTGTATAGACTTGAAGAATAAATATATGTATGAATTGAAAACACAAACATGACGCATCTAAACTATAAACCATATTTCTTCCTTCTTTTTGTTCAAAACACAAAGCTTTTTAAAGTTTCATGTTCTAACATCACGGGTTCGGTATCAATTAATCTTCTTGGCGAATCCTGCCTCAGATGTGTTTCTTAGCTGTGATTAGACGTGATCCTTATTGATGATTCGCTGGATAGACTTCGCAAAAACCTTCAGTAGCGCCTTTGATCCGATTCAATTATTTTATTTGCGATGGGCCGTCACAGTAGAAAGACGCAGAAGCAACAGGGGACATAGAGAGACATAAAATTTTTACCAACGTTTCTGACGTCATTTCTGCCGCCATCATCAGGACGATGTGTCACTCAAGGACATGTTAAAAGTTTGTAAAACTTCTACCGGACTACAAACCAGACGACTCACCGAGAAACTGATATGTAACATATTTCTGTTTCGCAGTGTCGCCATGTTGTTATGTCCCATTTATGACAAAAGTTAACTCGTACAGCGAGTTTCATAGGCGAAGCAAACGTGTTTGAATGACAAAGCTGTCAGCTTCCTACACTAGAATCAAAGGTATTCATTAAAAGCTTTCGAATTCATTCAGGGTATTGAATGAAATCGCCGCTGATTCCAACATCACAGACATTTACTGATATTGAATAAATATTTAAACATTTAAAAGCATGACAGTGGATTTTACGCTGCTGTCACGATGAAATGTGTTACTGAAAGATACTAATTTGTTGTAGTGACATGAAAATATGGCGATATTCAGATTTTTAAGTTATTACGAGGCTTGGAACAGAGGTCACTGTCAACGCATATTGGGAGAAAGGCGGGTAGAATTACACGTCTGCCAATAGTACGCAGTTTTCAGCAGTTGGCTGCCCTGGGAGCGGAAATGGAAAATATCACGGCATCCAAGATGTCACAGCGAGATGTATGCAGTTATTTCTGTTCAAACTCGTTTGTCTAAGGAAGGCAGGAATCTATTTTTTAAATTATTATTATTATTCATTGACACGAGCCGCGTGTTATCTCCGAGATCAAAAGATTAAAAATTACCCTTCCATCGACTTCCTGGTCTTCGTATATCCCTCGTTTCTGTTGGTTTTGCAAGTACCTTCTTAGGGAATGTTTTTTCTTATATCCTCTGAAAAATTTTCAATTTAATTTGTAATTTTGCTGACAGATACCCCCCCCCCCACCGAGAATATTTTATATTTATAGATTACAATCTTTACGCCTTAATAATAATTTAAAATCAAAGTGAAAGTCGAGCTGGCAAGATAAAACTGTGTACGAATTGTCGCATACTGATTAAGGGTTTTTTTCTTGATCGCTGGAAAACACGAAGAAAACTGCGGAAAGAAAGCCTCTGTTTGTGAAGAAACTTGAGGAAGCAAGAAGGTGATTTTTCAGAAGGACAAAGTAAATGTTAAAAGAAATTTCTGAGCTGCCGTCCAGTCGAGCGAAGATGTCGAAATTCATAACTCCACGAAAATGTGGAGGGAGGCGGTTTCGAATAAATAGAACACCCTGTACAAATTAATTTCTTTTATTTCAAAGATGAGCAGTGACAATGCAAGGATAAGTAAGGCGATGAAACACAGAATCGAGATAATTAAAATAAAAATTATAGCGCAAGATGCAGGTAAGTCAACTTGGATAACTTTCAAACATGAAGCAATGAACCGCCTGTTTCTCGCTGTAAAAAAAAACTCCCCCACGTCACGTCAAGTCGACTTCTTGTCTGACGCGGTGCATTATGGTCGCTCGTAATTTGTTATACTACCAACTTGTCGGCCAATATTTCTTTTATGAAAGGCCACAAAAAGGAGAAACAAATGAAAAAAAGTGGATTTATCCTGTTCTTGCGCTGACGCCTTCAATTTTAAATGAAATTGAAGAGAGTTCTCGGAGTTTGTGTGGGTGTGGGAGCGTTGAGTTGGGACAAGACGCGGGATATTGAAATGGTCGCCATGTGGAAGATGGAGAGAAAAAAAAACGCTCTAAGGCTCCGGTAGAATGAAGGAACTCGTCAAGATGGGTGGGCAGCGTGTGGTAGAAATGGAACAAACATCAGTCCACGAGAACTATCGCACGCTCACAGACGCAAAGTCAAAATACTACGTACCCCATCAGCCAGAAGATTAAAATGTATACCAAAAACACACAAAAGTGTTTCCGAGGTGCTTAATGCCTCCATCATCAGGGCGATAAATACGTTCGGGGTCGTGGACGTGATGATAAAGATGAAAACTCTTTTAAATGCCGTCCTGCCGAGAACAGAAGCCCTGTTGTCCACTCCGCGGCCAATCACGTCACTGATCGAGTTCACGCCACCTGCGCTAATTACCTCGTCACGTGATGCCTATCGCAATTAATGGAATAAAGTACGCACTGACTGCGCATCGCTCGTCACTTGTCTTGTTTGCGCTCGAGGACCATCTACCTGTTCGGGACATATCCTGTCTAAATATCGGACAGCTCAATTTATCCGGATTTCAATGGTTCCACGTTTTCGTGTCATATTTCATTGAAATTGCTCTATACCGTTCAGGGGCTATCATGACAACTCCAATTATAGATGGGCTCCTGATGGCACAAATGTACTCTGAACGCGTCGAAAAGAGAACTGGGGGGGGGGGGGGGTGATAGTAGTTTATTATTAAACATCTCCACCTACGGGAACAAAAGGCAATGAAGAAATTATCGACAGCCATTTGCTTTTAAACAAGCCGAGTACAGTGATTGTTCTCATCCATACAAAGTTGATTGATTCCCAGGCTGCTTAATCCATTGACGTCCTTTGACGAATTATACGCGCCCGCAAAATTTAACCCGTGTCGGATACTTTTACGGGCTTTATTAATCGGACGAAAGATTTTCACAGCTCTGATAAATGATTCCAATGACGCGTTTGTATCAACTGACGAACAATGGCGAGTTCTGTGCCAGATAACTGTCTAAATCAGCGTTTCACAACCTATGATACGCGTACCAATGGTGGTACGCGAGGTAAGTAAAAAAAGTCAAAATATAATGTTAACATAAATACGTTTACTGACTCTAATGTTCTATTTGTACGTCAAAAATTAGACTAAAAACATCGCAGACTTTCCACGAAGATTGCTGGAAAACCCCGATTTAAAATAAAAGACGAGTTAACAAGCCTTCGGTATTCGAGTATAATAAAAAAGCCTACTCGGACTTAAGTCCCCAAAACAGAGCTAGACGATATTTAAAGATTCAGTCCGTACCGCGAAGTAAACACAACTCTTCACCATTACAAAGATCGAAAATAATATTTTAAGAATTCAGTCCGTACCGCGAAGAAAACACAACTCTTCACCATTGCAAAGATCAACTGGTTAACGCTGTTTAAGGAAATAATCGCTGTTTATAATGAGACACGCACTACGTACGTAATATTTAAACAGAGAGTCCGTACCGCGAAGAAAACACTACACTTCACCATTGCAAAGATCAACTGGTTAACGCAGTTTAAGGAAATAATCGCTGTTTATTCTGAAAATCACACGAAACACAAAAAATATAAAACGCAAAGTTGGTGATTATTAAAGTACCACTGGGTCTTTATATGGAGCCTAATTTAACAATCTTTCAGTTTCTGAAGAACTACGTATTTCCGGAGACGTATCCTGATAAAGTGAAAAACACTGATCTTGATTTTATTTAGCAAATTCAAAATTTCCCACGGTTTCCAAATTTACATATAACACAATTAGTTTTGAACTTCATTTATTTTGTGAGGTTTACAACGGCTCACCAAGAAATAAAACTTAACCTCATTACCAACTCATATACGAAATCAATCGGGTAATATAGGAGACGAAACGTCGGACTGCTATGAAAGAGGAGTGCACATAAAATAAAGGGAGGTGTAATGACTCCCAGTGACATGACGTCTTAAGCCTCTCAAAAGAGGTAAGAAGCCGACGTCCTCAGACCAATCAGTTGCAGCCGTGCGCATTCAATATCTGTCCCCGGGCTTATCGTGTGCCATCCTGCCCCTGTCAGGGACAACAGGCTTAAACCCAAGATCTTGTAATAATCCAGTCCCTATCGATTTGCTGAGAGACTTTGAGATTTCGGTCGGGATGGAACATCAGACTGACTGAACCACGGGAAATTAAACTTCATTACGGATTCAATTGACCACTTCAATGCAGGTGATTTTAATAAGAAATAATGCATTTTATCGCTCGTACATCTCCATGGTAACTGAAGTCCCTGATATTAAATGTCGGATGTTTTAAGAATAAAACAATGCATTTTAACGTTTCCATGGTAACTCAAAAGTTCTTGCTGTTAAAATCACACCAAAAACAGATAATAGTTTTATAATATACCCCAATTTCAGTGCGAGTATGTGTAATTGTCTCTTTCCTCAACACTTTAAAGAAAGTGGTAAATATAATTACCACCTACTTCAACAGGCAATAACTTTGAATTTTGTACATACAGTTTATTGCGTTTTTCATGTAATTCTCAGAATAAACAGCGATTATTTCCTTAAACAGCGTTAACCAGTTGATCTTTTTAATGGTGAAGAGATGTGTTTTCTTCGCGGTACGGACTGAATTATTAAATGCTATTTAGACGAACTTCGGCTTCGAAGGGTTAATTAATTATCAGATTAAACAGCGATTATTTCCTTAAACAGCGTTAACCAGTTGATCTTTGTAATGGTGAGGCGTTGTGTTTTCTTCGCGGTACGGACCACGACCTACAAATAAAAAAAATTAAAAGGACTGAGGAATAAATACATTAATAATGCAGCAAAGTATTTATCGTTTCTGGCACGTAATTTCATAATGTAATTTAATAAACATCTCTGACTAGAGCTAGCATCGATGGAGCCTCGGTGTGTACCTGACACACCCTTGATCCCATAAACTTTCAGTGGGGGATTGTTGTCTCAGAGATTGTTCTCATTTCCTGTAGATGGCTCTGAACTGACTACGTGCCTTGCAAGTGATTCAGAAGATTTAAAATCGATCAAACCCGTACAAGCCGACCACTATACTTTCCGTTAATCTCTACACATCAAAAACACAATCTTGTTTGTCACAGGAGGGAAATAAAACCCACCAAGATTTATAAAATTCTCCCGGATTTGTGACAAATCTAAGTTATATGAGTAAAAGATCACATAATAGACACGTGGTTAGATTAACTTCGTTTTATAGGATATACGGTTTCGACGTAATGAGGTGACATGCACGGAGTTGGCAGTGTGGAAGGGGGGGGGGACCCCCCCCCCCCCCAGCCATATATTGTAACCAAAAACTTGCCATTTGCTTCTGTGCGTCACCTCTGATCAATCCACCGAAACTCAAATCAACGATTATTACATCAGCGTTACAAAACGTGACATAGCGGAGTTAGGACGAAATTAAAATAATAATGTTTAAAATTCTTAATCGCAGCTTTCAAGGAAAGCTCACATCTTGTGGTAAAAATTATCAGTCGCTGTAATTTCAAGAATAAACAGACGGTCAATAATATTCTGTAGAAAAAAATTATATTTGAAAAGCTCTCTGTTGAAAAAACACTGAGTCATCCAAGGTTAACCAGGTGTAGTACCAATATTTAGTAATTTTTTTTAAGAGGACAGTACACGTTATTGGGCAAAACACTCGCTGATTAAACATTTACCGATCATGGTAGAATTCAAAATAACAATGGCGAGTTGTGGGTAAACTTCCCGGAAACAAAGACTATGACATTGAAGCTACAAACTCAATGGAACTACAGAACGAAATTTAACTAATAAGTCAGCCTGAAAATGTGCACAGCGGAATGTCTTGACAGTCGACTGGAAAAATTAAAGAAAATCCACAAAATGTCTGTGTGGTTCACGAATCAGCGTGATCAAAGTTCGAACTATTAACACGACGTGTACACACGCGAACATGTTCTACAAACACGACTCGCAAAGACAGCATTTCAGATGTTCCAGAAATTATCACCTTGCAAACCAAAAACGTCTCTCAACGTCACCAAAAAAAGACAACGTCTTGTAACAAGTTTGTACGAATCGATTCGTCTTAAAAAATTATAACATTCCCATTTAAGTACTGAAGACAGAGGCAGTATGTTCCTCCGAAACATTCGCAAAAAAACATAAAAGTCTACACGGCTTCACAATAAATATGACCACCGCGTAAAAAATTCTACTCGAGCTTCAAATGAAATCTTGGTTTATACTCGATAAATTCGATATTAAACCAAAACCCTCTCATATTTCCTTTGTAAATCCCTCTCAACCGCCGACTAAATACTAAATTCAATAGAAATCAATTCAGAAGTCTCGGAGTTTTAACATTGGGACAGACATCCTACGTTTAAAGTACAAACTTGTTCATGCGTTTTGTTCAAACAAAGCACGAAAAAACGTGCCCTAACAAATTTGTTTCAAACGTGTGTGGATGCTTCGGTGGTCCAGCCGCCTTAATCACATCCCGCCTGTGACTGGGGTCTCTTAGACACAATCCCACATTTGGCACACCTGTGCGCCCTCGTAGGCCTCAAAAGCGAGTAGAAATCCAATACTTTCAGCGAGGCAGAGGCCCGGAGATTAGTTCCCTTCGCGAATGAATTGTGTTACCACGGCTTAGTGTAATTCGTATTGAAATTTACATATTAAATTCCACACAGCATGGGAACGGTGCCTTGGGACAGGTGTGTTATTATCTACTACAACACCCTGTGGATTTAGATGTTAATGTCGAGGGTGTGGGAGGTTAAAGTTAAAACAATCCTCGCGTTCACGACAAAAGAAATCTGGCAGAATTACTCTGTGCGGTTATTTCTTATTCATCCCAAAAACTCACTGCACGATACACAAAATTCGCCTTCCATAACAGAATAGTACACACTAAATTAGATAGTCAGCAAATGCCACAATTTACGGTATCTTAAGGATATTAACTGAGTTCACAAATATCGTCATTTCACGTATCCTGAATCAACTAGATTCACACAAAACCATCTACGCTTATTTTCTATCAATTTACCTCAAACTGCGCTAAACAAACTTGCGATTTTAATGTTCTGCCAGTTAGTACTGAACAACGTCTAATAACATTTAAGAATCCAGTCCGTACCGCGAAGAAAACACAACGTCTTACCATTACAAAGATCAACTGGTTAACGCTGTTTAAGGAAATAATCGCTGTTTATAAAGAGACAAAGAGAGAGAGAGAAAGAGGAAATTGGTGGGGGAGAAGTGAGAGACACTTCGATATCTGGGGGGGAGAAAGAGCATCTTATAGCTAGAAGGTCCCCAGGCAATGCCCGCTCGTCCTTCTGTTAAGGATAAAGTAAGAGTGAAGGCGTTAGTGTGATGATTGGCATAAAAGACGGAATTTTGAATTTTGTATTAGAGAAAGCTGAGACTATTAATTTGGAAGTTTAATATATAATTTAGGAGTTCCTACTGAGGGGAGGGTGAGTTTATAATGAGAGAGAGAGAAGAGAGAAAGTGGGGGGAGTAGCGATAGGCACTACTGTTATAAATGGGGGAGGGGTATAAAGTTGACGCGCTGCGTACGTATTGAAACATTTAGTCCGTACCGCGAAGAAAACACTACACCTCACCATTACGAAAATCAGCTGGTTAACCCTTTGAAGTCGAAGCTCGTCTTCATAATATTTACGAAATACATAAATACAAAATGTAGAGTTACTGGTTGTTAAAGCAGGTGGTCGATATAGTAACCACTTGTCTTCAAAGGGTCAACGAGAGGCTGAATACGAACTGCGTCTGTCAAAGCCAAACTACCGAAAAGTGTAAGAATTCGTGGGAAAATTTTGAACCTAACAAGAAGAATCAACCGATACGGCATCATGTATTTAACGCTGCCTCTTCACTCGCAGTGAATAATGAATTGGTAGGTATATGGAAGAACATGCTAGTGGCATAATTCAAGACAATTTCCCAGCAAGAATTTACAAAATCCACGAAAATCACGCGTAACACGTCTTCAGGGCGAGACAAGACCTCGGATCATCCGGAAAACGAGGCGGGAGTGCTAACCACTCAACCGTGTCCTTCTATATAGCTCATTTAATCAACGAAATGTCGGGAAATGTTTCACGCTTACATGTTTTGTTACAGATTTAAACCAAACTTGGATGGAACACCTGTACCAAATTTTGTCTCTTAATTTTCAGTCTGTTATGTTGCTCTCACAGCGTGAAGTACTGGTTCGGAAGTCATCGTTAAACACACGTGGCATCGTTGCCGAGATTGGAGCTAGAATGTCGAAAGCTATTCTTATTTTCCGTTAAGTCACTCAACGTTAATTTTAGCCGCCATTTGTATTTATAGAAGGCGGTGGAAAAGACCCGCTGGCTGTCGTACCTTGTGCCAGTATTGCAGGATACTGAGCAGCGCAGTCCACTTCTCGTTACTGGAATTTAAGCCGATGTAAGTGGTTGCTAGGAAACAGTCCCAAAACTATCCCATTCACTTAATTTGCTTGTAAAGCGACAGGGTCTCGAATGAAAACAGCTCCAAACGGGATTTGTCTGTCTGTCGAACACCAATATTATACAAAATCAAGAAATACGATATTCAAAAAAAAATATTTTATTTGTAGCTTATTTAACGACGCTGTCACAGAGTCGAATGATAGTTTGATCGGTGAATAATAAATCGGAAAATACGCGGCTTAATTTAAAGTAATATCTATACATGTCTGGTTGGACTGAGGAAAATCACGAAGAACTTAAGTCAGGATAGCCCGTGTCCGGGTCAGGTTTTGAACACGGGTTATTCCGAATACGAAGTCGGAGTGGTGTCGAATGGATAAGTTTACTTTACTTAAGTAAATACGAACATTCTTTCCTACGCTCTGTGCATGGTACCCGGTCATTCCATATCATCAAAGTACTAACGATATTTTGTTCTGTCGCGTTCGGAAATTACGTACTTAAGCGGTATAAAGTTTTTTTATTTTTATTTTCATTATCTTTCGTCATTAAGCGCCACGTAAACTGCCAACGAAGAAGGCTTATTATCTTCTCGGATGCAGCGCTGTTCAGTCTCGTGGAACCTGGGCGACTTTTCACGGGTACTTACTGCCTTCAGAGCCTGGCACTGGTCGACTTTTCTCGGGTACTTACTGCCTTCAGAGCCTGGCGGAATATTCGCTAACTACAAAAATACTTTGGATTCGCGTTTGTAACTGTAACACGACACGTGGAAAACATTACTGACATTCAAATACGTTCAAAATTACGTCTATCTGTATTATTTAGTACATTTTCAAAATATGTAAAGATTACAGATTAGAACAGTCTTCCTACTGACATTTTATTTAAGGATAGAAAGCCAATACAAAATGTCTCGTCAAATATTAAAAGATTAGAAAATTGCACGAGACATAAATTATCTGCTATGGCGACAACCAATTTGTCACCAAAGGTTGTCCGTTTATACACGGCACTTCACCGTTTCTTGTCAACGCACGCTAGAAAAACACAGACACGAATTGCAAGACAGTTTACTGGAGTCCGGGCGTCAGTAAGATGTCAGAATAAGTGTTGCACTGTGTCGGTACAGTGAAACACCGAGATTTCGCTGCAGATCTATACCACCTTCTTCAGAACGCAACATTCTTTACAAGCAATTTACCTTCCGCGATGAAGTCACCTCACAAACCCACGAAATTATCCACTGACATAACGCGAGTACATTAAATCAGGACAGTCTACAAAACACCAGCGTACAAAAGCCTCACGCTGTGAAATATAAAATGAGCGTTTTACACAGCGGTGTACTGAGAAAAAAAAACTTGGCCACATCGATCTCCGGACTTCAAACAGATAGACTTTTTCTTTTAGAAAACGTAAAACAGGTGACAAATACGGATAGAAACAGTTATTACCTGGATCAGCGTAGGTGGCAATTAGTCTGTAAGTAAAGATATTCTATAAGACAGCGAATCTCGTGAAAGATTGACAGAAATGTAAAGACCTGTCACGCATAGAAGGACATATTGTATTTGACACAATGCGTAAATGTCCTTAAAGACTACCTGTGGACTTAGTGGAGAAGTTCTTAACTCCCGAAAAAATGTATTTTTCATCTTTGGTGCCTTTTACGAAGGGCAGAAATGAGAATTTTACTGCATACACAATATTGCTGAAAACATTACTGTCCACAGATAAAGATGGGGAAAGCCTCAGACACAACGGATAAATACAGGTAGCCAATGACAGCACGGGATTATAAACCTTCAACGCAGATGCCAAACGAGATACGGTAAACACGGCAATGAAGCGTCTTGTAGGATCTCAGGTTTTCATGTCCGTGAGTCTTCTGGGTTCTTGCGCCGTGTAGTCTGGCCCTGATGATGGAGACAGCAAGGACCTCTGAAACATCGATAAACTTCTACCGCACATGGCACAACAACCCAGAAGACAGCAATCTTCAATAAACATTTTAGTTCCATAAATGACGGAAAGTTTTTGGCTAGCCGAATCTGTGTTTTTCCTAAGTTGTAAGGCAAATTACCACAAACACGGAGGCCTTCAGACAAAATTACCTCTCTCCCAATGCTACAACGAAGTGCTGTTTAGAGGATAATATTAAAAAGGCTTATAAGATCAAACAATGCACATTTTCCCCTCAAGATGTCAGCTTAATTTTTTGTCGAAACGTTGCACACGGTAAAGATTAGACGCGGCTAATCCCTGAAAACCGATTCCTCCAAGAAGTAAGGACAATAGTTACAGAACAGTTTTGTCATTGTCACAAACACTGAGCTATCCCACACGCATGCGCAACAGCGAGCGGTCTTTTAAAGTGTCGAACCAACAAATGACATGGGAGTGTAAGGTCAGGTCCTTTGTTACCATAGTTTAATTCTATGCCTTTCATTAGCAAGACAACAAAGCTATACGTTTCAATTCACTTGGTACCGTCGTACAAATGCGGAAACAGACATGTACACATTCGAGCTGCACTTCGAACCTCGATTTTCCATCTCGTGGGAATTGGATGTATGAGAAGTGACGAGACGAGAACACGTGACAATAAATAGTTGCGGGGGGTTGGGGGTGTGTGCAGTATCGCTTTATTACAGCACAGTGCACCCCATTGTAAAGTGCCATAATCCTCAGGAACAGGCATGAGAGACCATCTCGCTCTAACGGTCTCGTCCATTGTGAGAATCCTTTATTTTCCACTTTGTGGCGTCAGGTTGGAGGGACTCCAGACTGGAGGGGTCACAAAACACTTACAATACCCATTCCTGATAACAGAAACACAAGGTTCAGTCTCAGGATCTTGTTTAACCCTTTAAAGCTTAGTGGTTAACTATATGTACCACCTCCTTTAACATCCAACAACTCTTCATTACGTCTATCTGCGAGTTTCCTATTATTCTCGGAATAAACAGCGATTATTTCCTTAAACAGCGTTAACCAATTAATCTTTGTAATGGTGAAGAGTTGTGTTTTCTTCGCGGTACGGACTGAATCTTTCAATAACATTTATACGGGCCTGAGCATCAAAGAATTGATGGTCGCGCTGAACCTTGGGAGTTTTATTGCCAAGGAGCCCGTTAATTACAGTAATTAGTCAGTAGCCCAGTGAGCCATGGGAGGTTAATTATTTTTACCAGAAGACCGGAGAGGCCATTTCGATATGTTCGCATCTCTCAGACAGTGTGACTTATTCAATCTGCCCGAACACAATTCAAAAATGCACCAAATTACGCAAAAAGTAAATAAAATGCAATTTGGAGTCTGTATGACTGTCTACATGGATGTCGCGTTGTGAAGTTTGGTAGAAACTGACCGATGTTTTGTCGGCCTCATAATGGAGGCTGTAAGCACCTCTAAAACGTCGGTAAACTGCCATCTTCATGAAGATTTCTGTCTTCTGGGCTGTTGCGCTGTGTAGTCTGGTCGATGTTAACCAACGTTTCAGAGGTCATCCTGCCTCCGTAATCAGGGCGATGAGTATGAAGATTCCTGTCTTCTGGGTTGTTGCGCTGTGTAGTCTGGACGATGTTAGCCAACGTTTCAGAGGTCATACTGCCTCCGCCCTGATGACGGAGGCAGTATGACCTCTGAAACGTTGGCTAACATCGTCCAGACTACACAGCGCAACAACCCAGAAGACAGAAATCTTCATCGCCCTGATGATGGAGGCAGTATGACCTCTGAAACGTTGGCTAACATCGTCCAGACTACACAGCGCAACAACCCAGAAGACAGAAATCTTCATCGCCCTGATGATGGAGGCAGTATGACCTCTGAAACGTTGGCTAACATCGTCCAGACTACACAGCGCAACAACCCAGAAGACAGAAATCTTCATCGCCCTGATGATGGAGGCAGTATGACCTCTGAAACGTTGGCTAACATCGTCCAGACTACACAGCGCAACAACCCAGAAGACAGAAATCTTCATCGCCCTGATGATGGAGGCAGTATGACCTCTGAAACGTTGGCTAACATCGTCCAGACTACACAGCGCAACAACCCAGAAGACAGAAATCTTCATCGCCCTGATGATGGAGGCAGTATGACCTCTGAAACGTTGGCTAACATCGTCCAGACTACACAGCGCAACAACCCAGAAGACAGAAATCTTCATCGCCCTGATGATGGAGGCAGTATGACCTCTGAAACGTTGGCTAACATCGTCCAGACTACACAGCGCAACAACCCAGAAGACCGAAATCTTCATACTCACCGCTGTGAGAACCTCAAATATTACATGCCATCTTCATATTCGCTCCCTTGAGAAACTGACATGAACGTACACCTGATGATTTACTCCTTTTAAACACATTACTATTTCCAAACCATTTCAGGCGTACCAAGAAATATGTTATAAAGAGAGTAACGTGGGTCATAAGTGCTGTGAGGAAATGCCATTTGTGTTGTCGATTGCATTACTGTCAACATAAATATTTTATAAAGACGCCCCTCCCCCCCACAGGCCTTCTGGCCTGTCGCTTTTTTGCAAACGAATCACCGCCACGTGATCGATCACATTCACCACACAATGTCTTTCATAACACTTTTCAGCCATCACAAACACTGAAATTAGCATAATTTATTCAGGCACATCCGATAAACGCAACCAACACGCGTCGTTCAATAAACTGTGGCAGTCAACACGCCTTTGTGTCAGTAAACACAAAGTTACTTTTACATTTTCGAAGTAACATTATGTTTCTTCCGCCAACACACTTTTATGAACCCATAAACTTTATTGTCTAGGGTTTAAATAATCTCATTTCAACATTATCGATAAAAATACAGTAGTATCGATTACAAAATGTGATTTATCTATCATAAAAAAATTCAGCTTCGTGATTTTTTTTTTAAGTTTAAGCCTCTCCGTGTTACAAACGAGATATCTCGTTAAGAAACGCCGTACACTTTTTTAAAATTCGAAGTAGAAATCTCACGCCACATCTTAATAATAACCGACATACGCTTATGGGTTTTCAGCAACGCGTGATTATAGGCTTCCGTCGAGAGACGATAAACAAAAGAGGGTATTTGTTAAACAAATCAGACGCAGAATGGGAAGGGTTAAATCCGGTGTATACAAATCACCTCTGGAGCTATCGACATGTCAACTTTTAAACAGAGTTATTTCCACTTCCTTTCAGACGTTAAACGTGGCCAAACTTAAAATGCACAAACATGAGGACTTACCGAAACTTTATAATGTTCGACATTCTTCGAGTCTCTACTCGTTCTGTAAGTGTGTACTGCGTCATCCGAAATCGTATTAACATTCTACAAAACCGACGATGTTTGTCCTCAGGGTGGTAATGGCGTGTGGACTTGTCGGTAGATAGCAACGTTTCGGAGGAACATACTGCCTCCTTCTTCAGTACTAAAGTTGAAGTAGTATAATTCTCCAAAAAACTATTATATCTACCTGCAAATCCTCCAAACATCGACATTTTCAACACCACGAAACCCAACAACAATCCTTTACACGTGAAACAATACACGTATCAGCGGCGAATGAATAATTTTCAGTTTGCAAAATTCGAAAAAAATTAAAAAAAAAGTCTGTTACGTGCAACCAGGAATTTGCAAGGCTTTGCCCTTACTTCACTGCGAAACGTAAATTTTCTTACGATAATAACCCCGAACACTGCCAAGAAAAGTAACCATGCAATTTCGTATCATATCTGATGTTATTAAGTATGTAAATCAATGCAAATAAAATCATAGATGTTACAAAATTCCTAAGGCTACAGCAACTAATTTTAGTCGTAGAATCTGATAGGAATGCATGATAGGGCATACTCCAGCTAAATGGCCTTCGAAACGAGGGTTGGGTTATGCCAGGAACTTGCGGTTTGTAACAGCGTTCGGCAATTGAATCCCAGTCCAAATGTGGCTGTGTACAAAAGTATTAACAACGATACGACCAATCGAAAATTTACCACGTTCCTGAACCCGTAAAATATATTTTCTCCGACACACATTTATTCCTTGTCAAGAACTCCTCACAAAAGATGTTAATCCTATACGTCACGTCAAAATTTTAACACGCTCCAGTGATAAATGCTAACTGTCCCGGGTAATAAACCTGGGTCTCTGGAAATAAATTACGTTCCCTGATTTACGTAGACTGATGTAATCATTTGTGATGACGTATTGGAAAATTTACTATCAGCGACTGAGAAAATTCCCCAGAGGTCAGTAACTCTACATTTTGTAAACAGGGATTATCTCCTTAAACCAGCGTTAAAAAGTTGATCTAAGCAATGGTGAGTTGCTGTGTTTTCTTTTCGGTACGGACTGAATTCTTAAATAATATTTAGACGAGCTTCGGAGTTTTAAGATAGATTTATTACTCAATTCCTGTCGCAAATCGTAAGACGCCAGCTGATATTAATACAATAAGCGGAAAAGGTACTTAGCAACAGAGCAGTTCGTTACATCGCCTTGTCATGTCCCAGATATTCGACACTTTTCTGTTTTATAACATGTGATGTGCAAAACTGTTACACATTACGCAGGGCAAACATGCTTTATGAAAACGTTAACAAACTCCTCACAAATAAATTGTAAGCCCAACTGATACTGTCAGCAACTTTCGTGTTTCAACTTCATAAGTTGCACGTCAGGACTAGAGAATTATGGAGGCCATAATTCACGGCGACGGCCAATCGCTGCCAGAGAACTTTACATAGAATACACCTCAGCCATATTATTTCTTTTCGTAGTCTTTAACATTTTTTAAAACTGAGATAGATTTTTTTTAAAAAAAGAACTATGTTCCTACACGTCTGTTTTCATGTTAAAGTATAATTTATACTTTTAAAATTCCACAGATATAAGCTATTACGATATGGCGGGAACAGTATTTTTTAATCCCACACAAATAGAGATACAAGATACGTTTGTAACCGAGCTATCTCGTGCATAACATGGAAAGAGTTAAACATAAGCATGACTTAATCTCTGAACGTATTTTCTGCAAAGGCCAACACATGAACACTTAGTCGCTTTCATCATTCGGTTATTTTACGACCATGTTTCAAATACTGAGGTCACAAAACGATGAATGAGATATGGGAGAACTGACGTGAAATAATGGCTCGTTAATGAGGTGGGAGTGGTGATTATGACGTAATCTCCAGTTAATTTCATTACATTTAGACGTAATTCATGAAAATAGCAGTTCAGGAACAGATTAATCGGAAGTCAATGATAGGTCTACTTTAAAACGATGCGTGTGGAGGAATTTTAAGTGTCAGCTGACAGAATACACAGACAGCTCAACGTAGAGATAAATGGAGCGAGAAACAAGGAATGCCCACAGAAGATACGAGAGGAGATGGCGTGATCAAGAACACCAGATTCTTGACACTTCGACTGAAACAAAGCAACGTAAGACCGCTTGTTGTATATTCAAATTATAACAGATTATTAATTTTTGTACACAAAATTCTGGTGGACACTTATGTTTGAATCATGAACACCTTGGCATGCGGAGATAACAATTACTGTCGTTCAATATTTGTTGCTGTCAGATCCATGTTTTCTGAGTGGACGGGGCGAAATAAGACTCAATTTGCATGCTAATATCCTACTTCCACTACATTACACAAATTCCCTTTACGATACAAAAAAAAAATAAAATAAAATAAAACCTGGTCGAGCAGAGCAATTTATCCTTGGCTAAGGCGATAACAAAATTACAGACTGCCCCCCCCACCCCTTTTTACCCGTCACCGCAACAGTTTTATCTTGAATACGTAATTCTATGGAGCTTGACTGGAATTCGTAGCATTGTACACACATGACATCACACGCAGTAATCCGAATGCTCATATATATATTAAATTTCATAACCCCCCCCCCCCCCCCCCCGCCAAGCTCCTTAGTGGAGTAAAATAGCAAACGCGCGTTACTATGGAGACTCCACGCCAAAACATTTTATAACACAAGACTAAAGGATATAACAAGTTATTTTATACAGCATAAAATTAAAACTGGAAAGGAGTTGTGGTCCTTATCTCGCGTCCAGGACGTCCCCTCCCCTCTCCCCAAATTTTTTTTTCGACGCAAATTCCCAGACCGTCCATCATAAATCAGGCCCCTCTATCTTCCCCGCTGATATCATTTTAAATTTGTTGAATGGCTTTCATGTTCCCCTGGACGTGATACGTTTCTTTGTACGACCTCATGAAAAAGACAACTTGATTTGCGGACTTGTACGCAGATACCAACATTTCGGAGGAAAATTCCACCTCCATCTTCGACATTTCCACCGTGCGCGAGGACCTCAAACGTCACCAGTTTTGAATGTTGCCTTGTTTATCATCTTCCTTTTTAATATTATCCCTCGTCTTCCCCCGTTACTCTTCAACGGCTTTAGTGTCTGAATAATGTCGCTGGTAAAGTCGCTCGCCTTGTCTCGTTAACATTTGTGAAACAAATGACACGCGATATCTGGAAAAATAATGTAACATTCAGCGATTTGTTCGTGAACTGTTAATTTATACTGCTCGTGGAACGAGATAACAGAAGTTGTGGGCCGCGTGTCCCGAAGACATTCCAAAACAGTGGACCGCTAACTGCCTCTCTTAATCGAAATTTCCGCATTCCGCTGAAGATCAGAACAAGACGCTCCATTAAGGCTTGAGGGCAATAATCCATTAGTCTTGAAGAACGGCGACAAACGATCTTCAATACAGCTGTCAGCTTCCGGGGCGGAAAAAACACTGGAGCGAAATCTCGCTTTGATATCCGACAACAAAACGTCATTTTCTTAAAGAAACAAAGACAATACCGGATAAATTTCTTTACTCTGGCTATTGCCTCGATAAATGAAATATATACGACGTTTCGGAAGCTAACTTTGTCTTCAGGTATGAAGAAACGTACACAGACTTTGTAATGCTTTTATCATCAGGCGCTGAAGCAGATCAGGAGACTGCAAACCTCAGCGGGAATCACCACAAAAGCGTAAAACAACGGGCAGAAAGAAACTTTTACAAGGGAAGAAGACAAATTACGGTGTACGGAGACAGAAAGAAAGGTAAATATCGGTCAGGTCAGTAACCAGACTGTGGGGTGGACGACCGTGGTTCGATTTCCGGAAGAGGCAGGGATGTCATTGAGTCCAGGCCGGCTCTGAGGCCAAAGGAGGAGGGGGAGTGTCTTTCTTTGGGGTTAAAGTAGACCGAGCGTGACGCTATACCCCCAATGTCATATGTGGTATTTAAAACACAGAGCCAACATTACGCGTAAAAACTAAGCAGCTGTTAGAAACAAGCTTGTAAGAAAATAACAACATGGCTACCGCGCGAAATATTTTGATTTTAAGACGCTGTTAGACTCGTGAAGTCTCCTTGGTGACACGTCAAAAACCGTAAGAATATTACGCTGTTATTAGCACGAATACCTAAAACATACTTTCCTTTAGAACCATCAAATGCGCCATGTCAGAAGTTTTAACCACAAGCGGAAAGAAATTAGAGACACACAGACAATAATTTACTGTACAACGCTCAGCAAAGTAGTATTTAAGAATTCAGTCCGTACCGCGAAGAAAACACAACTCTTCACCATTACAAAAGATCGATTGGTTGACGCTGTTTAAGGAAATAATCGCTGTTTATAATAAGACACGCATTGCGTGCATAATATTTAATAATCCGGCCCGTACCGCGAAGAAAACACCTCACTTCACCATTACAAAAGATCGATTGGTTAACGCTGTTTAAGGAAATAATCGCTGTTTATTGTGAGAAACACACAAAAGCAGCAAATACAAACTACAACGTTAGTGAGTGTTAAAGCAGGTGGTACATATAGTTACCACTGAGCTTCGAAGGGTTTAAAATATAAGATTTGAAGAGCCATACCCAATATAACGAAGACATAATCCTTCATCCGCGTTGCTACATTTTGTGTCACCCCAGAATTTGGTTTACATAATATGAAATCCGATACCGAACGTCGAAAGCCTTCAAACTTCAACCAAAGAAACTTTCACATTAATACACAAGAGTAAGGGCGCCTGGATTACGAAGCGTACAACACTCGTAACAATATTTTCCTACGCGCATTAGCGTAATGGAAAACCATGGCATATTAATTATATCGAAAACAATATGGATGAGAGGATTCGAAATAAATTTTGATGGAAATAAATTACAATTCATTTCTTGCAATCCCATGCGAGTAATTTACGTCTACGATGCGAGCAGACGCGGATATGAAGCCTGTAATTCCGTTCCGGCACTGACGATGATCAGGAATTCTAATGTACGTCACAGAAGTTGAAACAATTGGCAGTGACGGTGTTTCTGCGTCACACCTCCTTGTTTCCATGGTTACTCGTGGACTGCCGACAAATGAAGTCTTACTTTCCTTCAAGAGTTTCCACACGTACGAAACTCGCAGAGATTATAAACTAATAATTATGCGGTTTAGTGTCATATTTAGGTAAATAATTCCTTATTGAACACACGTATATCGATTTTACTAAATTAGTCACATACTTTAAGGTAATAAAAAATGTTTATCCGCGCATCCAACAAGATTTCGCAAAAAAAAAAATATTCCTGCGTTGAATGAGTTTACGAGACGATGCCACTGTTTTGAGCAGAGCGGAACTGAAGAATGTAGTACTTTTGTAGAGTTTAAAATCTCCGCCACTACGTACCTCCAAGAAAACATATCTCACGCTTAAAAACTCTTACCAGCTACACAGGAAACACACGAAACACAAGAGTGTAAATACACGACATGTCGTTGAATGTTTAAGTTGGTGGTAAGCATAGTTACCAGTGCCCCTTAATCCCTCAATCTTAACTTTATTCTCTGCACGAATGCACCCCACAGTAGTCAAATGCACCGGGACTATTCAAAAGAAATTTATAAAACACGAAGGAACTTGGAAATAATTCAAGTCAACCATGTTTTGAAATTGTCGTTCCAAAAGGCCGTGTGCCCTTTTAAAATTCAGAACATTTTCTCACTCAATTAACTTCCATGAACCATTTTAAATGTCACAGAATGTAAACGATTCAAGCAGAGTGGTTACTATATGTACCACTTACTATAATACTCAGTAACTGCAGTCCCATAATTTTATTCGAGTTTCCTATAATTCACTAATTTATGACGAAATGATTAGCAAGAAGAATTTCGTATAATCAGAATTGACATTCCAGAATTAACAGATCAATCGGAGAATTCAAACCGATTTTATTAATAAACGACATAAAACATGTGACGACTTCTATGTTCCATGTCATGTCATGTTGTTGGGGGGCCCTAGGATTCATATGTCAGTGGTGAAACCCTGCATATATTTTTTCATGTATTCGCGTCACCACAAAACGAATATATTCAGTATAAAATGGCGCAGAATGTAAGCGGTCCATTGTTTTGTCCGGATGCTGTGTCATGTCAACAGATTTCGATACACATCTTCACAGTTTCAAATATCACTTAAAAATCTTAACTGTGGTCTAGTGTAGTGGTATTAAACCTTTTTTGTTCGCGTACTCCCAGATATAATTTCTCAACTTTGTACCCCCAAAGTTGTTGGTGTATAATTCAAGTTATACAGAGTATATAATCTACATCTAAAATAAATTAAATAAATTACATTACTGATTATTCAGTGTTTATCATAAAGTAATATATATTTTTTTAAATTTCACGTGCCTCCTAAGATGTCTTCGCGAACCCCCGGTTGAATACCACTGGTCTAGTAAACAACGTAAAAGAACTTCTAGGTACCAAGATGAAGAGAAACCCAGCGATGGTAATAATATGTCGCGTTAATAATAAATGCTATAAAATAATATTCATAGCGCGGTGTTTAATAAATCACTAGGTAAAGTCACTTGCGAACATTTTCTTAGAGGCGCCAGGTTTGACAGAACTGTCGATAGTGATTATAATTTTCACAGAAATTGCTTTAATACATTTCACAATTAAATGTCATTCTGTCAAAAGAAATGGTAAATCTAAGTCTCAGGTGTCACTGCGAGAGAATTCTGAATCCGACGGCGATAAACGCAGTAGAACACAAATATCGCTGCCCGGGAGCTTATAACCGCCTTCGTTTTTCGATTTCAATTTATTCAATGTCCACCGCGCGCGTAATTTCTCATACACGACTCGTGCAGGGAGATTTTTCATACTTGCTTACAAAGTAAATAAAAGCTGTTGGTACGAGTGAACTCACTGCTTTTGTCAGACTATAATTTGTGTTTCAAAAACACGTTTTACTGAAGCAGACATGAGAAAGGTGGAAACAAAAAACTATTTACGTTCATAAATTCGTGTTACCTGGCTAATTCAATCCGTCCTTTGATTATCCAAGGCTCTTTGTGACATACAGCATACACGCGAACGATAAGAAACACATACGAAATTCTGATTGTGAAATCTCAAAGCCAAGAGACCAATTGGATGACCTAAAAATAGAGGGAAGATAATATTAAAATCAATCTTAGGGAAACAAGACTAGTGGTGGACTTTGTGGACACGGTAATTAAAATTAAAATCGGAGAATTACTTCAACATCCAAGTAAAAACAAGCTTTTCAGGGGTCCTTGCTGCCTCCATCATCAGACGACAGCAAGAACCTCTGAAACGTCGGAAAACTTCTACCAGATTACAAGGCGCTACAACCCAGTAGACAGCAATCTTCATACACCGCCGTGAAAACTTCAAATCCTTCTAACCGTATCAACTGTTCGAGGAATATCATGCACCAACTGTCGAGGTCATATGGCGTACAAAAGTCTCACGAAGATTGTTATGAATGTCAGTGCCCAGTCCCATTTCAAGGTAATAAACATGTCCTTTGAAAAAGAAATTAAAGCCAGAGACCCTACTAAGAATAACAGCAGAACAGAATTTGCGCCTAGGTTAGGTTAGTCACGTGGTGATAACTAATCAGTGAAACTTTGTTATAATTACTACGCGCTAGGTCACACCAACTCAGATTGTCGAGGCAGTCGGTATTGAACACGTCAGAACACGGAACTCTTAACTAAAATATCTTATACCTCGGGTTGACACCAATGCCATATTCTGAGGATTTCAAACACCTGACAATTCCGGGCGGGAAATCAGCTCACATTATCACAGTCCCATAGTTCTGTCTTTCTCTACGCCATGTTGCTTGGTTCAAGCTTTCGAAGCTACATTAATAAAACGTAACCGAAGCATTTATCGCCCGTCTGTTAATTTCCACCAGCAACAAACCGGCCACGTCCGCTTTGTAACAAATGAACTAATTTAACTTCAGATCGGCACAGAAGGAATTACAGACATTTAAAAGTACGGGGGAATTTTTTTTTTAAAAGGTTACGATGCCTTTATCCGATAATTACGGAACCCCCCAAAATTAAACAAGGTCTATGGTCGCTGAAATGGAACTATATAACTTAGCTTCGTGTCTTTACGCAGTAACACGGCCATTAATGGAACGTATAATCAGTAGGCTTGCTTTACAGCTGAATGCTTAGCAACCAGCTGGAAACAACGAACTCTTTAATTATGCTTCGTACACTCGATAAATGATCATCCCCACGAATCCACTTCGCTAACGACAGCTTTCCTAATGGGCACATATCGATAACAAATTCGCTTCTACTATAAACGTTAGCGTAATCTTGTACATTAAAATGCAGTACAGTCGAAAATAAGATATTATAAGAGGACTGTGACTTAAGTGTCTTTAATTTGTCACGAAAATAGTGTCACACACGTCAAATTTGACAAGAACGAAACTTTTGTTGTTGTATTATTATTATTATTATTATTATTATTTAGTGTTCTGTCTGACGACAGGTCCATATGAACAGGATCCTTCCATCCTCTTCTCGGACTGGGACCTGTTCATATACGTTCTTGGCAGATGATCCAGAAGTGGTTTGCCATTGCCTTCTTCTGTGTGTGAATGGAGTAATTGTTGGGATGCCACGGAGGAAAACTCCTTGTTGCCTAGACCACGGCCTTGCCCAACACAAGTTATAAATTCGGGCACCGCCGGGAATCGAACCCGAGACCCCAGGATTACAAGGCCAGTTTAATGCGGTATCATCTTGCAACTCGCATTGAAAAATATAAAATTCCTTTACAAAATAAATTAAATCTGAAAATATCTTCACGACGACTGAATCCAGTTTCCTGCCAAATGTACAGACTCTGCCAGACACCACCACAACCTCGGTGGCATTTCTTGATACCAGAGTCTTCGCCGTCAGAACAAATTTTACAATTTTTTTCCCCCCCAAATCACACAAACGGTACAATCATAGTCACGCATGACGGACACTGGCTACTATATTAGATAGACATATTTGCTACAACTGAAGTTTGAAAACGAAGGAAGTTGGAGACAGGAGCCGAGAAAACAAGTAATAAATAAATAAATAAATAAATAAAATATTAAAAGTGTAAACAGCAAAAACCAAAGACCAGAACGCGACAAAAGACTGAAATAAAAATTAAAAATAAGTTGGTTGTCTTTGGGTTGTTGCGCCGTGTAGTCTGGTAGAAGTCTACCGACGTTTCGGAGGTCCTTTCGCGCCCAGAGTCATATGATAAAAAGAATAATTTCCAAAACGAAAGACAACACATCTCGGTCTTCGCGGCGCAGAACACACCAATCCTCAGAGCGAGGAACACTCTTCGATTCTGTCAACATAATTTCTGCTATTGTTCGTGGCCGACGCTACCGACTTTAGCAAACTACAGCTATAAACGTCGCCTTTGAAACACGACCAAGTGTTCTGCTTTGTTTGACTTCCTGACAACGAGACCGAACGT
>NW_019060439.1:68593-90829 GCF_000696155.1 Zootermopsis nevadensis
GTCTTGAAAATCCGGGTGATGTGCCTCAAATTCTCCGCCCCGACGGGATCCGTTTCTCGTCTGAGCACGGTGTAGCATTAAGGCTTTGACCGGGATGTTCTTTTGTTAAATCTTACGTGGTACCGCCTGATTCGACTTCTAATGGTTAAGTGAAGTGTTTTCTTCGCGGTACGGTCTGGATTCGTAAATATTATGAAGACGAGCTTCGGCTTCAAAGGGTTAACCAGCTGATTTTCGTAATGGTGAGGTGTAGTGTTTTCTTCGCGGTACGGACTGAATTCATAAATAATATTCAGACGATCTTCGGCTTCAAAGGGTTAAAGACTGTTTAGCTTGCGTCTGGGATCGAACCTAACCTAACATTTACCTTTTTAAGCCCTTTGCCTCTTCCGGATACACTGAGACCCTTTCTTCCGTCTTTCCGTCTGACGTCTTTGGCACATTCTGCTCAGTCCAATTTGCGATAAGATGTGATAAAAAAACTCACATCCGCCCTGAGGATGGCAACTGTTAATACGTGTCGAAACGACGGATAAGTCAAAACATTAGGCGCGGCTCAATCTACAAAAGCCGAAGTTAAACACTGAATCCCAGCAGGGAGAAACTATGAGAAAGAATTCTTTCTAAACGTTCTACCCACTTTTTCTTATTTGAATCCACGCAAGTTTCAGATTACTGGTGCCACGTTCAATGTAATTTTTGTTCCCCCTCACATCGGCTCACGATAAATTACAAACTTGTCCCAGAATTCTATGTTCTACTGACCACATACTGCCTCACAATTACGTAACACAAAAAAATTCCCCAGGGCTTAACAAATGAATTATTAACTACTAATGTACGTACATTTTTGAAAAGTCCAAACACATTTAGTAATTAGCATTCAATGTGACTAATCTTTTAACAAAACGGAACCTGAAAGTCCATTACATCG
Source organism: Zootermopsis nevadensis (assembly GCF_000696155.1). The sequence continues at coordinate 69,528 of NW_019060439.1, forward strand.
ATTTTTACATTGTTTGTTTCAGAGTCCAATCTAATTTTAGATGCTTGAATCTTCCACACATCACGGTTAAGCCACTACTCAATATTAATTTGTTTGCGACTTTAACTTTTCAAAAACCAGTTAGTGATGACGAACACAGGACTAGACACTACATTCATTGCGTATAAATAATACTTAAAGTTTCAGCCCGTACCGCGAAGAAAACACTACACTACACCATTACGTAGATCAACTGGTTAACGCTGTTTAAGGAAATAATCGCTGTTTATTCTGAGAATCGTACGGAACACATGAATACACTCTGTGGGCAGAATTCAGGATTACTTATTATTAAAGCACGTGGTACATATAGTTACTACTGGTCATTAAAGGGTTAGATCCAGTTCTTGTTGAATCCAGAACACGTAAAGGTGATTTCCATTTTAAAGTGAGTGTACTAATCAACAGCAACATAACCTTTTGGCTTGGCTGGGATATGTAGTCCATCTTCCTTCCTAAAGAAAAATGAAAAAAATCTACCGCCATGAAAATCAAAGAGTCAAATTTTTAACAAATTGTGAAATTTCTAAAATATTATGTACAAACACAAGATGAAGTTTTCACTGCGATGCGAATGCTGGCAATGTTTTGGGTTTCGAAGCCGTGTAGACTAGACAACGTTTCGAAAGCACATAATGTTTCCATCTTCAGGGCTAAAGATCCTGAAGATGGAGACAGTATGTTTCTCCGAAGCGTTGGCATCCACCGACAAATCCACACGGTACAAAGAACCCAATCATCATGTACAAATATTATTTAATTCGAAACCACTCCAATATAGCCCAATTTCAAAAAAAAACTAGTGATAACGTGAAACACGTGCGAATTAGTGAGGTGGGTAGGACACTAACTGCGCTCAGTGTATTAACGTTCTGTTCGTAACGCGTGTGAAAAAATGTGCAGTTTCTGTTACGGCGACACGCCATATTGTAACGCAAAATTTCACAGTTCAATGAGTAGTCAAAACATCCACCTCAGATGTCACGGATTGCTGTTTGTAACTCAGTCGCCAGAGTGCACTGCAGGTCAGCAATGTGTTGACCTAAAGAAACAGCAAATCGTTTACGTAGGCGATGTTGAAAGGAAATACTGACTTCGCACTTCTCGGCTCCGCATCTGCGGGTTTCATAACAGTAACAACAAAACGTTTCTGAACTGCTAAGTCAGCCTTTGTCTCGACAGGCCTTCTACAAAGTACAGTAAATACTTGTTGGTCTCAGCATTATTACGATAAGTCTTGAAGATGACTGCCTTCTGGGATGTTGAACCGTGTACTCTGCTAGAAGTTGACCGACGTTTCAGAGGGGTTTACTGCTTCCATCATCAGGGCGACGATACTACACGGCGCTACATCGCAGAAGACAATCATCATGCTCGCGAGTGTGAGATCCTGAAAGAGTCCTTGCATTATTCAACGACAGATTAAAAGTCTCAAGGATTTCGTTAATAAAACTGTATATGTGCAGCTGCTATCATGTTCCCTGGATGTGTTTCCAAAGCGAGGGGGGGGGCGATAATGCGAGACACAGGCACTACAGAAAACTCTGGATAAAGATCCCCCCTTTTGATGTCATGTCAACATGGCAAAATTGCGTAAGGTTTTGATATTGATAGAGCTGTAAAGACCCGCCCTAGGAAGAAGATTCCAATATTTGAGACTGAAAACACATGATGAGCAACAATTTGTGAATCTTTATAAAAAAAATTCCGCGTTATTCAAAATAACAGAGTTCTGCTGTGGCCTCGGATTTGTGGGACACGCTGTATAACGTCTATGAAATAAAGTATAAAGCCCAGTACACAATGAGCCGACGATTGTAACGAAATTTGCTGAAGAATTTTGTAACACTGCACTAACGAAAGACTAATTAACAGAACTATATAACATTTTTTTCTCCAAATTTATAAATTGGTCTTGCGGCTAAACGCTATTAAGGTAAATAAAATGATACGACAGCGCATGTGCGTAAAGACCCTAACTTTTTTCACAACAAAACCCTGAACAAATGGTCACATTGGGGATCTGAAAGTGTACGGAAAATAAAATACTTGATATTTTTTTTAAAAAAAAGGGGGGGGGGGTGCAGAAGTGTGAAAAGGAGTGAGCTACTCGAGGACAGGGTCCTTGGGCGGGCTTTTGTAAAGCCGGTTATGAACTTGCAGGATATATATATATATATAAAAACATAAAAATCCTACGTCAGTTGAACGCCAAACAGCTTTGTCAAGGGAGACTCTATGTACCGCGTAATTAACTACGCTCTGACGGATGTATTTTATTGTGAATTTCCAATATAAAATACGCTGCTCCATTAAGTCAGAACAAAACGGTTCGTGATTTCTATTTCTCTGCTGAAGCCTACAAAAACAAAGGAGCGTTTGGCATTGCCCTGTTTACATATTTAATACTCAATGTCTACTTTCATTTCAGTTTCGTGATGCTATTTTGTAGACTAGTCAAAGTCAAAATACAAACAAAGTTAGTCTTTGATGTTTTTAAAAGAAGTTTCCTTCCTACGACACACAAAGCCGTGTTTAAAATATTAAACGTGAATATCTGGGGGCACACCTCTCAATCCCAGGTCGCCTTTAAAGACCCACCCTGACATTTTTATAGATGTAGTGGACACCCTTCGTCTACAAACACACCTGTTATCGTTTGGCTACTCGGCGCGGGGGTGATAGTGGAAATATTTAAGTGACAGTACCAAAGAAAGTTTAGATAAAACTTCTGTATTTAAAAATCTATTTTTGAACAGAAGGATCTGAGGTTCTCAAGGAGGTCAGTCCGAAGATGACTTGTCTTCTGATTTGTAGCGTCGAGTAGTGGCTACAACCTACAAGACAACCCTCATATTTTTTAAACAGTTATCAGTCATTCGCACCGGTACATATAATTACCACTGTTAAACGTACCGTCTTGAATTCCGTTAGATGAAGCGATCCCGCGCTGTGCATTATGGGATCAAAACCAATGTAACAAGTGGCTAATACGTATTCTACTAAATCGTGAAGTATTTACCGAAAATCTGGCATTAATTTCATCACGAAATTTCCCGGTATGGAACATTTTTAATGTCGAAAATAAAATCCAGCGATCAGCCACTGTCGAGATAATTCAATCCGATTCTCGGTAATTATAAAAAAAAAAGCAACACCACAGCATAATTCATGCGAGTCTCTAGAATAATGATTTATAAACTGCGTCTTTTATAGCACACACGTCCCAGAGGGACGACTAACTCTTGCCTCAAACCATTGTAAGCCGACGTTCAGCTGGAATGTTTAATAACGTTAAACGCAAAAACAGTGCACTGATTTTCATAATATAATTTATCGTCGTGATACCGAGCAAGAATTAATGGTCTTAGTTTTAATAATGGAACATAAACATTTTTATCTGTAACTACATGGATTATATCAGTGGTATCCAACCTGGGGTACGCGTACCCCCGGAGGTATGCGAAGACAACTTAGGGGTTACGTGAAATTTTAAAAAAAAAATATTATTTTATGATAAACACTGAATAATCAGTAATGTAATTTATTTAATTTATTTTAGATGTAGATTATATACTACGTATAACTTGAATTATACACCAACAACTTTGGGGGTACAAAGTTGAAGAGAAATTATATCTGGGGGTACGAGAACAAAAAAGGTTAAATATCACTGGATTATATAATTTAGTTACTCAACCTGTAAGCGCGCGAAAGATTTTTAATCGGTTTATCAGTGAGCTGTGTTACTTCCTGTCGTCAGATTTCCAACAAACAATAAAGTTTCTGTTTTCGTGTTCAAACAAAGAGTTTATAAGAATCGGCAGCTGGTATTTTATGCAAACAGTTCGCGTGTTGTATATACGACGAATCGATTTCGATAATCGATATCTACAGCTATATCGTAACAGAACAATGAATCTTTGTTAGCAGAACACGCAAACATCAACTACACCACGTCTATACTTGATAATAAAGTGACAGCTGTCAGTGGTTGGTGGTAAACAAATGTTTCTCCAACGTTAATTGCCCGCTTCGTTCTCTCAGCGGATCCACGGCTCGAACTTAATTAGCACAGCTTGATAAGCATTTCAGCGTGAACACGTGTTTCTAATTATGGTAAAAGCGGGGAGAGAATTTGTGTAACAGTTAGTACCTGAAGAGTCGAATGTTTGCACGGTGGAGCGGATTTATCTCGGCAAGCGATTCAAAGGTACGACGAAAAATGGTTCACTTAGTTTCGAGACTGAAAGTTAGCACAAAACTACCAAAAACACTTCGAGAGACACAAAATATTTGCACAAACATAATGAGATATCCCCCCCGCCCCTCCACTTTTACGTACTTGCCGAATAAATGACGACCGCACTAGTGAGTTTGTCGCAAATTCGCCTTTGATGTCGAGGCTCACGTAAATGTCATTTAAAAATTAAGTCTGTAAATCAAAGCGAAAAAAAACTTTAACGAATTGGTTAATGCTGTTTACGGAAATAACAGCTGTTTAATCTGAGAATCATACGAAACCCACAAATACAGCCTGTTCGCAAAACACAGAATTGATTTTTTAAAACAGGTGGTACATATACTTACCATTATACTCTTAATAGCCAATACGCTGATAAATTATACAACTAGGTACCATTTGGGCTGTCGCGAAGTCTGGAAGAAGGTTACCGACATTTCAGAGGTACCTGCTGCCTCCATCATCGCCCTGACTATGTATTTCACATAATATTTACCTCTAAATTTTGGGAATAGCTTAGGGACTCCCCGACTGGGGGGATTCCCCACCCAGTAACGTCTCAGTATTGTCCGTTACTGATTTAAAATTTAAAATCGAAAACTAAATTACTCGATAATTTTTCGTAAAAGTTCTGAATATAAAAATTTGACTGAGATTAGTTCAGCCGTTCTGGAGTTTATTACATGACTACGGACGGGCGAACGGGGGTGTTTCAAGACGTGTTCCATGGTGAAGCCGACGTGCCTGTTAGTCAAGGAAGTCGTCGTGGGAGTAAAGACGACACCCGAAGCCTTCGACCATCCGTCTCATGCAATATAAGAGAACGAAGGATGACAAGCGGACCTGAGCTATGCAAACATGGCCGACGTCCGTCACATCTGCTTCATTACTATATCAAAACACCCCGCTCCCAAAAACACTGCTCCTTAATCTAGCTTCTAGGCTTCTAAGATCAGTCAAGATCATTTGCAGAAGCAGAATTATCTTACAATGAAACAAAATCTCTGTTTCAATGTTTACCAAACTGTGAGGCACGTCCCAAGAGGTTAAACATTTATCACGAATTCCCTTATTTTGTCTATTGCTTCTACCATTTAACAGATTTACATGTCAATTAGAGGATAATATTAAAACAAATCTTAAACAAATATAACGTGAAATGATGGAATGGATTCAGCTGGCTCAGGATAGGGACTAGTGGCGAATCTTATGAACACGGCAATGAAATTTCAAATTCCTCGAAAGCAGAACATTTCTTGATCGACCTATCGACTTATCACGATAGATCGAACACCATCGATTTAACGAGATAAAGACCTTTTCTCAAACGACAGGGCGATAACGAATGACAAACTGCAATCGATGTCGTCATGTCGTGGCCTATTTTAAACCACTAAACGAGCAGCTGCTTGTGAGAAACCGCTACCTCCTTCTACCTCCGGGTCGGGATTCGAACTTTGGGCCTTCGGAACACGAGGTATGAGTAGCGACCATTTCGGCTAATCTCTTCCGACACACCCTGTCGGACCTCGTCAGATTCCTTTGCCGTTACAATACCGAAATATTTTCCAAACATCTGTTCCTGAGGTTTTGAGGGGGGGGGGAACACCGCCCTTTACCTAACGTATGTTAAGGGTAATTAGGGGTGATACGGTGGGTGGGGTAAATGACCGAAACGTCGGGAAGCCGTCACATATATAACACCGCGCTTTTAATTTTCCGGTGGCCTGCGCTGGCGTAACAATGTGCACACGCGAGAGACAGGGCAAGTCTGACGATGGAGTGGTCCTGGAACACTCGTGACGCGATGCATTCGTCAAAGCTGCAGCCTTGACGACAGATTTATTAAGATTTCCCATTTCAAGTTTTACTCATAAAAACACCGTCTTTTCTTTGTATGCAACATGAAATTACTAATATTTAAAGCCAGAAAAGGTTTAAATAAATAGTCTGCGGGATAATAGACTATACTATATTGTTCGAGATAAATGCGATTTAAGAATCCGGCCCGTACCGCGAAGAAAACACAACACTTCACCATTACAAACATCAACTGGTTAACGCTGTTTAAGGAAATAATCGCTGTTTATTGTAAAGATCCTATTAAACACAAATACAAAATGCAAAGTCAGTGATCGTTTTAAAGAAAGTGGTACAAATAGTTACCACTGGACTTAAAAGATTAGTATTCCAAAGATCGTGCAAAATGGTAGCAATAAAAAAAATATTACAAATAATTACAATAACAATTTAACAAAGTAACAAGGTAACAAGTCCGATGATACGACGAAAAACACCAAATCTTTTTTTTTTAATATTATCAAGTGTAAATTCTGAACTATAAATTTCACAGCACACAAGTGGATACTCTGGAACCTTAGAATGCACCACATAAAGTTAGTTGTAAGGTCTCTTAACCTAAATTCTGCGGCACAAACTTGGCCATATTATATTTATAATGAAAAATAATCTACTCAAAAGCTGTTGATAACTTCTGAATATTTGTTTCCGGCAACTAGTCAATCTAAAAAAAAAAATGTAAGCCAGTAGAAATTTAAAGAACAAATTAGGAAGCGTATGCATGTCGTGATAATTCAGACGTGTTTACCCTGTTATCACGTCTACTGAATGTTACGTACCTGTTAAGGATGAATGGATATGAAGTACAAATTTTACCTTTAACTTAATTAACTCGAAACAGGAAAAAAAGTTTACAGGACATAAAATGTGTTTCTACTTCTCTCTACAACGTTCGTCTGAAACAAATATTTGGCGATTTACAGAACGAAATTCGCACACCAACCAAAAGTAGGCTTTCATGCAAAGTGTCTGTTCGAGTCGTCAGATAAAAAAAAAAGATGGAATGTGCTGACCGACCAGAGCAAAACTCCACAGCATCGGAGATCAGCGATTCTGAACCTGATATACGAGAGAAGACGCGACGGACATACAGATATGGCGAAAGACTTTTCTTTGCGAACGCCTGTAAAAACGCTAACCTGCGATACAAGTACACTGAGACTTTGATATGAATGAGATGCTAGCTGTCTTATATTTCAAGGGCGCCTGCGTATATACCACTCCCTTATCCACTGAACTAAAAAAAAAATCTCTATATTCCTTCTGCAGTCCGACGCCAACATTTATCCCGCAAATGCATCACGAGTTTCATCGGACTTCATTAAACAAACATTGCATTGCGATTCTCATATCCTCTGGACGTGTCAGGAGTAACAAACTATTTGTGCTCTATCTTACGCAATGATAACGCGTTATGCCCCGAATTACAACACGGTTTTTATTTCTTTTAAAAAAAAAAGTAACTGTGGTTGTTTTAACCATTTAAATAACAGTGGTAACTATATGTACCACCTGCTTTTAAACATTCAGTAACCCTGCATTTTTATCACAGAGTGAATCTTTGTGTTTCGTACGATTCTCATTATAAACAGCGATTATTTCCTTAAACAGCGTTAACCAGTTGATGTTTGTAATGGTGAAGTGTTGTGTTTTCTTCGCGGTACGGGCCGGATTCTTAAATCGCATTTATCTCGAACAATATAGTATAGTCTATTATCCCGCAGACTATTTATTTAAACCTTTTCTGGCTTTAAATATTAGTAATTTCATGTTGCATACAAAGAAAAGACGGTGTTTTTATGAGTAAAACTTGAAATGGGAAATCTTAATAAATCTGTCGTCAAGGCTGCAGCTTTGACGAATGCATCGCGTCACGAGTGTTCCAGGACCACTCCATCGTCAGACTTGCCCTGTCTCTCGCGTGTGCACATTGTTACGCCACAAATTAATAAATAATCTGGTCACACATCTACTACAGCGCTGACTACAAATGTTGATAATTTTTCCGCAGAATATGTGTTTCGTGCCTAGAATTTTCCTCTCCACAGACCCAAAAAAGTGTGTCCCGTCATTCCACGACACGACACAAGTGATTATCTTTTGTTCTGATACGCCCTATCGAGATGCTATACATTTTCTATCACAGGTCTTCAAGAACACCCACTAACTCGACCATAAAGGCCAGCGGTTCTAATCGAAATATCTCGTGCATAGCATGGAAATGGTTAATAACGCAATACCAACTACAAACGTTATGTAGCATCTTAATTACAGTATGGTGTTGATGTGAAGTGCGGGATGAAGGTAGCAGGAGGGCTCATTACAGCCCCCGGGCACTGAAATTAAGTTTTACCTTCACTGCATCAAACAGCGATGATAGATGAGTATTGAGCGTTCCTGAAATGACGAATGAGATGGGAAAATCGAAACAATACGACAGAAACATTCTGCAGTGCCTCGTAAAACTGTCATGGGCTTGATGCCTTCATCAAGACAAGGCTTGGAGCGGAAGTGTACTTTAAAACGGGCTCAGAATTTATAATCAGTAATGAGATTGATCAAACACGTGGCACCCATGGTAGAAATGAGAAATGCATGTAAAATTTTGATCTGAAACCTCAGAGGAAGAGGCCGTTAGTGAGACAAGCCCGTAGACAATAGAACAAAAACGTTAATTGAATAAAATTAAAGAAATTTTAATAAAATAAAACATTACGGATTACTGGCACTTGGTGAATTAGCGAATTTATCGAAGGGACATGGAAAAGTGGTGGAATAATTCTGACTCGGAAAGAAACCTATCCCAGGGCCACAACAAATCCCACATGGACCGCCCTGGACGCCAACCCGGACCTCCACAATGAGAAGCAGGCGGGAGGACAACCATCTGAGCTACACCACGGAGTATTAAGGATAGAGGTCAGTATCGGTTTTCTGTAAAAATGATTATGAAACTTTGTGCATCACAAAAACTTGTAAGTCCTTAATGACACGAGTGTCATCTGTTCATGTCGACTATTCTGCCATGCATGTAGTTTGTTAGTTGAAGACTTTCCAAACTTTTCGAGGACGCTCCAAGCGGAAAACAAAATTTAAATTAAAATATTACCGAGGCAGACTTACAACCGAAAAACCACACGTAAAAAGTTTTAAAAAGACAAAGTTCAGTTACAAAACCCTACTCGTAAACAAACGTTTGCTATGGCAGTCAAAACACATTTTATTTGCTTGTTTATGAAGCTGTTACGTTTTGTAGCTCAAACCAGGTCCCTGGACCGGGCAGAAACTGGCCTCCAATGCTCAGGCGTCGTAATCAAGAACCTGGAACCGGTTCCAGAAGCTGTTTAAAAATGCAGTCGCTCTAAAGCAGAGCAGTAACACACAGCATCTGTCCATGCCCCAGGTCTAATGTTACATTGAACACGTAACAAATGGCAGCTACTCCATTGCTCTTAGACAGCAGAACATTGTATTAGCCCTTCGACGTCGAATCTCCAAAGAATATTTAATAACTCAGTCCGTACCGCGAAGAAAACACCACACGTAACCATTACGAAGATCAACTGGTTAACGCTGTTTAAGGAATTAATAGATTTTTATTCCGATAATTAATTAACCCTTCGAAGCCGAGGCTCGTCTAAATAGCATTTAAGAGTTCAGTCCGTACCGCGAAGAAAACACAACACGTAACCATTACAAGATTAAATAAATAATCGCTGTTTGCACTAAGAATCATACTGAACACACAAAAACAGATTTGACGATTGTTAAAGCAAGTGCAACATATAATTACCATTTTTCTCTAACTAGAGCAGGGCGCTCCTTTCGGAGCTCCTGGGGAGGGTTGGTCAAGTTTGTAAAACGCCACCAACCTTGTGTAAGAAACTAAACTAACCGCCCCGAATTGAGGGTTAAAACAATTGACCAACACCCCCTTCTGGGGGGTTGGTTGCTTTTTGAAATCTTAAGTAACACGCTAAACTAACTCCCCTTCGGGGAGGTTAGTTTAGTGTCTCATTTAAGTGTTTTAACCCCTGAGTAAGAAACTAAACTAACCCCCCGAATGGGGGGTTTAAACACTTGACCATCCCCCCTTTGGAGGGGTTGGTTGCGTTTTAAAATCTTGAGTAAGACACTAAACTAACCCCCTTCGGAGGGTGAGTTTAGTGTCTCATTCAAGTGTTTTAACCCCTGAGTAAGAAACTAAACTAACCCCCCGAATGGTGGTTAAAATACTTGACGAACCCCCCCTCCAGGGGGGTTGGTTGCGTTTTAAATTCTTGAGTAAGACACTAAACTATCCCCCTTTGGGGTGTTAATTTAGTGTCTTATTCGGAGCACTTTCTCTAATCTGATTTTATACTTCTTTATGTCGCTGTTCAGAGGCCAATTGTTCTTGGTCAGTCAGCTTTCTACGTCCAACCCCACCCTTTCAAATCTTCGTCTGATTTTTTTCCCTTCTGTTTTTGTTGAATACGTTTTTCTACTTTTATCAATGTAAGCCTTCTTTCGCTTTTCTTTATTTCTGAAATAGGTCTGATGTTGTAGTTCTTTACGTCGCTGTTCAGAGGCCAACTGTTCTTGGTCAGTCAGCTTTTTACGTCCAGCCCCACCCTTGCAAATCTTCGTCTCAAAATCGATCATAAAGTCAGTTTTTATAATAGTTTTCATAATCGTAATGAGTATCAGTTTACCTTGTTGAAGTTGGTACTTCAAATACTTGATAACGTCTTCTTTCACTTTCCTGATGTTTTAGGACAACTGTTAGTCAATATTCAAGAATGCGGTCTGCTGCTTCTGGAGCAGTGATAATGCGACTGACTTGATATTCTTTGATTTCCTTGTTGTGAAGCGTTATTTGTTTACTCGGCATTGTTGTGTCGACTTCAACAATGCCAACAGATATTTGTTTACACGGCATTGTTGTGTCGACTTCAACAATGCCAACAGATATTTGTTTACACGGCATTGTTGTGTTCCACAACAATGCCGAGTAAACAAATAACTGTTGGCATTGTTGATGACGTCATTTTTTGACGACAAATTGGTTGAAGACAACGACTAATCACAAATTTTTATAGTTTTTATAATAAAAATAGAAGATAGGTTAATCATCACAGAAAGTCGCATACGTGGTCGACAACTAGTGGTCCGCGGGTCGGTAAATATTATTGATCTGATGCTTGTTCATCGATCAAGTATGAATCGTATTCGGCCAACAAATCAAGATTTCCTTTTCCTCAGTTTTCCTATTATAATTTTAAAATACTGATTCAAAACTAACTCACAAGCCACGAGCTTACGTAAACTGATTTCTGTGGCGTTAACTCACGAGGAAAATTTAAAAATCTAATTAAAATTCATAATGTGCTGGCCAGAAAAATCGCGGAATTCCTCTACAACAGAAATTGTGACATTCACATTTGTTGTGAGAAACGATAAACGGTTTAATTATCTAGGAATTACTTTGCTTGGCTCCAGCCATAATTAAATTCAAACATATTACATTCCAACGTCTGCAGCAAAGACAGACTTCATAAAGCAGACTTTTGAAATTAGATCAACTATGATTTGAGAATCTCGCGGCGAGGTATATTAAGATGGCTGTCTTCTGGGATATTTCATCACGTAGTACGGTAGAGTTGGCAACGTTTCAGGTGATCTTACTGAATGCATTAACAGTGCGACAGAAGACAGCCATCTTAGACTGTGTTCATTTTACACGCACTGTTGTAAAATTCTTTTATTAAATCAAACGGTATATATAGTTACCACTGGGTTTAAAAGTGGCAAACATTCTAACTGAATAGACCAGGAACGTATCCCTCACACATCTTCAATGCCGGAAAATGTAAATTTTTAAACGTCGATTAAGCTTTATACGTATTACTTAGGCCTATATCAAAGCAGAAAAGTTTAAGCTACTATCAGCGTCGTTAAATAAGTCACAAATGAATAAAACGTATTTATATATTTGTGATTCCCTCTAGAGATATTTTTATTTCAACAGGTATATTATAATTGACATGGGAATTCAAATTTCGAATGCTTAATCGGAAAATTATTTGAATACCTGAGGGTTCCTAAAATCACACTACAAAATCAAAACTGTCTGCTAATATCTTCGTGCTTAATTCATTACATTCGTTCAGATCTTTATATATTTACAAAGTTAAATTATAAATGAGAAAATTCAGAGTTTAAATACGTCGCATGCTTCGAATAACTTGTTTTTGTTCCCTAAAACTTAAAATAATTTCACGTTGACATCGACGGTTCTAACATTGGAATTGGACCACTGGAGTAATTAATCAGTATCTACCACCACATTTCAACATGCAGAAAAATCACACTCTTGGTTATTACACCAGTATAAATTCAACACTTACCGAAATTCAACATCAGGATGATACAGAAGACGCTAAAATATTGTCCGAATTCCATTTTTCTTCCTGAAGCCAATGTAAATCGTATTCACAATTTCAAACGCGAACGTAAATGATTGTACATTTGCCTAATGGACAGAAGCCATTAAAATGCATCACATGTTTATAAAATCCCTACTGAAGCACTTTCCGGCAGAAATTATTACAAAAACGTCGGTCTTTCAGTAAGAACACCAACAAACACACTCACTGGTTATACACGATGCTTATTAACAACTTTCAAGTCACTACAATGAACACTACAATGTCGTTCACGGGCATTAAAATTACGTGATAACTTTAAATAAAGTTGTCTGGGATTAAACCGTATCTGTATTTTGTCACTTTACAAACACACAGCAAACGTAGAAACACCAACAATCAACTTCTAAACGTTCACAAACTTCCTGTAACTTCGCCTCGATTACGTCGATGCTCATTTATTTAGATACATTACTATCGATATAATCAGGAACGATATACGGAAGTTCACACTTATCGATAAGAAAGTTCATAAATATGACTATAATATTTGCTGTCTGAAATAACTGTTCGCTATATTAATGTTTAATTTTCCCCGTTCGATCGTATGCTTTGTGCAGCAGAACAAGAATACATCACACCTCGTCACAGCACTTCTGCTGAATGGTCCGTAGGCGAGGAAGCTAACTCCGTCAAAAACCAGTCCTGCCACATAGGTTCGCGCGACAGCCACCAGGCAACGTGCTCAACAGACGGTAACCTTAGTGGCGAGTCTCGACTTCCAACAGCACAACAGTTAGAAAATCTGTGACTCAAAACACCGCCAAAGCGACGCGCGAGAGAAACCCCGCCAAAAATATTTTTAAAAAGAACATATCGCCATTGTCACATCACGTAAATGTTTATTAACGAAAATTAAGTTTATTGTGAATTCTTAAATACTTCCGTGAACTGTGAAACTTTTAAATCACCGTCACACAAAGGATTGTAAAAAAAAAAAAAAAACAGGAAAAGGTCACTGACTAACTACAGTGTAGAATATTAAACCCACGATTGCGTACAATTTCTCTTTGTTATTAAGCAAGGAAATTTTCCCCGTCAAGAATAATAGCAAAATCTAAAGTTAGCTGTCTGAAATTTCCATGCTTTTTAAAAGTCCCCCCCCCCCCCAACAGCATTTCCATGGCAACTTTAATTTACAGTGCAAATCGTGTTTTTCTTTAAATGATCGCCAGTCAACAAACACTTGTCTACTATTTACATATACATATGAGGTACAGTTCAACATAAAAGTATTTAACTCTTCGAGTTGAAATAGGTTATGTGCTATTGACTGATTCAACATCTTCTTCTGATTTCCTCATCTTCGTTGCCAGTCCTCCTTCTCAGTCTTTTATCAGAATCTTTCGTCTGCCTTTTCTCATTCTCTGTCTCGGGCGCCAAGTCTGTTTCAGCTCGTAACGTTTCTCTCCACATGGAAGTAAGTAAGCAGGCATACTTAATAGGCCACGCCCAACACCTGGAGGTAAATTACAGGCGTCAGAGCTGTGGCCTGTTACCTGGTTTACCTGCAGGCCGCAGACATCGTTCATTATAAAAGAGCAATCCGTCCAACGTGGTGAAAATGTGACATGTCTTTTATGGTTAAAGGTTTCGCGCCAGTCCTCGGGGAAGCAGATCAAATGCTGTAGGCGACGACGCCTGCCTCTGTCCGTCAGTCCGTCCGTCCCACCACGTCCCCCCTCAAACTACGTGTCGTAATACAATAGCAGGACCAAAAATGCGTTTTTCTTGGAGACAGAACACCGGTCAAATCATCGATTTTTCTTTCAATTTCGTACATACAGGGGTGTCGAAAACATTAAAACAACTTTTTTTTTGGGGGGGGGGTTCCCCCCCCGCCAAACTGAGCGTCGTATAAAAAATGGTAAAAATACAAAAATAAATTATTCTCGGTAAAAATGATTTGAAGCTTTCGCTGCGATGTAACTCGATAAAATCTTCTCGGGCGATCAGCCGCGTTAACTAGTTAAAATAAGAAGCCGACGTTTCAGGAAACACATCTACTCTTAAGCCGATTCCCCATATAAGGAGTCCTACCAAATATCTAAAAGATATGAACTGGGAGAATCATCTATGAATTTTAAGAGTACAGGCGGTAAAATAGGTAATAGCTGAATAGGAAGAAGAAGAATAATAAGTAATGTGATTCTAAATGTTGCACAAGGCCTCTATTATAACTTTTAGTAAGTTTCCCGCCAATAACGATTGGAAAATCAGAAGTACCAAACAAACAATAATAAATATTATTCCACGAAGCCCTTTACAACTGACGACCAGCAACTAACTAACTAACTAACTAACTAACTAACCTTTGTGGTCTTACATCACGGTATCCAGACTGCTATTGGCCCCCCCTGCAAGTCTCTGTACCCGCAAGACTCCTGTACTTGTCGGTCTGATCGATCGATCGCACGTGATATGAACTCCACAGCCCCAACAAGTTTCCGTATTTGATCCTGGTTTACAGAACAAACAGTCTCGTATCGTCTCGTATCGTCTCGTCTCGTCTCGTCTCGTCTCGTCACAATGGAAAATGTCTCAAATACAGAACACGGCCTGTAGCTGATTCTGCAAGTTTTCTGGACTTCAGAAGTTTCAGAATTCGAGTCAAACATCGAATATCTTTTTTTTCGATACATATCGATACTGACATAACGCACAGTAGAGAGGAAGGAACCAAAGAACGAGGAGATAAAAGGATTATTATGATGAATAAGAGACGAAATTTAATGACTTCTGAATATCTGTCTTCCCCGTTGATGACTTAAAATGTACAGGAATATCCCAAGAGGTTTTAAAAGGGTACAGAGTCGAATGAACTGATGGATACAAATTATGCAAGGAATCGGCAGTGACGTACACTGAGATTCTATCCCGGCATCTGCGTGGAGAGAGGGAATGGAGAAAATTACAAAACAATGCCGTCAGAATAGAGTACAGTAAGCAGAGAACGGAACGTGGGACCTCTTGAATATAAAGTATCGTACGAGTGGTAAAAAACACCACGATCCAAGCTCACGACGAACAAAGACACATGAAGACCTACCGCTTGAGAAGCTAACAGTCGCTCAGCTAGTCAAATAAATTTCTCGACTTTAATGGGGAACTCGAAGATTCTCAAAGCGCTCACAAGAGCCCGCCACTCGTCAGCCAGTTCAGTCCACCCCACACACTCACACATTATTTAATTGAGATGTCGGGATATCCTCACATCTACGTCTTGGTCTTCCAAGCTGTCTCTTTCCTTGACGTTGTCTGGGGGAAAAAATCTGTAGGCGCGTGTCATTTCTGCTACGCGTGGTACACGCCCAGCCACTCTAACCCTTCCCGAATTGACAATATTTTTGCGAAGGGACTTAATCAAACAACAGAAACATTATTAAAAATGGAATTAAAAATGGAATAAAAATCTCAAAAAGAACATCGTTTGATATCTGGTAAAAATCTGATAAAAATGTACGCTATCATAATGTATGAAAATTGTATTTGAATTATTTATCGTTTTGAAGCTTTATATAATTATATACACCTGAGGATGGTTCTTTTAGGAACTGAAACATGTCGTGAAACATGAAAAATGATGGTCTAATGTAAATCGAATATTTCGATAAAGAACATCATTTAATATTTTAAATATTTTAAATGTTAATTATTGTAATATTTTAATATTTAATAAGAATTATTGTGATTAGACGGACAAAATTTAATATATATACTTAATATATATTAATTAATAATAAAACGGGAAACATAGAGCAGGAACCGTCGTGGCCTGTTTTAAGGCACTAAACGGGAATTTGCCTGGAATGACTGAGGAAAACTACGAAGGACCTCGGTTGAGATAGCAGGTCTCAGGGTCTCTCAAATACGACGATCGGTCTGAGAGTGTAGTCCAACTGTCACTGCCATCTACTGCTGAGATGGAGACTTAAAACGGGTGGAGATTTACCTACACGCCCTCATACACCCCTTCATGGCGTCGTGCCAGGGCAGAGACGTGGTTCCACTTTGTACCTGCACAGGACGTTGTTATAAACGGAAATATATAATGATTCTCTAAACGTTAATGATTAAATATATAAGGGCAGGGTATCACGTTGGGATAACTCGTAAATCATGTGTATTTGATTGGGAAACATTAAATGTTGAGAGAACACAGCATTTATAAAGACACCACCACGAAACATTTTAATAAGAGAATCAACCAAGCCCAAATATTTGTTTATATTTGAAGTTAACAATATTCAGTCCGTACCTCAGAGAAAACACAACTCGTCTCCATGACAACAATCGACTGGTTAACAATGTTTGCGGAAATAATCGTAATTCGTAAATCCACTGTAAGAAAAATTGAATTATTCATTATTAAACCATGTGGTACACTGGGCTTTAAACGATTATAAATCTTCACCGATCCATTACAAAAAGTTATTTATAGTCTGCTATGACGTTCTAGAAAATTGTATCAATACGCCGCCAGTCTTAAATTACGTTGGATTACGTCGCGTTCAATTGCACTAAGAGCCTGAACCTGAATGCTTTTGGGAGCGTTCCATTTACCCGTCATGCACTTCGGGTGATTGACGTGCGACGTAATCCAATGTGAATTTTCCAACAATGGAACAAATCAGATCGCAAGAGACGAGAAAGGATTTGCTTACTCTTGAAACATCCACTAACCAAATCACTCAATTTAACATGATTTTCGTTAAAATATATTAAGGTCTAAATCACATACTTACACGAGTAAATAAATTTGTAACAGAAAACTGTTGAGAAAGAGGTTATGTTGATGTATTTACGATGGTAATTTAGTAGAACTTAATAAATGGTACGATGTGTCAATCACTCGTAGCTTACAAACTGATTATCAAATCGACAACAATCGATAAATGTGTCGACAACAATCGATAAATGTGTCGACAACAATCGATAAATGTGCCAGCAGATCAGAAAACGTTTATAAATCCCGAATTACATTAAAAACTTGAAGGGACTAAACTTAATATAAATGTCACGTCCTGGTATTTATGAAGAGAAACTGAAATCTTTTTCATATCGTTACGTGTCTAACGACATGACGTTGATACCAAATTTGATGGAAATCGATTGATCGAAACCGATACAGGAGAGAGAGAGAGACAGTCATGTGAAGAGGGTATCGGAAAGGAAATGAATCTGGGTCATTTCCCTTACGCGTGCGTCAACCAGGATTTCCTGATTATGTCAGAAGGGCTCGGAGACAGTGGAATCTGAGATGACGTTCTCAAGCTTTTATGTTCAATTGGAGCAGAGGTTGGCAACCTGTGGTGAAACTGACAGGAGATACAAACAGGAAGCTGCAACAGATTTGATCATCTCCAGTTGCATGACGTCAGCTCTAAGACTCTCCACCCAATCTATAAATGTAATGCACACGCATCTGGCTTCAGAATATTTAATATGTTCACCTTTTTTGTTCGCGTACCCCCAGATACAATTTCTCTTCAACTTTGTACCCCCAAAGTTGTTGGTGTATAATTCAAGTTATACGTAGTATATAATCTATATCTAAAATAAATTAAATAAATTACATTACTGATTATTCAATGTTTATCATAAAATAATATATATATATTTTTTTTAAATTTCACGTGCCCCCTAAGATGTCTTCGCGTACCCCCAGATATAATTTCTCTTCAATCAATACCACTGGTCTAAATAACATTTTCGTTTACAAAATTCATCCCCAACTGACACAATGCGACTGAGTCATCATAGTAAAGCGAATAGCAGTCAACCGAACACAAAAAACACACTATACGCCATTTACGCGCTTGGGGGGAGAGGCGGTATATCTCCTACTAATTCTTAACCTCGGCACTAGATGGGGGTTGAGTGGCCAGCTTCACGCCCCGGCCGGGCTTTGCCCCCGAGACTGAGGTACGTCGGCTCATATAAAACACCACAGACTTTGAAATCTATTTTAGTATTAACTTCCCGTTTACGCCTGAGTTTTCCAGGCGAAAATTCTATAAATACTTCTACCATAACTCTCAATGCGTCATATTTTTTTTGACGTAAATACGTCTATGAGGAAGGGTCATTCGGCAAGAAAGTGGAACGAAAAAGTGTAACCTGGTTACCTAGGGAACGTCGTGTTTACTCGGAATTGTTGTTACCTATAAAATATTACATTACATTAAAATACATTACATTACATTACATTCAGCTACCACAGACCCATCTTAAGCGTAACTAATTCAAGTTAAATAAGCAATATCTTAATCAAACTTATCTCGATTGTAAAGGATGTATAAAGGAAATATTTAGAATAATGCCAATATATAAACTTCCTTTCCGTATAGACGTATTTACGTCAAATTCTCCGGAACCGTGGTTCCACTACTTTTTTTTAAAAAAAGACTAGTCCCACAATTCATTAGATTAGGAAGTAGAGACTGTATTTTGCAAGAAAATTATAACGCAAGTTCAGAACTGGAAATGGATGGCAAAAGATTGGTTCAAAGTAAATACCATTTTATTTCTTACTCTGGAATTTACAGTCGCTTAGCCTTGAGGTTTCTTAGAAGCGAGCATACAAAGAGAACTTTTTGGTTCAGCTTTGCCCGCAAAACCGTGTTAAGTCAGCCGCTACACGAACTTAATTCTGTTAAACCTTTTGATGCTGATTTTTATTTCGAGAAAACTTTTTTTTTATTAGCATTTTTCCACGGCTGAAAATCCAGCTTTAACTCTTGAGAGTTGGCGGCATTGGTCTTCTCAAAGGTTACAAACCCAAAGCTTTAATGACCAGTGTTTCTAAGCGAGATATTTCGTGCATAGCACGGAAACGGTTAAAATGAAACAGACCGACATATGATTACACCTTTTCTTCGCGCCATGAACTTTAGTATGTGGAGGGGGGGCATGGAGGTTAAGATCTACAGATACCAGAAGTCGACATCAGATGAAAGGAAATTCGACGGTATTTTCACAGGGAAATTTTCTGTCAAAACCCACGGCAGGCCGAGTCCAGTTTCCTACGAAGGAACATGTAGACTCTTCGGTTATATAACGACGCTGTATCAATTAAATAACGCGAGCAGTGACACGATACTGTGAACCGGAATGTGTGACAAACAAAGGGTGGATGTATGTCATTAAACGACGCTGTATAAGCTACGTAATTATGTGTTATTTTATCTTGTACTGACGTTCCAATGCTTGACTGTAATTGGCCATGTTTGGATGTCGTCACGCACTTGATTTGAGGTATTAATCGCTATTAGGATTATTTAATACTGTCAAATGGGCGTGTTTAAAACTGCACAAACCGATGTTTATAACCGAGGTTTTCCGTCCGTGGCATCGTAGCGATTAATATAGATGTCTCATAATTCTCTGTCATGACACGTGACTGTATAGAGATAATACAAACTTCTGGGGTGAGAGTAACAGTAACGCTAAAAGATGGAGGCAGAAGGACCTCCGAAACGTTGGCAAAACTTCTACCAGAATACAATGCCCTGCAGACTGACCATCGGGTGAACCTCAACTCCTACTGACTTTACTGAGACAAAATTTGTAGGACGAGGTTATCACAGTGGTAAGAGTCATATTGGAATTTGACTGGAGTGCCTGAGTTAAAGCACGACAAATATCGCTCAGGATATCCGGTCTCAAAATATCCCAGAGAGGAAGTACAATTCAGACATGATTATTTTAATTTTGTAGAACGAATCTTCAATGTAAATCTTTTATAGCCAGCAGATGGTGGCGGCAGAGATCGTACAGCCTTGTAGGTGGTTACTGACGTTAAGGAGGTAACTGCAGCTTCTGCGTCTTTCAATAAAACTATTGTCTACCTCCAGGGGCGTTCATACCTTGACACGTGCCATGTCTCCCACGTGCTGTACGAGATACAGGGGTAGAATAATGGCCTTCAAGGCTTCGAAAAGAGGACTCTTCAAATATACATTAACCCATTAAAGCCCAATGGCAAATATATGTCCCACCTGCTTCAATAATCAATAAGTCTACAGTTGAATTCATGGATTTCGTATTATTCTCACTGTAAACATCGATTATTTACTTAAACAGCGTTTACCAGTTGATCTTTGTAATGGTGAAGAGTTGTGTTTTCTTCGCGGTACGGACTGAATTCTTAAATACTATTTTTTAGATGTGACCAGTTGGTCTTTGTAACGGTGAAGTGTTGTGTTTTCTTCGCGGTACGGGCCGAATTCTTAAATACTATTTTTTAGATGTGACCAGTTGGTCTTTGTAACGGTGAAGTGTTGTGTTTTCTTCGCGGTACGGGCCGAATTCTTAAATACTATTTTTTAGATGTGACCAGTTGGTCTTTGTAACGGTGAAGTGTTGTGTTTTCTTCGCGGTACGGGCCGAATTCTTAAATACTATTTTTTAGATGTGACCAGTTGGTCTTTGTAATGGTGAAGTGTCGTGTTTTCTTCGCGGTACGGACTGAGTTCATAAATATCATTTATACGAGTTTCAGCTTCAAATTGTAGTTTTATGGTGTCATATCGCTGCACGTAGCAGATAGAACATGTGTAACAAAATAAAAGGGCAAAGCTAACAGACAGATTTCAACGCTGTTAGCGTCATCCGTTGACACAGAAACGGCTGCAGGGGGGGCAGAGACGAAACAAGAGGAAAGAGGTGTGGAACAATTTCACATTTCGCGT
>NW_019060439.1:98253-132456 GCF_000696155.1 Zootermopsis nevadensis
ATTGTCTCAGTAGGTTAAATAAAACACGTTCTTCAAACAGAGTGTCTTTGGATCATTATTTCATAATTTAAAAATATAATTAAAATTAGAAGATATTGTAGGTGCGTCATATTTTACTGATTTTTTAATGATTTTTTAGATGAGAAAATTATAAGAAAAATGAAAACTAAAAATCATTTAAAAAACCAGTAAAATTCAGTAATTCTGTTAAAAAGTTTATAACATAACACCTGATGATGGCACTATTGATAGCCGAAACATGTCGTAAATGTTCCACATGTAAATCGAGTACTCGATAAGGAACGAAAAATGATATTTTAATCTTTTAATTATCTTATATTGTGATTGACGGCCAATTTTAATATATTTTTAATACTAATTAAAATTAGCGTACTTAAAAATGTGTTAATTAAATCACATATCAATTAATATTCCTGTAAAATATTGAGACATTAAAAACTCAAATCTAAAGATAATTTACTTCAGACAAAACTTGAATTCAGACTAATACGTGTAAAAATAATTTATATAATGCTTAAAAAAAATTAAAATTAATAAACTCGTGTTCCGACGAGGCGTTGGACCCTTCAAAAGGGCGGCCACCCCAGAGCAAGTGAACTGCGTATTGATTGGGGGAAAGAAAGCGAACTGCGAAGTATGAAACGAAATCATTCTCCATGAGCTGCCCTCCGCTTGCAATGGCACGAGATAAGCCCGTCACTGTCACTGGATGGTTATGCAACACGCCGCGTACTTATTTGCCCACGCAGCGGTTCATAAACAATGGCAAGCGGACCGAAAACGACTCGCAGAATCACTACCTGGCCTACACAGAAGTGAAAATTCTGCTGAAGAAATTATAATTTCTTTATTTGCCAATCTTGGGTCCAAATATTTTCTTAAAAAACTCCACCCTCAACAACCCTCACGCTGTGTTCTTCCCTCACTCCACGAGACCAAGTTTCACACCCATACAACAACAGGTAAAAGTTACATTTCTGTATATTTTAATCTTACGATTTTAGACAGTGAAGATAAGACATTCTGATCTGCGTGGTAGAAATCGTTTCCCGAATCTAGTCTGCTACTAATTTTCTTCGTGAATGTAATTCTGGTTTGTTACCATGGTTTCCAAACACATTTCAAAAGAATCTAATACGGTAACATAACACGTCTTAGAAAGTGACGGGGTTCAAACACAGAGCGTACATCAGGCCTCTATTGACGGAGATCTTAAGAGAAGGTTTAAAATTCGGAGAAGCAGCTGAGAATCTTTTTGTATTCGTCTGGTGGTACCTGGAACGTAGAGATTGAAAACTTCGCTATCTCCCCCCCCCCCCCCAGACACCAACGCCACAGCCCTAAGAAGGCAAGCAGATGTTCTGACCCCCGCGTGTCACACACACACACACACAGAGTGGCTCCAGACCGACAGATGTTTCGAGTCTGTCCTCCCAACAGCCTTTTACGAGACGAAGTTATTGTAACAGCGCGGACAGAGACGAGCAGTGTTAACAGGAAGATGTTTCTCTCAGTCACTCAACTTCTAAGACTTTTTCGAAACACTGAGTGAGAGAGGGAGACATTACAGTGAATGGGCTAAAGGTTGGACGACCGGGGTTGTATTCCCTGCACGGCAGGATTTTTTCCTTCGTCACAACGTCCTCTATCTACCGTCGAGGTTAAGAATGCGTGGAGGTATACCTCCACTTTTCCATACGCCTGTACAGCGCGGTGCTTAGTTACGTACCAGATCATCTTTTTACCTTTGAAGATGGCTATCTCCCGAGTTCAAAACGTGTACAGACTGGTGCAAAAGTTCGTACACAATGACCATCCCCCCCCCCCCCCAGAAGGCGGCCATTTTGAATACTTCACGTTAAATTATATTTATGTATTTGCTCGTAAATATATTCGTAAGGGCAGAAATAAAATTGTAATAAAGTCAAAAACGCAGATAATGATATTCGTTTTCAGTTCCAGTGTGTCATGAATTTTTTTATCACCCTGTACGTTTTTTATGATCAGTGTTAATGACTTAAGTTCTTTGAAGACGCAGAATAGCAAACAGTCTGCAATTTTATCAGGGGAACCATAAATGGTATAAGTATCACCGTAAAACATCGTGATACTACGATCACGACTCTGTCTGTGGCTCGGTTGATAAACTAGCGAACTCCCCTATCGACCTTCGTAATTCTACTTCAAGCAATTACCTTTTGAAACACGACATTTACGTACCTTTAAGATGTACCTAATCACAAAATGGTCGTGCTGTAATGCGTGGGATTGGACAGAATCTGCTCTCTCACCCTTCACAACGAAAGTGGCCCCCAGATAAAGAGAAGTGAGTGACTGCACGGGGGGAGGGGGGATATTGATAAAAGTCTATGTAAACTCACACTAACAATTAAGCAGAACTTCAACCGAGCATTAGCATACAAGTGGATCCACTATAATACATCCTCACTGAATTTGGTAGCCACGAAAACCGACGCTAATTGAAATGTAATAAAAAAATGCAGTTAAGTTGGTGTAGGCCTTTTGTCTATATATATATATATCGCTAGAAAATTGTCCCTTAACAATAAAATTTAATTCGAAAGTAATAAATAAGATCAAATTTCTTTAAAAGTGTAACAAAGAAATGTATAAAATAATTACAATTAAGTAATGTTACGTAACAGAAATTTAATACAGTTTCTTATCTTTTTTAATTAAAAATAAAATAAAATTTATTAATCTCAAACACGATCTCATATAAAAGTTACGAAAATTTCTACCATTTCACCGATTATAGCATTATTATGATCGATGCTATGGTAAATCCCATAAAAACCCAAGCGTTACCATGACAGAGGTTATAACATTCACACGCATTCAAAAACGTGATGCCATGAGTCCCAAAAATCCCTTAACAGCAAACGATCACCAATCAACGAAGCAATTAATATTATTTATTTCCAGACAGATGCAAACATTGCTTTGAAATATAAGAGTTTTGTTTGATATAATTTTTTTCGTAATTGCTTTTAAATGTTTTATTACAAACTTACTCTGAAACACGGCTACTGAAACCTTAAATGCAATTGTCCAAAGCAGTTACAAATTTTGTTACGACTAAAAACAAAAAACTTGGTACGAGCGAAAGAGGAAACTGTCTGACAGAAGTAAAATTCCTTCTTAATATTCGGGAAAAGGACACCTAATACGTCACAAAATCTTTGTGCGTCTCTGAACAAATTAATCCAAAAGAACAGAGAATTTTTTTTAAAAAAAAGTAGTAAGCCCGTCCAGACTTAATACCAGTCTCCGGAGCAGGAAAACACAGGATTTAGACAACAAGATCACAGATCTTCATTTCTGTGCGTAAATTATACACGGAGCACAGAAATTCGATTCCACGGACCTAACCATACAAATTCTTGTAAAATTGAAAGACGAAAATGACCTTCATTAGAACTTCGACCGAAGCGTCATTTTGGGATAAAAGGCGATTATTAAATCTGAACGCGGTGTAGCCATCTGAACAGCCGACCTGAATTATTTGGGCGGAGACTCGCCACGACTCGATCTGCGGTGAGGTCACGAGGAAGTCAGATTTAATTTGATGGAAGACTGAAAGGTACAACACATTCCACTTGCCACGGTCAAAACAGAAAACAGGAAATCGAACTGTGGACACCTGAGTCGACGCGTAATCTCAGCGATAGTCTCTATCGGCTCATTTTAATATTATACTTCTTTATACCCCTAAGGTTAAGTAGTTTCGTATCTGGTAAGTCCCAGGTTCGATTCTGGCCTCAAAGGCTGCACTGAGTCGAGTTTTTCTTATTAAACCACAGAACTTCTACGAAAAAATGTCTTAAACAGACCACCATCTCACCAGAAGACATCCATTTTAAATGTCATCGCCGAAATAAACGCAAATTTCATCGACTGTTTTCCTGTTCAACTAAACAGGATTAATTCCCGTCAAATTTTACGGGCGATATGCTAGGATACTTATCGCTTATCGGCAGACACTAAGGAACCTTCGCGGTTGACACAGCGTCGTTAAATGAATTTATGAACGTACAAACAAAAGGTGTTAACTTCAGTCCTGAAGTTTCAGTATGAGATTTCTCATCGTCCCTAATTCCTTTAATTATGAACACAGCGTTAGGTTACCGCCCCTCGCTGCCTGCCACATGTAACCTTGACGATACGTGCCGTATGCTTCCACCTGCCAACAACCCCTGGCACGCGAGGGGAAGGTGGCTGAATCCCGAAACTCCAAAGGGGTTGGAAATAATTACTCAGTCATCGTATCTACAGAGCAGCGAAATCTTCTGTTAGAAGCTGGTCTTTTTTGAACGCATAATATTTGTGAGTTTCGCGTGATTCTCACTGTAAACAGCGATTATTTACTTAAACAGCCTTAACCAGTTGATCTTTGTAATGGTGAAGAGTTGTGTTTTCTTCGCGGTACGGTCTGAATTCTTAAAATATTATGTTCGCAGTGTGAGCCTCGTTATAAACAGCGATTAGTTTCTTAAACAGCGTTAACCAGTTGATCTTTGTAATGGTGAAGTGTGGTGTTTTCTTCGCGGTACGGACTCCCTGTTTAAATATTACGTACTGAGTGTGTCTCATTATAAACAGCGATTAGTTTCTTAAACAGCGTTAACCAGTTGATCTTTGTAATGATGAAGTGTAGTGTTTTCTTCGCGGTACGGACTGAATTTTTAAATACAATTTAGACGGGCATCGGCTTCAAAGGGCTAATCCTCATATCATTTAAAAACCAACGCCATTGACATCTATAAGTGATAATTTTTATACTCATGCAAGGTCCCTAATTTTACACTTCATATTCGTTTGAAAGAGGATAAAATAAAATTTTCTTTTCAGAAACTCACTCAGTTTACGTTTCTGCTGATTATAAACAAGGCGTTCAATATTTTTATATCAAACAATAACAAGCAGTATGGTACAGTCTAACTTTTTGCATGTGTCCGGTGTTTACTGAATGCGCGGTGGCTTTGGTCGAATAAAAAAAAGAGAGAGAGCGCTGGAAAAGGGAAATTTGGGCTTGTAGAACAGCATTTTAAGTCGTGAAATTTGCTTTTAAATCCAGTGCGTCCATCTTTTCATTATAACTTTTTCTTCAGACAAACAATTCGCAGTCCCCACTCCTACCGCCGCACTTCCCCTCACGCGCCACACGGCGGCCACGATTAAATATCAGCCAGTAGAGGAGAATCTGTGAGTTGGTCCTTTCCCTCGCTTACACTAGAATGCGCAAACACATTGAAGCTCGTATAGAATTAACTGTGGGTAAAGCGATTTTGGAAATGTTTGTCTAAAGTTTCAGAGCCTGAAATTAATCCAGCTTATGAAGTTATGGCAACATTTCTATAAAAGTCCGCGGTCCACGTACAGCAGATTAAACAACGGATGAACACGTGCGTGTGATGCAAAGGGCATTAGTACAAGGCGTACACTAATTATTCTTGATTCAGTACCGTATTACGTCAATTTAATTTCATATTATACAAGAATCTCCACCTAAGAGTGGTGAAGCGAAAGGAACCAAATACTGTAAGGATAATCAAATTAAGGAGTTCAGATGGGCGGGGCGTGTAGAACGCATGGAGAGGCGAGAAATAATTTTGGTTGCGAAGTCTAAAGGAAAGAGACGACTGAAAAGACCTGAAATTATATGGGAGGATAATACTAAAATGGACAATAGGGGATACAATGAGAGGATATGGATTGGACTTATCTGGCTCGGAATAGGGGGACGTGTGGCAGGCTATCCTGAACACGATAATAAATGAGAGGTTTTTATTTATTTAGTGACCAGCTGAGCGGGTGTTAGCTCATTATAAAGGCCTCTGCTCCAAGGAGTTACTTACTCTCCGCCTTGCCATACAGGTCCGCTGTGATATCTCATAACGGCGAAATATCATTAGCGTCAGGATCAAATTCCAAGCTGGAGAATCACCTATTGTCAGCTATCCGTAATGGCTGCCTTCTACATTTAAATGGATTTCAATAGGCGTACATCTGACATTGACAAGAAACAACTGTTTACATGGGAATGCTAACCACCTGGCTTGAGAGCTCAACAGATGGCAGCAGACTACAATTCCCACACTGCAATGCGCAGGTTTCACTGCGAAACACTTGCTTTGTCCCTACAATGGCGACTGCCGGTGATACAGTGCCCATGGTTCAATCCTGTGACGGTAAAGCCTTGTTACAGGTCAGAGGCAGAATGGCTTCGAACCACCAGCGAACGGACGGATGTACTTTGAAATGTATTACGCTATTTTTCAAATGGATTCTTTACGAATTTACACACGTCAATTGGACTCATGTTCATTTACCACGGATGAACATTTTTTTGTTGCAAATAACTCAACAGTTACCAAAATGTAGAGTCGGAAATTGTTAATTATATTTTTAGTTTATATTTCGTTATATTTGCCACAATAAAAATGTTCCAAACAAAACAAGTCTGTTATGTGGACGCCAACGTTTCGGAGGAACATATTACCTCCATCTTCAGGGTTGAATACGAGGCAGTATGTTGGTATCTACGTAGAAGTCCACGTGACGTCACAACCCAGAAGACAATAGTCTACAAACTTTGACGTCGTGAGAACATCAAATTTCATACCAACATTTTATTACATTCCAGCTGTTTCAACAACAACAAAAAACATGATGAAATTTTAAATTTGAGGGATATGTCATTTGGGGGTTTACATTCAGTGACACGAAATTTAATCAAAATCCATAACCGGTTTTCGAAATATTACTGGTCTGTCCACTTTCCAGTGTTTTTATTTCGTTTGAACTCTTCATTTCCGACCACGTGACCTCCGAAGTTGATGACGGTCGCTAAATTAACAGAGTATTGATCTGAGACCGGACAAAATCGTGCGTAGCAGTGAAGGAGCCAACACGATTCAGTGCTCGTGAACCTGTTACATACAGAAGCATCAGACAAGAAGCAGACACTTCACGAATTGAAGCGGGCGGAGAACAGACCGGATGTGCTACTGAGTCATACTTATACTGGTTCCGGTTGGTGGTTTTCCTTAGACGGGACTTTTTGTGTTTTTCTTCGCTGGCAATAAAAAAGAAACGACTTCCCACACAACGGACATTCATGTACACAGTATGAACAATAATAGACAGAGCAGGAGGAATAATTATGAAGGGGCAATGAACTAAAAACGACCTCATTTAAAGCAGAAATTGACTGAAATGTGGGGGACTTAAGATTCTCACAAAAACGACTGTCTTTTTGGGTAAACGTTTACAGACGTTTCGATGGTGCTCACTGCCTCCATTATCAGGACGATAATTTAATGGTTGAATTGTTTGTATGTGTGTACGGCAGGCTTCTGATTCTGTCTCAAATATGGTATGGCTAATTCATAGATATTTTAGCGCCATTATTATTTTTCAACCTCACAAAATGGACAACTTCCATCGTAAACAAACCAGCCAGTGTAATAAAAATAATTTAAAACTTAAAATCCAGTGGTAACTGTAAGTCCCACCTGATTCAACAACTCTTAATTTTGTATTTATGTGTCTCGTATGATTCACACTGTAAACAGCGATTAATTCCTTAAACAGCGTTAACCACTTGATCTCTGTAATGGTGAAGTGTGGTGTTTTCTTCGCGGTACGGACTAAATGTTTTAATATTACGTATACAGTGCGTGTCTCATTATAAACATCGATCATTTCCTTAAACAGCGTTAATCAGTTGATCTTTGTAATGGTGAAGAGTTGTGTTTTCTTCGCGGTACGGACTCTCTGTTTAAATATTATGTACGTAGCGCGTGTCTCATTATAAACAGCGATTATTTCCTTAAACAGCGTTAACGATTTGATCTTTGTAATGGTGAAGAGTTGTGTTTTCTTCGCGGTACGGACTCTCTAAATACGACGTGTACATGACTCGTTGATCTACTCGCCTCTCGGCCAAAAGCAATTGTACCGTAACAAGACATCAGTCCTTCTCACAAACCCATTGTGACTGCAAAGCCCGCGTAGTGACCATAGGGCAGAGACGGACCGCTTCATAAGCCAAACTAGTGACAGGTCACGAAAACGTCTGCCCTGAGCTAAAAAGGGGCTCCCAGAGCAGAGCAGTTAAGTTCCGGCGATCGAACTTTAGCCACGCAGCACAAAACCGACGCGGATCCACGCTCGTTTCCGGCAGATCGACACAGGATGTCTAAAAATAACTTCAAGGTCACGCCGTCATACAGATGAAAGCGTGTAAGTGACTTCTTAATTCCGGAAGTGACACAGCTCAGACCGTTAGAACCGCTGGTTCAATTCCTTAACAGTCACTGAATGAGCAACATTTGGTCTGAGTGGTATATATAGTTACCACAAGGTTTAAAAGGATTGACCTTTTACATCACAAAGCATTAGTAATTGTGTTGGCCTACAGATGTCAGAATACGAACTGGCTCTGTGGTTTACGGGTTTCCACACTTAAAATTTCTTCGACAGCTGTACCACCATCAGCTACCCAAAGAACGCCTTGCAACCGTAAAATAAATCTACAGAAAAAGACGATTTCGGAGAAATATATTCACAGCTTCTCTCGGTAAGGAAAAGAAAAAGGCGGATATCAAAAGACGAGCGAACACCGCAAACCGGAAGCGACGCCATGACACCCTACGCCGTCTCCCCCGCAGAGCTGACAACTTTTTATGCGTCACTTTCAAGATGCTACGTCGCTAGATGATAAGAAGTTGGTAATGACGTCATCCATCCCTAACACACTGCGTCAGTGCTAATGGAGTATTTCACAGAACGTCATTAGAACAGTTCACTAAGTCGCAAACCGGATCATTAACACGCCTGCTTAGTATTCGTGATGTCTCCGGGTTCAAACATCGGCCCGGAGACCAGCTATCACGACTGCCTACGTGTTTTTACTCAGTCCCTCGACGTTAACTGCTGGATACTAATTTTGTTCAAGTCACGTCCGTTTCCTTTCGAATTTCTTCCAATTCTTTAGTCATTTAACAACGCAATCGTCTAAGGCAGTGGTAACCAACCTGGGGTTCGCGTAACCCCGGGGGTACGCAAAGACTTCTTACGGGGCACGTGAAATTTAAAAAAATATATATATTATTTTATGTTAAACACTGAATAATCAGTAATGTAATTTATTTAATTTATTTTAAATGTAGATTATATACTGTGTATAACTTGAATTATACACCAACAATTTTGGGGGTACAAAGTTGAAGAGAAATTATATCTGGGGGTACGCGAAGACATCTTAGGGGGTACGTGAAATTTAAAAAAAATATATATTATTTTATGATAAATACTGAATAATCAGTAATGTAATTTATTTAATTTATTTTAAATGTAGATTATATACTGTGTATAACTTGAATTATACACCAACAATTTTGGGGGTACAAAGTTGAAGAGAAATTATATCTGGGGGTACGCGAAGACATCTTAGGGGGTACGTGAAATTTAAAAAAAATATATATTATTTTATGATAAATACTGAATAATCAGTAATGTAATTTATTTAATTTATTTTAAATGTAGATTATATACTGTGTATAACTTGAATTATACACCAACAATTTTGGGGGTACAAAGTTGAAGAGAAATTATATCTGGGGGTACGCGAACAAAAAAGGTTGAATACCACTGGTCTAAGGCACTGACAGCGTCGTTAAATGAATCTCAAGTGTCATTTCGAGGCAGAGGATAATCGATAACCGAGTGTTTAAACGCCTACGGAATTGGTGCACTGGCTGAGAAGAGTGCTTATGCGGCAGAACAACTGTTTTGAGTCTACGCTGGTATCTCACGGATCGAGACCGGGTAACTGCAGCCTACAACTGCGGATGACAGACGACAGGTGCAGAGCGCCGTTCTCACACACTGACTGAACTGACGTCTGTCCCTCCAAAGCACGAAGGCCCGTCACTGAGAGTTTATAACATATGTTCGCATCGGGTTTCAGATATCAGCCGCGTGGATATTAACATCTCGCCTCGACAACTTCATATGTTCAAGAGATCTACAATAATATTTTTCGCCCAACAATAAAGGCAGCAACTCCTCTGAAACGTCGGTAAATATACCATATTACAAAGCTCAAAATCGCACAAGACAACCGTATCAATTTTTCCGTCTTTATCCTTGGTTAATCGTATGGTGCTTCAAACTATTTGTGATTCTGTACCACTGATGTTAGCTATGGGGGTGCCCTGTTGTTTTCTTGTGAAAACATCTGCTATCGCATCAAACAATGAAAGAAAGAAAAAATATTATCGTGTTTCCGTGTAAATTGTACAGATAAAATTATATAACATAAATACAATGTAAGATTCGAGGTTCTCACAGCGGTGAGTATGAAGATTTCTGTCTTCTGGGTTGTTGCGCCGTGTAGTCTGGTAGATGTCCACCGACGTTTCAGAGGTCATACTGCCTCCGTCATCTACCAGACTACACGGCGTAACAACCCAGAAGACAGAAATCTTCATAAATACAATGCTTAACTTTACCGATTCTAGGAAAAAATTTTACTCGAATATATTTTTCATCTTGTGTGTACTGTCCACTAATTAATTGTTGAATACACATTTTATTCTCAAAACACAAATTTCCTTCCACAGAAACTTCTAGCGTAAACCGAGTCTGATGCACTGACAAAGTCATTCAACGCGAGTCAAGAACAGAGCTTGAAGAACCTTCTCTGAATGGGATTAGTATCTTTCATATCTCAGAAGTTCGCAAGATCGCCATGTTGGTAGGAGATGACAGAGAATTAAAAAAGTTGCCCTCCGAAACTTCCACGAAAATCGATCAGTTAATGTCTCCAAAACAGATGTTAAAAACTGGACAGGGGGGACGGGCAGTTAAAAGCGAAAACAAAGTTCCGCAGGCAGAAAATAGTTCCTTCAGAAACCTAAAATTACAATTCAAACTTTCATTACACGATCTCGATAACCCACGTGACAGATAAATTATAAACATAGCCACAAATTCAATACGAAACTCCTCAATATTTTAACAGTTACGAATATGGCGACGGTGCAAAACTTTAATGACGTTGTATCTGTCTGACAAGTTTAATTCGTATTTGTTATGCGCGGAAGTAGACAGCTAAATCATGCAGCGATCGATTTGAACTCGCCAGGTGCACCATAAATACCGAAGAACTTCACATTTTGAAGACGACATAAAATATTTAATACAAATTCAGTTCGTACCGCGAAGAAAACACAACACTTCACCATTACAAAGACCAACTGGTCACATCTAAAAAATAGTATTTAACAATTCGGCCCGTACCGCGAAGAAAACACAACACTTCACCATTACAAAGACCAACTGGTTAACGCTGTTTAAGGAAATAATCGATGTTTATAATGAGACACGCATTGAATCAGTAACTAGGCTACTGTCGGGGATTAATGAAGAGATAATATTAAAATAGGTGGTACATTTAGTTACCACAAGATTTTATAAGATTAAAGGAAAATTGATATTTTAATAAATTACACACGAAACAATCAAGCCCTTGAAGTTCACATATTCCTGACGGATGATAAAATGTATTTTGACTTTTAATTTTTGTATTTATATTTGCGTTGGAGCCAATCGGTCGCTCATGAAGTGTAACTGTGACGTCATGTCAGAACGGAAAGCTACGAGACTGGTAATAAACTTTGACAATATAACGGAGCGTCACAATTAAAAGTATAAATAGACTGAATTTTAATCGATCGATTGCTGAATGCTATATGACAGGCTATCGTAAGATGGTTTAGTTGCCGAGTGACAAGTGTTTCAACTCTTAAATGAACATGACACATGTAACATACACGATGACTGTCAAATATTTACATAAACTTTGCTGTGAACTGTATTTTAAATGTCACACTAACTTACGAAATAATAATATAATTAACTACTGTACAAATTAGAAAAAAAAATATTATACTAATCTAAAATATTACGTAACTATCTACTTAAATATCGAACAAAATCTGTAATAAACCATGCAACAACGTGTGGACTTGTAGGTAGATACGAACGTTTCGAAAGGGCATACTGCTGCCATCTTCAAGGTTGCCAGAACACTGACAGAGAATATCTTGATTGCTTGCATGGTTATCAAATATATATAAAAAAATCTTTTCCCTAGATACCAGTGTCAACAGCTTAAGAGTTTTGTTTTGAAGACCAAAAGAGGTCTTATTCGTTCTCAAAGACGGTACTGAGTCTCTTAATGTAGTTTACGTCACTAGTTCGTCACTCATTGCACCGGAAGATAGCGTTTTTCGACAGTGTTCTTAACCCAACTTCATCCTGTCCTAGTACCATGTAAATTCGTTTTAACCGTATCCTTTAACGTTGATGGTAGAACAGGATTCTTCCTGCAAGGAGTGCATTACCAGTCTTCCGGTTTCAAACCTTTCAGGTGTCCCTGCCCTCCACAGTCCGTTGCCATGACAGAAGCATGAATCCATGATCTGCAGAAATAATTTATCAGCTGACCAAATCTACTGAGTTGCATATTTAATTACTGTCAGAAAACCCCTAATGGAAAGGAAGATGTGTATATACCTTGTTTTATAATACTCTATCAACTGGCATCATGAATATAAGACGGACGTAGAAGGATTTACTGCAAAATTTTGACAGTAAAACCTACGAAAAAAGGACGAAACCAAGACGTAGATGGAAGACAAAATGTGAAGATTATACCAAGTTAGAAAGTGTAGTCAATACGTAAAAATTCTTCATCTCTTGCCAAAAATTTTACGTTTGACAAATGGGCGAAATATCCGGTCAGTTACCTGACGTCACAAAAGATGATTATTTCTAGTGGGGTATCAACTCGCGGGGATTCCCCACACAGCCACTTCCGCTCGTGGGCCTTCGAGTAAAGCGTCTGTAATTCTTGTAAGATTTCAACCGAAATTGAAATGTGTCGATAAACTTTCGTAAAATTCCCCCAACAGCAAACGTCATTATAATGAGATCTACGATCATTTCTTCAAACAGCGTCAACCAAGTGACCTTTTGTAACTGTGAAGTGTTGTGTTTAATCACGTCAGCGGATGACTCAAACCGGGCATCGAACTAAGAACTACAAAGTACGAAAAAAAAAAGCTATAAAGACACAGTAGTTAAGGTTTGAAGATAATTTGATCATGTGACTGTCATGGGCGAAACAAAATAAGCTGATAAAGTTTTGGTGAGGAACACAGCTGGAAGTCCTCACTATTACCGTATCCATGAAGGCCACAGGCCCCTTGGTTCCTCACCCCACCTCGTCCATCAATAGAATTGTGCGCTCCAATTAAAGATCAATAATGAATATAAACACAATACCAATCAATATACTGACATTAGCAGTCTTTTGTCTAAATCTGCTATAGTTGATTTGCAGTGAAAGTCTTCAATAAATTATATTTAGATTAATCGCGGAACTGATACCGACAAAATACCTACTAAATCGGAAATAATGGACGAAACGCCAAGCTCAACATTACTATTCACGTCTTCATAAAAATCACGTGATTCAACGAACACGGGATTAAAAGAATTACAGATGCTAATTAAAATAATAATAAACTAAAAACTGGTTCGATACCTAAAATGTTGTATATTTTAATTAAATCTACAGCAGTAGTATTTGCCTGCTTTCCTTGTCTATGGAACTATTGACTTAATACCACATTTTAATTATAGTCTTTTACTTTATTGTATTTCATAACAAACCACACTACGCTTCAGTCAGACACTGCGGCTTTCATCTGCGGTGTTTGGAGGATAATGAATTGAGATTTCATCCTCCAGCTCAATCTGAGCCATTGTAGGCCTAATTATGAAATTCAGTCAACATTAATTTCTTCAGAACCTGTGAGAACAAATTCAAGAATTAGACCTTGAAAATAAATATCACTTGCCGGGAATCAAACCCTGGATGTTCTTCAAGTACCCATTCACTTTACAGACTTGATCCGTACTGATCTAACTAGCTCAATCAGTTGATAGGAAACGAGAAACACTGTTTAACTGAAGTCGGATGGGAAATGCTTAATTTTACGTAGGCCTAATAATAAATTACGCGTTATCTAAGACCGGAAGTTGGGATGAGTTGATCATGTAGCTCGAATGAAGAGACAACGCATATCATTTTATTCTAAAGTGTTCTTCGAAACAAACAAATTACTAAATTATAAACAACACGGAATTAGCCAAAAAGAATATTAGATAAATTTTTCAAATTGATAGAAAAATCCGTCCTAGTGAGAGCCCAAATCACATGACAGTGTACCACCCCTTGTCGGCTGTCCGTCACAGCCACCCTCCACACCTGACACATGCGCAACTTGGAAAACGCGACACGTGACCTACTTCGCATTACAAAAAAATAGATTTAGTGTTCTTTAATTATTAATTAATGCTTTTCTGCTAAGGTATTTACTCTGAAATGGGGCACATACATTTCTATTGCAAATTCTTGTCTACTTTTACTCTGGGGATTTATATTAAAATTGCAAAATAAACAAATACCAGGGGAGTTTGCGTTCTCTTCAAATGGAACCATAAATAAGACACAGAAGATAAATTCCAAGAAAAAGAACAACAAATTTATTTGTCTAACTTCGAGGCACTGCACACCGGCGCAGGACAAATACACATTGCAACATCTCTGCCCCTTCTCTTATAAAGCCCTCTCACAATTTCCCTCCAAGTTGTTTGTGATGCAGTTGAAAGGATGAAAAAATGCAATCTGGTCCTGAAGATGGAGGCGGTATGTTTCTCCGAAACGCTAGTATCTGCCTAGGAGTCTACACGGCGCCTAAACCCAGAACAACACCACAAACACCTTAAGAATATCAGATGACACAAATTTAATCCAATTACGCACACATATTTTCAAAATTTTGTTTCTATGCGCGTTCCTAAGTAAAACAGACATAAAAATGCGCCTATTAGCTTCTTCAAGTCTGTCTGTCCGTCAATATGCAATTAAAAAAACGCAACAAAATTTCATATTGTGTGGTTTTTTTTAGCACGTTACAATTTTTGGATAACAGAGTGCAGCACAAGTCACTTTACGTGCGTTTTGGGCGCGGAAAATCACTGGGTGGGGAATCCCCGGGCTACACATCAGACAACAATAATGTACGTAAAATCTCAGTTTTCATCCCAAGAATACACTTTTTCCTTTGCTTTAAGAAGTTGCATTAACCGTTTAAAGCACAATGGTAATTATATGTACCACCTGCTTCAACAATCAGTTCATACACATTTTATATTTGTGTGTTCCGTGTGATTCTCAGCGTAAACAGCGATTATTTCCTTAAACAACGTTAACCAGTTCATCCTTGTAATGGTGAAGTGTAGTGTTTTCTTCGCGGTACGGACTGAATTCTTAAAATATTATTTAGACGAGTTTCTGCTTCAAAGCGTTAATAACAATAATGTTATTATGGCTGTGATATGTCGTATAAAATGAAATAAAGACACTTTTAACTAAAAGCAAGCAAGTAGCTGACTGACTCGTTGGGATTAAGGACATTTTAATTCGTGTTTCCATGCAAAATTAACTCAGCTTTTTCTCAGAAGCGTTTATTTGATAATCATCTCATTTCCGCTGAACAATTCAGTTCGTCACCTACAACTGTGAAGGCAGATCCACGCACAAAACAAATTCATATAATCCTTCCTTTACAACACGTTAAAAAAAACAAAGAGAAATGCGAACCATTGTCAAAGAGGAAATTCACCGAAGCCTACATTACATTAATTTCGCAAGTACGCAAACATGAAACGGAAGTTGAGGCGAAGTCCTACCCCTCGGGCGCCGTGGACCTGATCTGCCTGAATATTTCAATCGCTAATATTGCATACGCCAGAGATCAAGGGCCCGGGAGTGTCGCAACAGGGCGTCCGAAAATTACCTTCACTTATCACATACTTGACATCCAGCCTCATAACCCCGGAGATCTCGGATTCGATGCTGGTCCAGAAGACGGACTTACCCCCACAGGCGTCTCGTACGTTCAGAGACGTTGTGACCTTACTTTAAAATATCCCACGACCACTTCCATTTATTTTATTTTTTTAAAAAAAAATCATTACTGTTAACACAAGTAAGCGTAGATTCGGACAGAGAAATGTGTACGCCCGATGGAAACCGTTCGGTGCCCCCCCCAAACCCCTGAACGAGGAAAATCGAATAGTCGTTATCCGTTTCAACTCGCCGTTTCGTTTATATGAACACAAAATAAAAAAAAATGTTCATATTTTAAAGAGCAGACGATAAACCTATGGAATACGGGTGGCCGGAGGGAACAAGGAGAGACAGGTAATTAAATATTGGCGGGGGGGAGGGGGGAGGGATCCTGACGAAAGCATTTTACAGGCAGAACATCGGAAATAAAAAAAACCTCGGATGAAAATATACACTTGGCTTTGGAAGGGCCGAGGGCGATGGAGCGGGGGAATCAGATAGTCGAGAATAAAGATTTGCTACCTGAGACATTATACGCGGCTTGTACGTACGTCACCGTAAGCTACGCGGGCAGATCTTTTAACGAGAAATGTAAAGAGTTATCTGAAATTGGATCTCAGAAGGTGTGAGAAAAATCAAGAGTCATAAAACTTGCCCCACATCAAGTGACCCCTTCGCTGTGTGTCTGTCGCGTGTTTCCTACGAGCTAGGCAACCCCCGTTACCCGATGTCACCGTTGGCTGACATTAATAAAACAATGACCTCTGGTACCGTTGTCACATTTGTTATTTTCACTGTCACCCTGTAACGTGACGAACACGTCTGTAATTTAAGTGTACTCCAAGGAATACACGTTTTTAATCTTGAAAATAAGTGCAACGTTTAATTATATAAAATTCATTAATAAAGTAGGTTTAATATTTGTCTTAATTAACAAATGATAAATCTTAAAAGCACAGCTTCAAGAATACGGTTAAATTACTATTACGACAAAGTGGTTTCTGAATATGGGGGGCTGTCATCTGGGATTTCCCTGATGATGGAAGCAGTATTCACATCTGAAACACATGTTAGAATCTATATAAAGCCACATGGCGCAACATCCCAGCCGCCATCTCCATACACGTTAAAGTGAGAACCTGAAATCTCACCAAGGCGAATTCTTCTCGAAGTCCTGAGGTGGCCACTTTGTCCAAGACCACAATGTCAAAATGGCGGCCAGACCCAACTGTAGCCCCAATGCCCCAGTTTAAAACTAATTTCAGAAAGGTTCGTGCGTTCCGGTGTTTTATATTAAAAAAAAAAACAGAATTTTTTTTAAAAAAAATTACAGTTTTGTGTACGCTTGTGGAAAGATAGGGAGACGAAAATTTGTCCTAAGCTTAAGCTTAGGATTAATATGAACAGGTGGAAAATTACCACAAACAAAACTAGTTTGTTAAAACAACTCAAATGCGCCTTATGTAATGAGTGTAATGCAACACTCACGAATAGCTTCCTACTAAAATAATTAAATGTTAATGCAGATTTTATTTGCCTTTCGTCTTTTATCACGTACACAGGGCGGAATATTATTTTTACATCCATCGGAGTCCAATTATGAAATTAAATTTAAAAAAAAAATCACTTAAGCAATTAGACCAATATAAATTGTACGTTTTGCAGAACGTTACTTTACCGCACAGTATTTGTTGAAAAGCTTACATCTGACACTAAATTCCTAAAAAATACTTCACAGCAACGAATAGTTTTTCACTAATAATACAGCAGTAAGTAGCGTAAACCACGCTGAGCGAATTTTTATTCAAATTACTTTTTTTACATCTGAGCAACTCAAAAGATTGGAGCCCTTATTAGGAAGACGACAGTGACTCAGCTAGCCAACAAATTCCCGCCTTTCTTCCCTAGAAAGTTCATTACCGTCTTCACAAAATCATGCTAGCTGTTCCTATCCAGAGAGACACAAACCAAGTCCACACTCCCTCACTATATGATGACCCATTTTTAATATTTCCTCCTGTCTTTTGAAACAAAAATTTTGTAAGCATTTCTCGTGTCTCCCATGCAAGCTGCAGTCGACTTTTTTTTTATATCATATTCACGACGCCATAAAACGTGAAGGGACTCGCGGAGGTAAAAATCCACGTATTCCTAACCTCAGCGTTTTACACAGGCCAGTAATGGGCTCGTACCTTTTCGCCCGGGCTGTGGGGGACCCCAGAGTCGGTCCGTAAGAACAAACCGGGCGAAACTGAATGATTTTACGAGACCTGCTGAATTTTTAAAAATATTCCCCCTTGAGTTTATCTTAAGCCGTACCAGAAATAACCTTTTACAACTCCATTTGGCGGCTTTAAACGTTCCTCTAAGACCCCAAGCGCCTTTCAGATCGGCTTACGACGAATGTCTTAGTAAAAAAAATGCTCAGGGCGAGGGTAAAGGTACTTTAAGGTCCCCGAATGTTGCACGGCTCATGAAATAAAAATGAACAGGCGAGTCAGCGTGGAATTAGCCCTTGTGGAGAACAGGCGATGGAGGTATTCGCCACCGAGGTAACGAGGCAAGGACGATTGGGTTCTAGGCTAAAACAGCTGGAAAATCGTCAATCAGGCCAAGTTGGATCAGCTTCTCAGACGACAGGATTCACCCCTTAGCACTATCCATGCAATTCATATCTCGAAATTTGTCACATGCGACTGTGAATTGTTTATAAAAGTCTCAAAATCCACATCGTTAATATGGTTAAGGGTTTACGCCCAACCCCCAAAACATTTAAACCATCGAAGACGACTATCTTCTGGGATATTTAGCCGTCTAGAACTGACGATGGAGGCAGCAAGGACTTCTGAAACGTCTACCGATTTCTTCCAGACCAGATATAATTTCTCTTCAACTTTGTACCCCCAAAGTTGTTGGTGTATAATTCAAGTTATACGTAGTATATAATCCACATCTAAAATAAATTAAATTAATTACATTACTGATTAATCATAAAATAATATATAAATATTAAATTTCACGTAAGGCCGTGGTCTAGGCAACACGGAGTTTTCCTCCGTGGCATCCCAACAATTACTCCATTAACACACAGAAGAAGGAAATGGCAAACCACTTCTGGATCATCTGCCAAGAACGTATATGAACAGGTCCCAGTCCGAGAAAAGGATGGAAGGATCCTGTTCATATGGACCTGTCGTCAGACAGAGCACTAAAATAAAATACCCCCTAAGATGTCTTCGCGTACCCCAGGTTGAATACCACTGTTCCAGACTACGCAGCGCAACATCCCTTAAGGTAGCCAAGTTCACAATCCATCCATCGTCTTGTACCGCTCCTATTACAACTCCACGCGTCTCATAATATAAATTATATTTGTTTAACTATGGCACAAAAAGACGACAGCCTCGGTAATTGATCACGACTCTCGTCTGGGGTTGCTTCGCCGTGTAATCTGACAGAATTAAACCGACGTTTCAGAGGTGTCGCCCTGAGGACTTGAAATCTGACATCGTTAACTGATTTCAACGATGGAGTACGTGAACCTCTCGTCCACATTACGTCAGTCATTTATCGTGATTCTACTTTATATACACCACTCACACTTCGTGATGTCCTATTATTATTCTTCCGAGGTCAACGAACCCGAAATTTTGATTGTTCAAAATGTCAGGGAAGCCATTAAACTTCTCTTTGTGTGACGTACCGCAATAATAAATTGGATTCGAACTCGTGACTCTCCTTCCTGCGTTTGTTTTGTTTTCTTCTCACGACATCTTCCGTCTCTCCGTCCGACTGTTCCCATGACAACGAGGAAACAGCGAATGTGGCAGGCAACTCCAGACTGAACTGGCCAACTGCAAGGCGCATGGCCACTGGCACAGTGGACAGCTGACAGTGGGCAGTCCACGGTGACGTCAAAACATTCACACTTATTATGGAATCGTAATGTTCATAACAGTTATGGCAAAAGCCCTCACAACTGTGTCCTGTCACACTACCTCATATCTTAAGTTACATTTTAATATTATCCTCTCATATACCTCTTGTTGTATACATAATTTTTTTTTAAAAGCTTCGTTTCGTCACGTGTGTTAGCGAACTGAAATAAAACGAAGTACATATAATCATCAAAATTCAAAACGTAACTCTTCACCATTGCAAAAGATCATCTGGTTAATATATTTTAAGAAAATATTATTTTATTTATGTAGTGTTCTGTCTGACGACAGGTCCATATGAACAGGATCCTTCCATCCTTTTCTCGGACTGGGACCTGTTCATATACGTTCTTGGCAGATGATCCAGAAGTGGTTTGCCATTGCCTTCTTCTGTGTGTGAATGGAGTAATTGTTGGGATGCCACGGAGGAAAACTCCGTGTTGCCTAGACCACGGCCTTGCCCAACACAAGTTATAAATTCGGGCACCGCCGAGAATCGAACCCGATACTGAATGTTGCAGTACGTGGTACATATATTTACCACTGGGCTTTATAAAATGTTAAGGAAACTTCACATAAAAGTTTGATTCCCACCCCCCCCAAAAAAAATTGAATATACTGCGTGGATACAAAGTTTATTTTCACACGTGGAACAGAAGTCTGGTGAATTGTTTGTGCAACGCATTTTCGCTGTGTTGTTTGCGCAGTTTCGTTTGCGCAAGCAGATTATAAAAGCACAGCAGCGCCGTGACTTCTAAGCAGCACTAAAGTAGCTTCGCGTTCTCCTTCTGAGGTGCCGTTTGAAAAAAAAACCTTTTCTTAACTGTTGCAACTTCAAAATTGAATAAAAACAAAACTTCACCTCCGCCTACATTTTTTTTCTAAAAAAAGGGGACACCTTTCGTAAATAACCCTCTGCCAACAAACGGCGTCATAGACGCGAAATTCATTAATACTCCATGACTAGACGATGGTTTATACCGAGGTTAGGTTAGGTTAGGTTAGGACTGCGTTTTAAATGTAACATACAAACTGAGGACGCTGCTTATAACAGACGGAGTTTTGAAGACCACAAAGTCTCATTGTCGCAGTTAAACAGTAGATTTATTCATACAATCACAATTTATGCTAAACCTTGGGACCTCCCAACACCAACCCCCCTCCCAAATAACTTCCAGTTATCTGTCATATTCAACATATATTATCCTCCCATCTCCTTCTTGGTCTGCCCAGTGGTCGTTTTCCAGGAGGATTACCTACCAAAATTCTGTATGCACCCCTTGCATTTCCGAACCCATACCTGCTACATGTCTAGCCCATCCTAGATATGACTATCCTTACTGTTCTAGGTGACCCGTACAATTCACACAGCTCGATTTTATGTAATATTCAAAAATTCTGCACTTATTTCATCATTCCTAGGTCCAAATATCCTCCTGAGCGCCTTTTTCAAACACGTGTAATCTACGTTTTTCCTTCAAGGTAGTTGCAGCCAGTGTCACAAATTAATTTCTGTGTGTGTGTGTAATTTTAATTCGCTGTTATCGCTCACAAAAATTTTGAGTTTCATAAAGTTTTTTTTTTTAAAAAAGGATACTGTAACTTCCAATTAATCGCTGGGCTCAAAGTAAAAACGCCCCGAAGTGGTGACAGAAGAGTTAGCCCGGTTGTTAGACCACCCGCCCCGCAGGTCGCATTGTATTAAACAGCCGACTCTCGACGAGCGCGTTTTTGAAGTAAGCGTCGTTCCAATCGGAGTCCAATTTCTATTTGTTCGTGTTG
This sequence comes from Zootermopsis nevadensis, assembly GCF_000696155.1. The sequence continues at coordinate 120,010 of NW_019060439.1, forward strand.
TAATGTAACATTAAACGAATCACAAAACAAGCCGTGTTTCTTGAACACACAGCCAATGTGTGTGTGTGTACGCATGAGGTCACAGCGGGGTCAGGTACGTGACCTCTCGCGGACGACTCACCGATTATATCCGATGGGTCGATCGGAAAGTGTTCAGGGTCATTTTCCCCACAAAAACATTTGCCCTCTTCCCCTGTTACGTCATTTCTACACACGTGATTATGACTTGGTGACATTTCATGTTTCACGGCGGCGAACATGAACGTGGTTTCTGGCCGTATAGCCTGACACAAATCGACCGATGTTTCAAAAGTGCTTTTTGCCTCCTTCATCAGGGCGATCATACCAGATTACACGGCTCAACGTCACAGAAGATAGTCAAATGGTAATTATAACCACACCAGACAATTTTTACAGAGTAACCTGGTGACGAATTTTGAAACAGCAGGGACAACGGATGACGAATTTATACAAAATTTTGTTTGCAGAGACAGAAGAGAGACAACTAGGAAGACGAGGGTGTAGACGGGAGGATAATATTAAAATGGGACATCTTGCTTTTGTGTACATCGTAATGAACTTTATGATTTCATAAAATCTGGGGAAATTACTGACTAGCTCAGTGAACTATTAGATTCTCAAGGACTCCGCTCCATAAAGTTAACTGGGTATGGCGAATTTTGGAAATAAGAACCCCTTGAAATTTGAAATTTGATTTTTTTTCTACAATAACACCCGCATGATAGCCGAAATTACTTCTAACCACAGCACAGGTGACAATAAGACATACACTCTGCATATGGAAACGTAAAAAATGCCTCTCACAGCCATAAATTTAAATACATTACTCCTTCATACGAAAGCCGACAAAGGATGGTTTCGCGACGAAGTTTGGTGAACTTTGATAACTGTTGTCACAGAGACTTGACATTTAACAGTCAGCTGTACTGGAAACGTCAGATTGATCGCGAAGTTTCGATAATGCTCAAAGTAACCACAGATTCCGTTGAAGTTGCACGTGACAAGAAAGTCGCTGACTGGTTTTCAAGATTACGACATCTCAAAGTTGGCGTATGGAGACACGCAATGAAATCAGGCCAGAAATTACTCGTGGATTACTGCAGATATGTTAAGAGACAACATTACACGGATTACAATCTCAAATAGCAGTCGGCTTTAATCACAGAATCTGAAAGTATTTATTAGCCTAGATTAGTACGAGCCTCATAACACAAATTTATCGTCTGAGCTGGAAATATAACACAAAGTTGGCCTCTAACAAACTGACGACTAACAGCAACAAATAAAAATTTTAATAATCGTATAATTAACATTTTAAAGCTTGTTAAAAAGTTACTTTAACATTACATAATTCTGCATTTTTCCCAGAAAGCACATCTGTTTTTTTTATAATACTCTCACTGTAAACAGCGATTATTTCCTTAAACAGCGTTAACTAGTTGATCTTTGTAATGGTGAAGAGTTGTGTTTTCTTTGCGGTAGGGACTGAATGCTTTAATATTATGTACGCAATGCGTGTCTCATTATAAACAGCGATTACTTCCTTAAACAGCGTTAACCAGTTGATCTTTGTAATGGTGAAGTGTAGTGTTTTCTTCGCGGTACGGACTGGATTCTTAAATATTATGTACGTAGCGCGAGTCTCATTATAAACAGCGATCACTTCCTTAAACAGCGTTAACCAGTTGATCTTTGTAATGGTGAAGTGTAGTGTTTTCTTCGCGGTACGGACTGGATTCTTAAATATTATGTACGTAGCGCGAGTCTCATTATAAACAGCGATCACTTCCTTAAACAGCGTTAACCAGTTGATCTTCGTAATGGTGAGGAGTTGTGTTTTCTTCGCGGTACGGACTGAATCCTTAAATGTTACTTAGACGAAATTCCCAAAAGGACCTCACATTATATTCACATCAAAATTTCAAAAATTCTTCCAGTGTCTCCATCCACCCTGATGATGGAGGCAGCAAAGACCTCTGAAACAGTGGTAAACTTCTACCAGAGTACCCAGAAAACAGACATCTTCGTACTGTGTGTGGGCACAATTTTCTGCAACATTTAGGGCACCCCGCGCCAGTTTTCCAGCCCCGAAAACCCCAATGCAGAGGTAAAGAGGGCTTTTTTATTTAAAGTATTGTACCTGCAGTCCAACAGGTATTAACAGCTCTCGTGCAAGGAGCAGCAGGAAATGAGATTCCAGAGATGGCGTCTCATCATGTCTCCTCTCCTGACGTAACGTCGCGTCACCTTATTAAATCTATTTTGGCAAATGGCTTTAGACCCCAGAGAATTTGTGCCTAAGTGCAGACTCAACCTCAACCTTTGATAATATGGCGATGCCCCTTCACGTCAATGTTCTTCTGGGTTGCGAAACAGCGCGGACTAGCTGGTAGATACAAGCGTTTCGGAGAAAAATATTGTTTCCATCTTCAGGACTAAATTGCGTTACTTCGCTGCCATAGATTCTGTCGAACTTTACATACAAACTCTGCTGATGACCTAGGACACTATACAATAATTATCTAACATGCAGTAAAGAAAATCTTATCACATTTACAAGGCTCAAGGTTATGAAGAGAGTTCAATTTGGCAACCACGAAAGCATATTTTAAACCTCTGGCTGTTGTCCAATAGCCGATTTCGCTGTGCGATGATCGCCCTGATGATGGAGGCAGCAATGATCTCTGAAACGTCGGTAATCTTCAACCAGACTACGCGGCGCTACAACCCAGAAGACAGAGGTCTTAGGTCTCGCCGCCGTGAAAACCTCAAATCCTCTGCGAGGAGACCGTCAATGGTGAATCTGCGATTCAAACATTCATCGTTCGACGTTTGGAGATGCCACAGCGTCGTTAAACAAATGATGAACACGTAGAATTGGTAACAGCGTTAGTATAATAATTCTATAAATCTTCTGGTGATTTATCTCTAGTTACCGAAATCACCACGACATTCTCATGGTACAGAAATCGTCTTCCTTTCCAATCCACGCTTCGAGCGTTGCCGGGCAACCACAAGAGTTCTTGGGTCCTCGCGTCAGTAGCCATTTGCACTTCGAATTTACGTAAATGTCAAGAGTTTCGTCACAGCTCCCACGTTCCTTCCGCGTTTGTGGCCACCGAGTGGCGCCACGGACAGGGTACGATTTCCCTCTGCGTTATAACATCACGGATTACTTTCTCGAGGGTAAATCAGCCGAGGCGGTAAGCTAACCATTCGCCTTCTCCTACTGATCACTAAACACAACTTCAGTTTAAAATCGATTGTCTTGCTTTCATGGCAACATTTCTTTAACAGCTGAGTCATTTTTGGGATAAAACGATCTCCAGTGGGTCATTTAAGTGGTTAAGTGCTTATTTTACTGGCTTAAGAGGTTTTAAAAGTCTCCCACCTGGACCACACGCTCTAGAGATAATGGGCCCGTAACTTTCCACTGCCAAGGAAAGTATTTCCCATTTAAATCCTCTATTGGCAAGAATAGGAAGACAAGATGGCGACCTTGCAGGGCCTCCTTTGATGTCGTAAATATTTAATGTACTAGACACAAAGGTAAATTTTGGTTTAATCCTGGGGTCTCGGGTTCGATTCCCGGCGGTGCCCGAATTTATAACTTGTGTTGGGCAAGGCCGTGGTCTAGGCATCACGGAGTTTTCCTCCGTGGCATCCCAACAATTACTCCATTCACACACAGAAGAAGGCAATGGCAAACCACTTCTGGATCATCTGCCAAGAACGTATATGAACAGGTCCCAATCCGAGAAAAGGATGGAAGGATCCTGGACCTGTCGTCAGACAGAACACTAAAAAAAAAAATGTTATACCGTCGTTCGACGTCGGAACGTTTTTCTCTGACTTACGCCCTTCTTCCAGTCCATTAATGACCTTTCCTTTTGTTCGCCTTTTTGTGAAAACTTTTATGTCGTCTTGTGCCGATCCTTTAGCGAACGCCTCGTGACGTTGTTTGCAGTTCTGCTCGAAGCGGTGCCCCGTCTCTGATCCGAGCCTCCTCAGGAAAATATAACTATGTATAATTCTCACAGAAACAGAAGAATCATATCTCTGTTTCACCCGGGGTAAAAGCGGCCGGATCATCAAGCTACACACTCACCCTCATACACCCCACTTCTTGTACATCCCTCCATGGTACGGTTCTTAGACACGCTTTGTACCAAACATTCTCATTCCCTGGGGACAAAGCAGACGGAGCGTGAAGCTCGCCTCCGTCTAATTCCTCCATTCCCTATTAATCTGCAAGGGCACGGTTCTTATTAGGGGCCAGAAATGACTTACTTTTCGCTCCAGAACCGCATGTATTTTGTAAGAGCCATTAATTTCAAATCCCTGAAGTTATGCAACACTCATAACACATTCTCCTACATCTCACACACACAAAACCCGCGCTTATGAGTTCGCTTAGGTCCCTGCATACATCAATTAATAAACCGGCCACTCAGCTGTGTCTCTGCAAATTAAATCTAAGTATATTCCACGTAATTGGACGATCCGAGAGAACTAGGTCACTAAAGATTCTCATTAAGGGTCAGGCGACCTGGGATGGATTCCTATAAGCGACGAGTATTTCTCTTGGACACCCCTTCTCACGTCTCCATTTATTATCGACAAACTCCACGCCCTACATACACCCAACATGGTGTTAAGCGCGAGTTCATGGTATAATGTAATTCTGTCAATGCCCGAAACACGCTGAAGGATTTGGATAAAACCTGAAAACTTGGTTTCGGTATAAAAGTACGTGTTTTGTGCATCCTGTCATGAACAGTATTTTTTTCCTCGACATGTAAAGTTTCACTAATCAAAGAGTCGTATAAAACGTTTGTAGTTTGAGGTCTGTGGAGAGGGGAACACTAAACCATTTTGGAAATCCTTCTCCCAGGAACACGGCCCTACCTCGGGGCTCGCAGATTTGTAAGAAACAAAAGATGAGTTTTTCATCCCTGTTTTACCACGTAGTTACGAGTCCAGGCTTCGTATCATTTGTCTCTCTTCACGGTACGCTGCTGGTAGCGTGTCATTTATCAATGTACGTATACTGCATTAAAAAAAAAGTGGAATATAATTTTATCCCAAATTCTTTTTCATGAATTTCACGTCATTCACACACCGGTAGAAATATATAGCAAAGTTCTGGGTAAAATTACATTTTGAACAAGAATAGTTCATTGATACACGTGAACACAATCGCGAGATATTTTCTACAACTCTGTTTCACTCCGAAATCACTAAATCAATACGGACGATGAGAACCGAAGTTCAGATACAATTACGACTTGAAAAAAAAAAAACTTCGAACGGGGCTGACAGAACGACACTTACCAGCTCCAAACGTCATTTCTAACCAAAATCACTTCATCATTTCTTATCCAATTCTGCAGTCGTTTAAAAATATCAACTATACCTTTACTGAGAGACCAGGTAAGTGGCTGTCGGTGATTCATCCAGATTCCAGACGTACCCGGTTCGAATCTTCCCACTTCATTTAACATGATTCGACGTTCTCACAGCGATGAAGTCGAAGATGGTTGCCTTCTGGGTTGCAGCGTCATGTTACTAATCACCCTGATTATGGAGGCAGCAAGGACCTCTGAAACATTAAAACAAACTTTTCATGATGCCTGTTGTCATTACATCTGTTGGTTGTTTTGACTAAGAAGTGTATAATAACACGATATTTTAAGAATTTTAAGAAACACCCTGTATATAGAAGTAATGTAGTTTTGTGTTTGCTAAAGCTTTTCAGGTTTTTTCTGTCTACGTCCTACTGCGTCGTATATTTCAAAGTGAAACTGGCCCCTACCTTCGATTTAAAATGTACCAGAGATGCGAGTTTAATGGGAAATGTTAAAAGGGTTACAAAAAACAAAGGAAAGTTGAGGACCAGTCCTCTTGAGTCACGAGGGAACTTTGGCAAGGCCTGACATTGGAGTCAGTGGCAAATTTGCGTTCCTCCGCTTAGGGCGGATTCTTTCTAGCTTCTGTAGTATACCGCCAGGTGCACCTTTAAATTTAAAAGCTGGCGAAAACTTTTCTTTCCTTGATCGAAACGCAAAGCGACATACCTCGTCAGTAGCACGAGACAGTTGAGACCAGAATCACTCAAGCAATATCTGACCGTGGTTGCCTTCACATTTAAATAATCTTTTGAAATTTGTTAGGTTAGGTTAGGTTGGGTTGGGTTGGATTAGGTTAGGTTAGGTTAAGTTAGGTTAAGTTAGGTTAGGTTAGGTTAGGTGAGTTTAGGTTAGGTTGGGTTGGGTTAGGTTAGGTTAGGTTAAGTTAGGTTAAGTTAGGTTAGGTTAGGTTAGGTGAGTTTAGGTTAGGTTGGGTTGGGTTAGGTTAGGTTAGGTTAAGTTAGGTTAAGTTAAGTTAGGTTAGGTTAGGTTAGGTTAAGTTAGGTTAGGTTAAGACTGAGTTGGGTTGGGTTAGGTTAAGTTAGGTTAGGTTAGGTTAAAATATGGAACAGTGGTGACGATAAAGTTCTATAGTCAATTTTTTACAATCCTTTTCAGGTCGGCGTATTATCGTACCTTAAAATAGGCCAAGACAGTTTCCTGTACATAATCTTTAATTAAATATTTACAATTAATGAAAATTGACAGATAAACCATTGGTGTGAACAATGTCGAGTTAATTGTTATGTTCAAAATAAGCAACATGTAGTCTCAGAACAGTTTAGAGCAATTTCAAAAAAAGGTGATTCTTGAGAACCTCAGACTACACCGAATTACATCACTGATAGATATCCGAGCAAGCAGCTGATAATCCGCACGTGGACGATAATGTGCGTGTGTGCACCGAGCTTTGTAGTCTCCTTTCTGGGCCATTCGTCAATGTCCTTAACGCGTATATTTCAACTCATTATATCAACTTCTGTCAAACTTCACTGTGACTGACATAAAACACCCATTTATTAAACCTGCAGCGACAAAGGGAAACTTTTCGTGTACCGTAATTTATATCAATTTGTTTCAGAATGGCTATATATACGTCCTGAAGAAAGTCAATAATCCAATTGGACTTTTGTAATCCTTAACATTTGTCCGTCTCCTTCACTTTAGCATAATTCAGTTCATAAATAATTGATAATCGAAACGTCAAGGACTCAGTCACAATCGATGTCGATCGATTCGCGATATTTTTGATAGGAAGAAGGAGTCAAATACAACAGTCGACATCCGCTAGATCATAAAATACGTGGAACTAATTTGCGGTGAAGTCAAGTCTTTCAGCACGTGTATAAACAATATAATGAGAAATTACATGAACAGAATTATTAATTATACACAAATGAACAGCCTGTAACATATGAAAATACTCACCGAATTATTTTATAGGTTACGATAAATTATTCGACATGGGTTAACGTGATTATCCATGATATGTACAGGGTGATTCAAAATTATCGTACAATACTTTAGGATATTGTTGGAGACATCGATTGGAACAGAAACGGCGTTTTTCAGCATAAGAAAATTTGCTGCATGTGAGTGTCTGTGGAAAGTTGATATTTCAATGGATATTAGATAAATGTGGTTGTGTGGGTGTTGAAAGGACTCGGGACAGAAACCAAATTCGTCACAGATCTCGACAATTCTCAGCATTTCTTGAACAGAATACAGACTTAACTTCCCGAGAAACTGGAACTGTTATAGTAACAGATTAGACAAGACTTTTGAGTCTTAAGGCTTTGACCGGGATGTTCTTTTGTTAAATCTTATGTGGTACCGCCTGATTCGACTTCTAATGGTTAAGTGAAGTGTTTTCTTCGCGGTACGGTCTGGATTCGTAAATATTATGAAGACGATCTTCGGCTTCAAAGGGTTAATGCCCGATTTTCACTTCTTCAGGGACACGGAAGGTTCTGAAAGACCTCACTATGGTTCATCTACGTTCTTTTTTTTTTTTTTTTACACCAAAGAATGGTGGATCCTGTGTCTCGCTTTACAGACACCAAGACGGCCAGAAAGTGTTTTATTTGCACAATGCGTCGTAAATGAAGTACACAAGAAGTTGACTCCCTTTCCGGCAGACTGCCTTCGACACACCTGTGTGCAGTGGGTGCCCGACCGTACAACCCCCCCCCCCCCCCCCCCCCGAGGGGTTCGGATGAATCCCAATGAGTCTGGAAGACATTACATCCAGCATGCAGACATCAGCAAAATGTCTCTGAGGTACCGCGTGACAATGTGTCTGATGTCACAACCTGTGGTCCGGGGACCCAGGCCGGTGCAAGAAACATATTAATCAGCAAGTTAGCACAGTCGACACTCTGGAAGCGGAACGCGAAGTTTAAACACCGCGAAATGGCAAGTGTCACTGCCCACTTTCGTCTACTTCCTATCCTCGACTTACCCTGAAAATGGAGTCAGCGGGATCAGTCGAAACGTTGTGAACAACATATAAAGATACACCCTTGCCATAACCGTAAGCATTTCGATACATTTGACATTTATGAACTCTCACCGACGTAAAAAAAAAAACCAGGCCTCAGAGTCCACAGAGATATTCATCTTCTTCTAGGTCTTCCAAGTAAACGTTTTCCTCACGAACTTTATATGCACATCCTAACAACATACCCCGCTCATTGTAGTCGCCCAGATGTTCTGACATCTACCGGGTAACGTATGGCTTTCGCAGCTGAGATATCTCCCGTACGCACCGCGTATAGTAGACTCGTCACCAAAGCGCTGGTACGGTTTATTTGCGGGGGGGTAAAGGAGACGTAGCGTGAAGGTGGCCACTCTCCTCCGTCTCCTGCCAAGGTCAAGAATACGTGGAGTTTTGCCTCCATTCGACACACGGTATCAAGGGACGACTTTACCTTCAACGGTGGGTGTCTTCCGGGGTGCTGCTGTAGAATTTCGTCGACGTTTCAGAAGTGCTTACTGTCTTGGTCGGTAGTAAGTAGCTCAGAAACGTCGGTAAACGTCTATCACAGTACACAACGCAACGTCCCAGAATAAATTCAACTTTATACACGTCGTCCTGTGAACTTTAGAGCTCACATCACAACGCATTCATCTGTATTCACCGAGTTTATCAGGTAGTCTACGTAAGTACGTCCTGGTGACGATATTTTCTGAATTTCGCAGCCAATTTTCGTCTCCGGGTCCAAACTTGTTCCATTGTCAGGCGCTTCGCACTGTTCTCGCAAACTGCGAGAAAAAGTTACAGAGACGCAGTGGCGGATCGAATTCCACTTTCACGTATAGAAATTGGAAAAGGAATGCGAGAAACAACGCGGATGTGTCGCTTACAACAACAACAAAAATAACTACGTACAAGTTAGACAACACCGTGCGCGGATTAGAAATGAGGTGGGTGTGGATTAGGCGTGGTGGCAACAGACAGAATCGAATTTCTGATATTAAGGATAATATTAAAATGAATAATTCGAGTATCAGAGTGTAAATTTGATCAGACTCGTTCAGGAAAGTGTCCAATATATACGTTCTCCTTTTTAACTTTGGGATTTTCTTAAAATAAAGTAACTATAACCTGACACTATGACGTCATTCTGTCAACTTCCGACTCTGATGGTTTATTAATCGCAACACGAGAACTTCATATGACTCCGTCAGTTCATTAATTTTAGAAACGTAGTTAGTTATATGAGGACGCCTTCGTTCGGTGTTCCAGGACGATGCTGTAAGCAACGTCCTTCAATTCAGTGACCCGAGGAGACAGCATCATTTCACAGGCGTAGCACGTGTTACCGAGGACAGAGAAGTGTTTCATCGGACTCCGGGCGTGAATAGCGATTCCTAGAACGTAAGACAGCAGCGAGCTTTGATATGAAGGGACACCCACATGTCACTCATTTTACAACATAAATAACAGCGAAACGCTGGAAAGTCTGAACACGCGTTGTTCACAATTACCGACATCTTGGCGTGGTACTGATATTAAAAAAAAAACCCACTGAACATCCGTAATAAAACATCGTTGATGAGGAAATTTCAAATACGTTCTCAGAAATCTTTCGCTTTGTCAGTTCGTCATTTGGTTTCTGGTGGCTGCCTGTCAATTGCGCCACGAATCTGACGGTGGTCATTTAGAACACCTACTCGGGTTCGATTCCCGGCGGTGCCCGAATTTATAACTAGTGTTGGGCAAGGCCGTGGTCTAGGCAACACGGAGTTTTCCTCCGTGGCATCCCAACAATTACTCCATTCACACACAGAAGAAGGCAATGGCAAACCACTTCTGGATCATCCGCCAAGAACGTATATGAAACAGAACACTAAATAATAATAAGATGAGGTGGTCTAGGCAACACGGAGTTTTCCTCCGGGGGCTTCCCCGGTTTCTCTGTGGCATCCCAACAATTACTCCATTCACACTCACACAGAAGAAGGCAATGGCAAACACCTTCTGGATCATCTGCCAAGAACGTATATGAACAGGTCCCAGTCCGAGAAAAGGATGGAAGGATCCTGTTCATATGGACCTGTCGTCAGACAGAACACTACAAATAAAAAACTCGATAACACACCAAATGCCGATGCTGACGTATGTAATCGTTAATTTATTAAAAGTCTTTATTTTATTCATTAAATGTGAGTATACATCTCTCTGGGGCATTCTGTAGAAATATAAGACGCGTCACAAGAAACGGTTCACCATTCGAGATATTGTCGATTTATTTGGTGCAGAAACCACAAATATTTTTTGATCTCAACACAATTAAAAACCCCGGGTAACAACAGATATCACGCTGGTAGAACTGGATGTAGATGGTTAAGGCGGACACTTTAAATAGGCTTCTGGTGAGGACGTACCTTTTAATAGCTCGTAGACCGCGGCGTCTCCATGAATTATTTCCGTTCTATGGAAGTCTGACAGACATTACAACTGATGCTGGGATGGTTCAGAGGATACAGTAAAGTTAAAAGTTTCTGTTACACCCGAAGTGAAGTTGATGGAATGTATATTGAACTTTGTAACTTAATTATTACTTTATTAAGAGAAAGGAACATGATTCAGACACAGTAAACAGGCCAGATGTCTTATCAATTACAACGGACTCACTAACATAATTTAGTTCAGAAACGAAAATGTTCGAGTAATTTTATTAAACTTTTCGTACTTTAATTCTCGTAGCGACGTAATAAAATTTTGTCCTGAAGCAAAATTTATTACGCTTTTCCTCCAAAAAACCCACTTCCCTTCATTTTATTAAAAGTACCCTTTAATAAAATGTGGATCTACCCTCATAACAGTGCCAAAAGCTAGGACATTGCATTGTTCTAATTGGTCGGCTTTATACTTCGGCAGATATTAACCTCGAGAACTTTCTCACTAGCTACCTTCGGTGTAAGAAACCAGGGTTTACCTTTTTGAACTCCAAGAACAGAAGACACTGGGCTAGAACTGCTGTCATATCTTTTCAGAACTTCAGTAAAAGTTACATTGGTTTGGAACAAGAATAACTTTTATCGAGATTTGAAAAAAAAAAAACATTATTACGAGAAACAAGAAATAGGCATAGTTTCGTATATATTTTTGTGAAATTTACTCTACTACAGGGTGATTCAAAAGTCCCTGAGTACCTTGTAAGAACGCACGTGTCCCGGTAGATGGACGGTAGCTGTCACGCGACACACACAAATCACGTGTGTCACCTACGGCGTATGTGCAAGCGACTTTTTGATCATCCTGTATATAATTTAAAAGAAGTACAGGGCAGCGGGTTACATTAAAAAGTTGGAAATTTCTTTACCGACTGAATAACTATCAGCTTTTCAATAAAGACTGTGTTAGCCTGGAGTTTTTATTCTACCTCTGGTGAGGTCATGAGGTCATCCCCCGTTTCATTTACGTGCAGATAGCTACCTGTTCTTTTGTGATTGACAGATTCGTGAGTTGCAAAGGGCCGGCCCACAAAACTGCCCTTTATCTTTTATTTTCTTCCTACAGAGAACGAGAGAGAGTAATTTGGGTATAAATTTCCCCAACCGGGCTGCTTTGCTCTATCAGCTCTAATTTCACTGGCCGCTAGCATTTCTTCGCGTGTCTGGACGCAACTTAAGCACAGAACCCAAGGTTTTATATAACAACACAGCGGATGATTATCGAGCACGCAGCAGAACACAGCGGCCTCCTGTAAGCCAACGTCGAGAAGTCAGAAGCTCGTATAAATAGCATTTAAGGCCTCAACGAAACTACAAACGCGTATCCATGACAACGTTAAATTGGTTAACGCTGTTTGAGAAAATAATCGAAAAATTTAATCTGAGAATCAAATGAAACACTTAAATACTATTTATTTATTTAGTGTTCTGTGTGACGACAGGTCCATATGAACAGGATCCTTCCATCCTTTTCTCGGACTGGGACCTGTTCATATACGTTCTTGGCAGATGATCCAGAAGTGGTTTGCCATTCCCTTCTTCTGTGTGTGAATGG
>NW_019060439.1:135799-156171 GCF_000696155.1 Zootermopsis nevadensis
TAACCTAACCTAACCTAACCTAACCTAACGTAACATAACCTAACGTAACCTAACCTAACGTAACCTAACCTAACGTAACCTAACCTAACGTAACCTAACCTAACGTAACCTAACCTAACGTAACCTAACCTAACGTAACCTAACCTAACGTAACCTAACCTAACGTAACCTAACCTAACGTAACCTAACCTAACGTAACCTAACCTAACGTAACCTAACCTAACGTAACCTCTCAAACACTTGCAATTTACTTCTGCGTCGTCTTGTATAGTTGATGCAGTGTCGATAACAATTTCACTCCACGTTTCAAAATCATTGAATACATTATCCAGTTAATATATTGTAACATCAGCATGATAATAAATGTCCTCGAGGTTTCAATGCTAAAAATACGTGTCAACGAGTATAGTCGAAAATGACGGCGAAAGTGTCAAACAGGGAGTGTTAATGTCTTATTAAGTGTTAAGAAATTTCAACTACGAGACACTAAATCTAACAACTTAACCAACGGGTAAAGCGGATGATTACTTAAGATTAGTTTCGGTTTTATTAGTGACATCAATGTTTGGAGACCCTCTCGTGGTTGAAAAGCCTGACTTGTGATACTTTGTTACCCTCAGTCACGTCTAAATAACATCGATATCTTTATGGTTTTCCTATTAACAATCTCCTTACCTTGATCGCATAAAACCGAGAACTTCACAGCGCCCATTAACTCCCAAGGAACTTACCATTTCCCTCTAGCTTACGGCACCTAGGTAACAAATGTCAAAGGTCACTCGCTGCGAGCACGCGAGAAAATTGTTAATTACCATATTTCACTTCCCGGTCTTTTAAAGTTATTTCGTAATCGGCGAAACTGAGAAATAATTACGACCTAAAATTTTTAAAACAGTCCGAACGCCAGATACGAAGAAAAATTCTTCAAACGCGTGGCGGTAATTAAAAATGCACAATTTTTATCGCCACCAAAATCACACATGCACGATTGTAGTTGTTTAAAACATCATGACCTTGGCAAGTTATTGATGACTAACTAAGCGGTCGTGACTTTTAAATGAATAGGTGCGTACGTGTTTATTTGTTATACAACAACTGTTAACAAGGACGATGAAAGTGAGAGGAGAGTGTAAGGAAAGAACGGGAATAGCGAAATAAGGACGAAGGATGAGGATTTACTCCTCTGAGGAAGGAAATATCCTCCAGGCTATTTCCTGCGGATAATCGTAACTGCTTATCTGACCGCTGTAACACGAAAACATTAGCATAATTACAGTTGATGGAAGTTCTCATGCATAGATCGGGAAGGCGTCTAATCTGAAACAAGGGATTTGTACTCATCTCGCAACAAGACAAGATATATTACATCTTATACACTCGCCCTCCACAGTAAACAGTAGCAAACTACGTATATAAAATATAAATGTCTGTTTGTGAATTAAAATAACAGCGTAAACACTTTATAAAACATTTAAAAATTAAATGTAAATATTTACTGAACCCAACACACAGAATGTCCAAAGAAATTTCGATGGTTAAGAAATTCTCCGGTTTACTGTAACCACAAAAAAATTTAACACAATAAAGCAAATAAATTATTGTTAATTTCTCTTTTAAATGCGATATTTCGGCGCTATTAAACCTACATGTAAGTTACCACAAACGAAATTGGTCACAGTTAAATCAAAATAATTTTTTTTTAAGTATTATTACATTTACCTTGTACAAATTTTATAATACAAGCAGATTTGATACAAATGCCTAAATTTCATCCAATTGTGTGAACTTATTTATGGGTTTTACGCAATTCTGAGAGTGAAAAAAAATATATTTTCACATATAGTTACTATTAAACAGCTGATCGTTGTCATGGAGACGAGTTTTTTTTTTTTTTAAAAAAAATATCATTCTGATGAATTGCGTGCTCCAAAGAGTTAAATAAACATTAAAACCACTAATTTGCCTTGAGCCCTTCAACCCAAACCTCGCTCAATAATCCATTAATCTAAATGCACAAAATATAGACCTCAAATTGATGCTTTAAAGTTGAACAGTTGTTAATATATTTTTTTTTATTTCATGGTTATTCAATGCGAATTAATGAGATACTTCAGTGTTGGTACTTGTAAAAATTGACCGTGTCGTTTGAACCAGTTATGTCACACTTCAAAATTTTTGAAGGTAAACCGATGTGTAATAAAACGCGGCCGAATAAAATATTAAAATAAAAATACTTTCTCCCAATCAGCTTCCAAAATTCTTGACGATTAAAATTAAAATAAATATTACTTTTCGTTTTGGATGGGTGTGAAAGGTGGTGTTTAGCACGCACGTGCCATGATAATTTCTTACACATTTTTGGTTAGACGAGGCCATTCGGAAGTACTAAGCGTAAATGAAAGGATAATATTAAAATGTATCTTACATCAATGGGGTCAGGTTGTGGGTTTAATTAATCTGGATAAGGGCAGGGACCGGTGGCGGTCTCTTGCGGACACGGTAATGAATCTTAGGGTTCCATAATAAAATGCGAAGAACATCTTTACCATCTGAGCTCAACGACAGATCGAAGGACTCTGTTCCACTGAGTTACTTTAGTTAGGATAAAATTAGGGGTTTTATTAGCAACATTAACATTACCCCCACTTGCATCAGCGTGGAAATGTAGTTCAGTATTCGTTTGAAAAAATTTTGCGCCAAACAGAAGACCGTGATCTGATATCGACAGAGATTTCACAGTCGTCGAGAGGAAGGGATTTTCACTGTCAAGAATCTATACGCGCTGACATACAATATGGCGGAATGACGTTACGTGACGTCACAAATGCTACCGACAGGCCGAATAAACGTCATCTGCCCGGATACAATGAAGACCATTTTTTTGGTCGGATTTCAATTCGCCCTAACCATGTGTTCTTAATGTTACATGTTAAAAGTCAGTCAAAGCACAGAATCCTATTCCAAACAAGTATTTTATTATGTGCAGTTGTAACTGAGGTTAAAGCTGCCCGAGCGTCACACTAAGACATCCGTCTAAAGCCGAGCTTTAGAGACGGTATTTATCACCACGCCCCCACCTTAGGCTTGGACAATTTGGTGCTCAGCTACGAAAATAACTTTATATTTCATCTTGAAAAGAAAATTATGAAGAGAAAAGAATCTACCTTAATTCTAGCCTCGTTATTACGAAACAAAGCGAAATAAACTACTTTAAAGCGCGAGCAGTAGGTACTAATCTATTGTAAGCTACTTGTCAGCAAATCTGGTCGCCGTTGGGGACGTAGGGTGGGGTACAGAGAACACTCCACCTCAATTAACGCGGGCGAGCGGCTTGTTTAAGGCGTCCACACCAGTTCCTGCGCTCACAAAGCCGTCAGAATGTCACTAGTCGAAGGGGCAGTCTGAACACTTCAGAAGGAATTAAGCTGTAGGGTTTCCGGTCCATGGCACGACAATTTCTCTCTCGCTTTTACAAACAAATACCCTCAATTTATCATCATATGCTCTTGGTCTAAATTGTGTTTCTCAACTTGTGTGCCGCGGTACACCACTGATGAACACTTCAGATTCAAACCCGTTCCTAGTCACTTGTTGCTACTGCGATGGCCCCTTTGTCCATCCCCCAGATGATATAAGAGTGAATACGGTGCAGCGGTGGAATGATAAACACAGGGGAAGCCCGAAAACCGAAAGATCATGAAGAGAAACCTGTCCCAGCTCCACGTCGTCTATCGTAAATACCACGTGGGTTGTCCTGGGAGCAAACCAGAATTTGACGTATGAAGAAGGACAATTTAAAATTCTGCCACCGTCTAGTTTAGGGTACGAGACACGTGATACGATTCATTATAAATGATCCTCTATTACCGCGAAAACTACGATGACACATGTTACAACGGATATCAAACTCATTTACAAATTCATTACCTAGTGGAATACAAGTTGACAACCATTCTTTATTAACAAATGGTGCTTTTTTTCGATGCTCGCTTTTATTCAGTTAGTTTTGTTCGGCTCAACGACAACGGGACACGAACCCTGTACCGGCTCGTAGATGTCAGCACAAGGGCTGTGGAGTCGTTACTAAATTTTAAGACACCCGAAATTTCAAGCTTATTTTTGCCAAATGGTAAATAAATGATTGACCATACACATGTCAAAATGAGGCCACGTGTAGCTCAAGGTCATATCGAAGCCTCAATAAGGTCCACGGTATTATCAACCATAGATTTTGTTAAATATAGTAAGTTACTTTTTCAAGGTCACAGACAAATATATCTCACATCTTTTTGCTGAACTGTAAGTATCTGAGCGACCATATCAACCTAACTTTGAGGTCGCCGACAGGTCAAGGTCATTCTTACTTTTACTCTATGACGTCCCATGTATAGTGCAGGGGGCGAGGGGTTAGAGGTTATACGACTGGTCATGCAGATGTCTGAAGTGTTTCGTGGGACGTAACAGCTGTTACACGAGGTCCTGTGTGTTGATTCAGTGTCTGATTTCGGGGAATTGCAGGGAACAAAGAAACCTGTTCACTGTCTGAACAGACGAATTCATGTTCAGGTTGGGTATGCAGATACTTTTAAACGTCTGATAAGTTGCATTAAGTCTCATGTGTATTCCTTCGCCCTTGGCTGAGACGTCTTTTGCAAGACGATGTGTTTTTTTTTTAGGGTGGCTACTCTGAATTTTCAACACAAAATTTCCTTCTATCTACAGTAATGTACTAATGACCCTCGTTAACAATTATTATTTGTGATGGCAAGCCAGCCTCGATATGTTTCGTGTATTTTCGTTATATATTCGAGCCTGACCAAAAATACATTTCATTTTATAGATTATTATCATTAACGGATTCAGTGTGTAAACGCGAATTGTTCCCATTATGTACAGCTATAACACGAAAAATTTATGTAATTATATTTAATCTGATATTAGTTTTTTTTTTAAATTCAAAATACAATAACTCGATAGGAAATTCATTAAATAGAGCCGACGATCCTAAATTACGTTATTGGTTGACAATAAAAATAATTTTTCAATGATTATCTCGAAAAAAAAATCATTTTTGAATAAAGTACTGACGTAAACCGAGAATTAAATTCTCCTCTGTTAACCTTTTGTCGTAATATTTTACCTACGATAAATGTTTAACGGGTTACGCTGCATGCATGTATGTTATTACTGCACGGTTTCAACCAAACTTGGAATGTATTAAGATACTGTGTGCAATTCCCAATATAAAATCAAATGATAATGAGTTCTCTGGTTTTTGTAATAGTTCCACACACAAGACAAGGAGGCAAATGAATTTTAAAGGAGTATTTTGCTACTTTGCATGTTTCGGGTATAAACCGCGGTGAAGTTTTAAAAAAAAAAATTCCGACGTTTCGGCAAGCACTGAAAATATTCACTGAACTGGCTCTGGATAGAGCATCAGAACGCAGTAACCTGTCTTCCGGGAATTTTGTGACCAAGCCATCAGCTACTCAAGTTTTCAAGAAATAGCTTGGATTTTACACATCACTCATCCGTTATGTCGTTCTTTCGTTTATCCTCTGTTACAAAGAACCGGTTGTAGAGTTGAACCTCCCAGGGCCAATCAGACAGCAGTCTGGATTACGTATGACATGACCTCGCGTCTTGTCTTCAGACGTTCAGGGTTCTGTCCGCCAAATACCACATCCACGAATCCGCGGATGTTTCATAAAGTAATAGTCTATTATGAGAGGACAGAGAACAATAAGGGAAATTCGTAATTAAATTAAAAGAAAAAAACTGTTTGCAAAATTCTTGTCATTAATCAACTAAGAAACTACTGTCACATCTGTTTTAAAACGCACTGGATATTAAGACATATGTAAAACAATTCTGAAGATTTCTTAAATTGGTCGAGGATTTGACTGAGCTAAGTAGAAGATGATTGTCTTTAGGGTTGCAGCTTCTGAGAGGATCACACTGATGACGAAGGCAGCAAGGACCTCTGAAACGTTGCTGAACCAGACAGCGCTCAACCCAGAAGACAAATTTCTTCCGACCTCCCGCCCTGAAAACCTCAAATGCTACTTAGATTCAGCAAGCCTTTTCAGTCACTCTCTACTTCCAATACTGCCCACAAATGTCTGTAAGCGCAATTAATCGTGCATGGTCCCTTGACCTCAACGACTTCCTAGCCATCAGATAGCCCGCGGTAAGGATTGACCCATCTTCCGCCGCGTCTCAAGTAATTTCACCCTGGCCCCAGAGTTTCTCTGACCGATCTGAAGATTTCTTCTTGATTTTGCTGTTCCAAAATGTGCTCCATCCGTTACTCCACCAGACACCCTCCAGCCACAGTTACTAAACGTGTTTATGTCTCAATAGTAATCGGCTGATACGCTCTGACTGAGTGCAACAACGGGGCATAGTGCACTCTCGTTGACACATATTTCTTACGTCACTTAAGACGATAAAAAAAAAAACTTTCTCGCGTGAGAGTCAATTTAAAAATTGCTCAAAACTCTTCCCGGAAGGCCAGACAAATGACAGTATACGTTAATTTATATTTTACAAAATATTTTCTGACCGAAAAGATCATCTCTGAAACGTCGGTCAGCATCTACCAGATCAACGGTGTTACACCTTAATTCTCGCCGCCCTGAGAATCTTCAATATCACCCAATGGAAATCTTAAGAGATATCGAAACACGACACACCAGTTTAAAAATCTGCAATTAACCCAAGCGCTGATACAATTTAGTGCAGGGGTTCTCATCCTTTTTCGCTGGGCGTATCACTAACCAAATGCGTTCTGGGAAAACTTCCTTATATTAATATTATCTTTCGATTTTCTTACTCAGTTCGCGTACCACCACTGGTACGCGTACCTTACGATGACAAACGCTGATTTAGTGTACTCCACTAACTACACTAATATCGTAATAACTCTCTATTCGCATCCAGAATCTACTTGTTTTAAGTTATCTTTTCTTCTTAGCAAACGCAGTTTTGAGGAACGTCGTGTATCTCAGGTAGTTCGTGTTTAGTTAAGAGCTTCTGCTACTTTCATTTGTTTCAAAGCTGTGAACGGAATTGATAAGCAGAAAATTGAATTTTCCGAGAGGAGACTACTGAATGCCTGCAGCTGGGTACAGTATCATCCACTCACACGGCAGGAAGGAAGCCTCTGTAAGTAATTCAGTTCACAGAACAAGACAGACACACCGATAGGAACACACAACAAACAAGAGATGAGATAAGTCCTCAGAAAACCGTGGAGCGCGTGTGAGGTTTGTTCAACGACGCAGTCAGCTGTTCAGGCAATGAGTACTAAATCAAAAAGGATACGAAAGGAATATAAGTTAACATCCTCGCTTTCGCCTGGATGTACGGAGAAAAACACCGAAAAATTAGCAGTCAGGATAACAGGTCTCAAGACCGACATTTGAACATCAGGAGTTCGAGCGATCGTCAAGTTGGTAACACTGATGATGAAAACTTAAAATGAATTATGGACGTTTTGGTCACACAATACAGTAGCTTGCGTATATCGAGCTACAGACAGCGTCATTTAACAATTAAACAAATGAATAATTAAATTAATAACAAAACAAATAATCAAATATATAATAAACTTTAAATATTATTAAATAATAAATAACTGAATAGGATAATTTATTATATGAACAGTTAAAAACAAATTTAAATACAAAACAAACTAACTAACTAACTAGATCGCTTACCGAAACCGAAGGTTCATCACCGAATTAACCAAAGCCCTCCACCGGACCTAAATAAATAATTTAAGAGGGTGATAATTAAATTATAAGTTAAGTAAGCAACTTAAATTAGTAAATAATTTGTTACTGATTAAATAACCAGGTGGATATAAAATTAAATATACTATATAAATAGATATATTTTATGTGACAGAGCTTTAAAACTTCATTTGTACATAAATACTTGACTCACCGTCGAGAAAACATCAAATACTAATTTCATTTACACAAATATTTACAGTTGAGCTATCATATGTACAATTACGTCTAATTGTGCAAATGCGAAATTTATGAATCGGTGGTTCACAACAATTTTGTAATGTATGTATTTTTAAATAAACACCAGAATTGTTCTATGTTCCGCAAAGAACTTTATATAGAAACAATTTGAAAATAACGAGACACAAGTAAGTAGCTCAGAGAAGTAGACATCAACAAATTCTATTTTCCTTTCCTTAAATTTTTTCTATTGAACTTTGTTATTAAAATTAGAATAATTTTCTAATTTTTTTTCGTCAGCTCACGAAATTAACTCGCCTAAGACGACCATATTTTCAGGCCCTATAACTGTAAAAATGTTAATACCGACACATGAACAAAGTTTATTAAGTTACAAAACGTATTACAACAAACGCCTTCTCTGAGGAAAAACGACGTCCGGAGATAGGGATTAGCTCTATCTAGTGGGCCCAACTGAGTAGGAACCTGAAGACGGAGATAGAGCCTCATCTCCGAAACGTCGTTTTTACGTTTTATTACTAGACGATGGATAATATCCAAGTAAATTTTTATTCAATTGACTCTTCACCATCGTCAAGAAGTTTTAGATTTGATACACAATTTCATGCTTTTTTTTAAAAAAACTTTTCGATTAGTTTAGCCTTTCTCAATTCATGATCAATAATATCACGTTACACATTATCAGTAGTTGATTCAGCATTTATAACAGACTGACCAATCGGTAATTAAATTTCTCATATTTGTAGTCGGAGCCTGATTCGATTGCACCAGCAGTAAACACCCCCCCCCCCGCGGTTCCATTCGCTGATGAATTATTAATGCATAACACGCGGACCACCTCCGCGCTGTAAATAAAGTTATAAAATTCGAACCTCAATGTCAAAACAGAACACAATCAACAATCACCGATACACAATTCCGAACCATAACGAATTTTAAATAATTCAAAAGTTGAAATATTAAACGTTTGTTACGTGTTTTTGTATAATATTGTTTAACATGATTAGCTCTACGACCATGAGATGGGCGGGACAAGTAGCATGCAAGAGTGTGTCACGGGGGTCCCTGTCAACGCGATTTCAAATGAATTTCGTTTTTCAGTTTCAAACACCATTTTTGTGTGGAGAATCCTATACAGCCCTCATTAAGATATGCTTTATCTGAAAGTAGCATCATAGCTCAGGTGGCTAGACACTGGCTTCTCATGGCGGAGACATAGACTCCAAGTTATTCAGTCTCCCCCCCCCCCCAGCTAATTACCACCCCTCCACTGCTCCATACTCCATGTATCACCGTCTCACCAGTCCATTATCCTCGGTACTAAGTCATGGGACTTAATCTCTTGACCGGTACTTATCTCGTCTCTGAGTAAAGATAAGTCTTTTTACTTCAATTGCCAAAATTACTTATGACATGTATAGTGTGTCAACTTAGCAACGATGATTTGTTATATTTGAAATAAATTACAGCTAATATCAAGGTTAAACATTTAAAAAAAAATCGCAGTTTCTGACAAACCCTGGTTTTAATTCATTACAGTATCTCACTAGCTAGACTATTTACATACAGAAACGTGTCTTAAAATTATAAGCAGGACCGGTCTGAAAGTAGAGGCTAGGGAAAAAAAAACAACACCTTCCCCTGCCGGGGATCGAACCCAGGTCGTCCAGCCCGTAGTCAGTTACTATACCGACTGAGATACCGGGCTGATTCCTACTATACAGCTGATGTATTTTCGCAAACGAAATGAGCATTTTTAATGCTACTCCGATGAGTTAATTTGCATATCAGATGACGGACTGCCGGATTGGACTTGTCGAATCGAGTAGGTACAACGCATTACCGCGTCTGGCTGGCTGACATCCAGAAACCAACTTCGAGTTCCCAGTAACAATATTCATCCGGTTTGGCTTGAACCAAGGGATATTCAAAGGTTTAATGCTGTTTCGAGTGTTAAGTGTCGCGTATACTTAACATATGGTGATCGGGTGTGTTTTACGCATCATTTAAAATAGTTGCGCAGAACAAAAGCAAAATGAACTTATCTGCGCATGTGTCGATTAAATTTAGAAATGGCTGACAACACTAACTGTTTGTAATGATTGGTGCAAGTTTGGTCCATGCATCTGAAAGGAAACTCGACTGTACACGAAATACGTGATTTGTGTTTTACGAAAAAAACGGTATCACAAAAATCTAATTAGTGACTTTTCAGGTTCTCAAGGCGAAAAGTGTGATCTGGTAGTTTACCGACATTTCGGATGTACTTACTGCCACCATCATCAGGGAGATAAAACGCATCGTCCTGATGATGGAAGAAGTGAGCTTGTCCGAAACGTCAGTCAGTGTCCACCACACTACACAAGCCTTTTGTGTTGTTAGACCATGTAGTCTTGTAGTTTTGAGTTTATTTGTAGTGTTCTGTCTGACGACAGGTCCATATGAACCGGATCCTTCCATCCTTTTCTCGGACTGGGACCTGTTCATATACGTTCTTGGCAGATGATCCAGAAGTGGTTTGCCATTGCCTTCTTCTGTGTGTGAATGGAGTAATTGTTGGGATGCCACAGAGAAACCGGGGAAGCCCCCGGAGGAAAACTCCGTGTTGCCTAGACCAAGGCCTTGCCCAACACAAGTTATAAATCCGCCCTTTTATGTAATGGACACAAACTTTTTTGGGGTGAGGGCAATCAAGAGGATATTTCAGTTCACACACTCATGTTTTTCTACAACTGAGGTGCTCTTATTATTTTGACATTTTCAAGGTGCCTGCAGTCAACTGTTGAACTAAAATCATGTAGTTATGTCGCGTGCATGCTACATGCCCGGCCAGTCTACTCTTCACCAGGTAAAGAACATAAATGAAATTTCTTACACAATTTCTTTTTATCGACCTGTTAACTGCTTTTCAGCTGCAAATATTCTGCTGAGATCTCTCTCTTCAGACTGCTTCCTGCCCGATCCGTAACAAAACTAAAATAGAACAGTTTCAGTCAGAGTCTGAAGCCCCTGCTCAAATATAATACCGCTGTGGGCTGTTGTGTATTAAGACAGCCAGTTTCGAAGCTACCCTCTTCGTCTGAGAGAGCAATAAATTCTGTTTCTTAATGGAAGAAGAGATTTATCTCACCCAGCAGATTGCATTCTGCTGTGTTCGAACTTAATTTTAATTGTCCACACTTCATTTCCTCTGCTTGCGTCTATTTCCCTCCAAAGCTGTGTTCACACTCCAGCGCATTCTACCATTTGCTCCAGCACGGAGCAGACCTCCTCCTATTGGTCGCAAAACTGGGAATGATTCCCTTTCTCACAGCAGAACAACAGCGAGACAAGGAAATAGTAAACTTACAGACCACTGCGACAATTACTAATTATAGCTGTAATATTTTGGCTCCAGAATTTCGCAACCGTCGGCTCACTGTGAACTACGTTTCAAATAATTCTCATAATAAACAGCATTAAGCAGTTGATTCGTTATCATGATAAGAGCAATGTTTTGATATCCTGCGACAAATAAACACTATAAAGGTTTTCCGTGGTTTTCCTCGGTCCTAGAGCGAGTTCTGAGTTGGTACTCAAATTCCACTGCCTCTAATGCAGCCCTAACATCAAAATTCCACCAAATACTGCCCTCAAAAATTTTATTCCAAAATTCAAAATGCATTAAGACACTTCTCCAATTCTCGTCACTCTACCTTCCAACATTTTCAAACGCCTTGCATTCAAAGGGACAAACGGGCACTGCTTGGGAACCTTCAAAGCCGAAAATTTCTGTTTCTCCAGTTAAATACGACGTCGCTCATTACTTTCCTCGTGCTCTCTGTCTCCTCTCTCGTTCGTTGTCTCTCGCAACAACAAAATCGTAAGCCAGAGAATAATCCATAGGCTATTAAGGACTGAGCTCTGCATCACACAGATGATTTGAGGCTGCTGTGGGCTGGCGATACGACGAAGCACGCAACAGATGCTCTGGTGGAATGCCTAATCATACTCACGGCGTCTAACTTTAATGAACTACTGAATCTTCTGTGTTTCGAACGATTCTCACTGTAAACAGCGATTACTCCCTTAAACAGCGTTAACCAGTTGATCTTTGTAATGGTGAAGAGTTGTGTTTTCTTCGCGGTACGGACTGAATTATTAAATATAATTCAGACGACCTATGATTCTCACTGTAAACATCGATTATCTCCTTAAACAGCGTTAACCAGTTGATCTTTGTAATGGTGAAGTGTGGTGTTTACTTCGCGGTACGGACTGAATTATTAAATATAATTCAGACGACCTATGATTCTCACTGTAAACATCGATTATTTCCTTAATCCAGCGTTAACCAGTTGATCTTTGTAATGGTGAAGAGTTGTGTTTTCTTCGCGGTACGGACCGAATACTTATTTTTATATAAATTTATCTTCACTCTTACTTTATCCTTAACAGAAGGACGAGCGGGCATTGCCTGGGGACCTTCTAACCATAAGATGCTCTTTCTCCCCCCCAGATATCGAAGTGTCTCTCACTTCTCCCCCACCAATTTCCTCTTTCTCTCTCTCTCTCTGTCCGTGCTTTGAAACGTCTTTACTCTTACTCTGTCCTTACCAGAAGGACGAGCGGGCATTGCCTGGGAACCTTGTAACTAGCATTCCTCCCCCTCCCAGAAATAAAGTGTCTCTCACCTCTCCTCCACAATTTCCTCTTTGCTGTTTTGCTTTAAAGGGGTTAATGTATCGAGTTTAATTCTTGATATTATAAGACCGTACCAAAGGAAAAATATTTCCAGACACATAGACTCAACTTCTGCCTGTTTCTCAGAGAAGAAGTTGAATTTCATCTTCCCTCAGAGGTGTTTTTATCTCGGAAGAACCATCTTGTGGACCATCAAATTTCTCTCATTAGTCGTCAGAGCACCCTGGGAGAATTTAACGTCCTACCTATTTTTCAGGAAAATTTGATTTCAAATTTGATTACGAGCGGCGTGGGAGTAGTCCGCGGAACGTCACGGAAACAAAAGAACGGTGAAACGCGTACCCAATTCTCTCTTCGCGAATTTTCATACTTCATTGGCTGTGTTCATTCACTGCCTGTAGCAAAGCGAATCGTATTACAGGTATAATGGTGTAACATCGTCGGAAAAAGTATCCCTCGTCCTTACTCAACTATTTACCACATTAAAACCATTATAAATCAAATTTCCATAACCCAATTGTGTCTGTATTTAATAACGCATAAAATATTTTTATGACCAGCGGTTTTTTTCGTTCATAAAATCGTTAACTTTGCTTAAAGTTCATGTACTGACAAGAACTGATATTAAATTCATGCCCTCAATACAGTGTTTTGTGGAGACGCAAAAATTTCGGAGACGAAACAACTTTTTTAACCCCGAAACGCGTATAAATAATATTTTAAGAATCCAGACCGTACCGCGAAGAAAACACCACACTTCACCATTACAAATATCAACTGGTTAACGCTGTTTAAGGAAATAATCGCTGTTTATTATGAGAATCGTACGGAACACATAATTTCATAATGAAGAGTTCTTGATTTTTGAAGCAGGTGGTACATATATTTACCACTGGGCTTTAAAGGGATATGCAAGCGGGTGGAGAGACATTAGGGCTTACATTCCATTGTGCACACAGAAATAAAACAGCAAAGCTTTTGCAGAGACGAGCTTTCTCAAAGTACCAGTTGCATAGAACGGCTTGACTGTAAGCACAGCGCAGGTATCCGAAAGGAAGCGACGCTAGAAAAATATAAATATTTAAGAAAAAAAAGCTTCAAAATGCTGGAATATAAAAAATTCTGTACGAATGGCAGCTAAAATCAAGGAGAGACCAAATTTAGGTTATAGTTGCCATGCGGGGGTGGGGAGAGTTTTAATGTTTACATAGTTACCTATTTGAAATGTTAAGGCAGAATCTTAAAAATTACATTTTTGAAACATTTTAAAGTGGTATTCCGGGTTATGACATTTCTGGAGAAGCGTGCCACCTACAGCTCTTGGACCACTGGGTGATAACTTTCAGAGAAAAAAGCCATGTGGCGATATTAGGCAGACGAGACGGTCTTCTGAGGTAGCCCACCCCACGCTATGCCCCTCGACGGCGTTCTTGCCTTCACGGTTTACCTGAGCAGAACTAAATTACCTTCAAATTACTCCCCAATCCAACACGTTCACCTTTCCCTCAGCAGGTAAAAAGTAGCAGCTGCCGACTGACGCTGTAAGACCCTTATCAGACCCTAAAAACTGGGCCCTCAGCGTCTCTGCCCTCTGGCGAAGGGGGTAATGGCTCCCCCCTGAAGGTTACGAAACAAAGAAATATCAAACTATCACATCTGAGTTGTATTTAGATTTGCTACGGCGTGAATTACAATTACCCTTCATTAATTAGTAGATTTACCCGTTGGCTATTAGGACTGTCGGCATTGCAGCATTCTACAGTCACACGCAAATTCCATTAAGTGTAATCTTAACCTTGAAGAGGTTGCAGTGATCTCTTTACTTCCTTCGTCCTTCGTCCTTCGTCCTTCATCCTTCGTTCTTCTCATCTTTATAACTTTCCATATGCTTTCTTCTTATCTCCTGCTTTTATTATATTCTTTCGTCTTTTGCTGTCTTTATTTTTCATTGTTTTTCCCCTCGTTCTCTTTCTTTCATCCTTTCATTCCGTCTCTGTTCTCCTTTATCATCTTCTTTCTACTTTGCTTTCTCTACATTTGTTCATAACGCAACATAAAATATCTGGCATAAACAATGAAGTAAATTTTAAACCCCTAAAATAATATTTGTTTATATTTGTTTAAAACTTGTCAGTCTAATCACAATAAAATTCCTATCAAATATTAAAATATTACCATAATTAACATTTAAATATTTAAAATATATTAAATATATCATCCCCTAAAATAATGTAAACATTGCTGTGGGGGTGCCTATGGTGGGGTCCGGCGGAGTCTGCGTTTGGTAGAAATCTGGATTTAGCCACGGTGAAGACGTTTTCACGTTTAGTAACTTTCAGTGCAATTTGCAAAGACAATGCTGAAGTATCCTGTATCACCGCTCAACACAAAATAGTTCATTCCCGTCAACTTTAACGGGTAACACTGCCCTAGTATACATATACAGAACTGTGGTTATGGCGAATACGGATTTAATCGATCACGGCACAGTAAAGGTTAAATGTTCGACGGATGACGTCACACTACACACTAAATATCGACCATCTGTGATTTATCGTATTTACCGCGGGTACGCGGATATTTATTAAATAATTTATAATCCATGAGACATAAGCTTAAGTTATGATATATAAAAATATGGAAGCTACTCAAATTCATCATAAAATATACCACATGCCAAATTCCCCCTCGTTCGCCATAATTCAAAATATTTTTGGATAAGATTTTTTTCGCATCATTTCGTTCAGAATGTCCATGCGAGTTTTTATGCAACATGAAATTCTGTCAGCAAAATTAATTTACCTGTCTAGTACCTGCGTAAATTAATTTGACTATTTATAAATGTTGGTACGCTTGAATCGATGCGTTGCGTAGTGACCACGGCGTAAGTAACTAATTTTAATGTTATTCAGAGTGATAGGTGGCCAATGCTGTTAAATAACCTATCACAAAACAAATATTGTTTTGTAAAAAAAATAATATAATTTATATAATATTAAGGATTTAAGTAACATTGGATTAACAAACAAATTGGGAAATGTAATTGAAATGTAAATATGTCCTATTCAATAACTGTCCGATAAAATTCACAGGTGTATTAAATATTTGTAGATTTTACACGTTCTTTGTGTACAGTGTTTTTTTACGTAAAAATAAATACATCAGAGAGAATTTGTATATCTAATTCCATGCTTAATCTCTCAGAACTAATCTACCGATCTGCATGGAACTTGGTTTTGAAAGTCTACTTCAAAATTCGCATATTAAATTTACGTAAAATTTTAGGTTTTCACGGCGGTGAGTCTGTCCCCTGGGTTGTTTCGCCTCGTACTCTGGTAGAGGTATATCGACGTTTGCTGCCTCCATCATCAGGGCGAAGAGTACATCTTCAGATTTAATTTAATTTTCACTGGCGGAGCCTTATCGTACTTTCAAATGAAGGTTAATCGATTCCCTACGCAAAGAACTCTCATCATAAACATAACCAGGAAAGTAATAATTCTGGTGATTTACGGGTGGCGTCGGAGATTTCTTCATCCGTATATTTATCTATTGTTTTCATTTCTTGTTGTCTCGTGGATGATTCTATTAGTATTTGTTCAAGGCGCGGTGTGACAAGACACACAATGGGAGCCTCACGAACAATGAGAGGTCATTAAGGCAAAGTTGTCATAGAAACACAGGGCGTAGAGAAAAACAATAATAATTAAGTATACGCGCTAACTAACACACACCCATACAAAAGCCTGTAATAATTTCGTTTCACCAACGAACCCATGACATAACAATTAGCATGTCGGGTTATAAATCATCGACAGACAGGGACCGCGGTTACTTCGGTATAAGTAACATCCTCATCTGATATTTTCTCCATCGGATGTAGACCTGGAGTTACCTGGAAATGTTTAGCAAAGGCTGTCCACCTCAGAACTATGTGTCACGGAGTATTAATTTATCCTGAGCCGTATCCCGAATTTAATTAACCTTCTTCTGTGTTATTTTTAACAAGTCTAAACATCTTTTAAGCTGGGTGGGCTGGAAGGCTTGTTCGATTCTGTTGCTATGATACAGGCTCGAAGCCAGAATTTTAATAATGAATGAATGAAATTCCACAAAGTTTTTAGGTGCATTTATGGACGATTGAAAACAAAGAATTTCGATTGCGGGGAGGGGGGGGGGAAACATTATTTCCCTCATTCCCTTCACAAACAAAGGAACTAGAAATAGTATTAATAAAACAAAATTAATTTTACTTTTGGATTGAAAACGAAACCAAGCCATGAAAATTATGCATTTCGTAGCAATTCTGGCATGTTAGTTTTGTTATTGCCCTGGGATTTAATACACTTTAGTGCCAACATCAGGTGCTCTCATAAGTAGTGTCAAAATGGTCGGAAGGAAAGATTTAGATTAGAAAATGTGTTTAAAAAAAGTTCAATAATTTAATTATCCCTAAAACCATAAGACGTATGAAAAAATTGCACAATGAACAAAAAATTGGCCTTTCTTTTTTTGTACAACCTTTGTTACAAACATTTACGTCAAACAAGGGTGGCCCAAAGTTTGTCTCTCTTCGGGCCAAAAATAGTTTTCCCGTTGGACCCCCCAGAGTCAAGAAACCGCTTATGGCACTATTTTTGAAAAAAACTAATAAACAATTTACGCCATCTTTGATAATATTTAATCAGAAATAAGAAATTATCACACGCATCATAAGTTAAAATATAAAATTTATTAAAGCATGCACAAATTACTCGAAAGTTGATATTCGCGATTTATTCTTTAAATTCTTGGTAAATAAAGAACCCAAAAGTTCTTGTAGTAACGAATTAGCAAATAATTTCGCGGGTCTGGTTACAAGTCGTCTCTGGCCGGAAGTCGCCCGCGGGCCGCCAGCTGGATAACGCTATTCTAGGCCGTGAATTCATTAAGTTGTATCTTAATGTTGAGGTGTGTAAATAAGTTGAACCTCCGGTAATTTTTTATCGAAGACAAAATGGGGCCCGATAACCATTGGACACGAGGGCGTTTTAAACCCAAGATTTGGGCTGGACGTTGCGACAAGTAGAAGGAATTCGTAAATTACAGTAGTAAATAAAGTGTCACAGTTCGACTTACAATGATGTAACCATAATTATCTAAATTTGATCGTAATAAGCTTTCATACCCGATACCAGAAATCGGAATAATTTTTGTACTTAACCAAAGTTAAAAATTGGGTTCTGTCTGGTGGTAGTTGCCATGATCACCAATCAGCAATCTATGGGCCAAGATACTGAGACCTCTGCCAATTTCCGTGTGAAATTCACCTCCGAAAGCAAATCCAAAATCCAACTAAATCGCAGCCCAATTAAAATCAGATTAGGAACAACTCACCATCAAGTAATATTAATGGTAGCAGCTGGAGCGAATAATTTTGATTCAACACTTCGTAAAGTTTTTGATTTCGACTAATCCATTTACTAACAGTTCCCTTACAACAGATTTATCTGATTTCATGATTCAGTTGGAACAAAAAAATAAAATTCGTGGCAGATTTTTTTTAACATAAACCAACGCGCGCTAAAGTTCGTATCCCAAGCATCGTCGTCTCTTAATATTAAAATGTCGGTGTGATCATTTCATTAGTAAGAACAATTTCCGACGCGTATAATCAAACTGCATTCAATCATTACGCCTGCGCAGTGCGAGGATATTTAACGTTCGTCATTCATTTCCATAAGCATTCAGTAATTAGTATAAATCAAGTTCAATTTTTCGTTCAGAACTTAATTGAAATATTCTACAGGGTGTTAATATTAAAGTGTTACGATATTTCTGTCTTCTGGACACTTAAGTCATGTGGTTTGTTGGAATTTAACCGATGTTTCGGAGCTATTTCCTGCCTCCGTCTTCAAAACCGTGATGATGGAGGCAGCAAGGACCTCCGAAACGTCGGAAAACTTCCACTAGACTACATGGCGCAACATCCCGGAAGACATCCATCTTGATACTCGCCGTCATAAGAACCTGAAAACTCACTTTCTTCCACTCATTCGTTTTTGTCTTCATTTTCTTAGTCAAAAACAAAAAAAACAGTCTATTACTCCGCCCCAGAACCGAATCAAGACGCAGCCAGAGAAGAAGTTCATTTTCCCTGTGGATTCTAATTTACAGCACAAACTTTTAATCTCAATTAAGTAGTGTGGAATCGTAACTTCACGCCATAAGTTTTGGGTTCGAGGATCTCGTGACTCAAGGAACAATAACATCGGGGGCCATTGTCTTGCAGGTATCGTGAGAAGAAGATCGAACTGCGACCAGCACGATATCTCGAAGCCTCTTCCTTTCCCCCCCTTCCCCTCATCTGCCTACTTCCTCTCGCTGTGAACAGTAGCAGGCCTAATTATGACAATTAATATCCCCGGGGGCAGCGCATGGCGGGCGTGTAGGTTGCATGCTCCTCAGAACCTTAAAGTTCATCATCACTTGAAGGCACAGTTTTCTAAATCAACCATTTATTCCTCATCATTTTCTATGTTTATTTATTTATCCCATCTTTATTCTTACTTCTGTCTTGTGCTTTCATTCGTGGCCTTTGTATCTACGCCTTCTTCTTACGCAGATATCTTCCAATTAAAATTTCGTTTGTATTTATTGTTTCCTACATGTGTTACTATCGGCCAGAAAACTTTATCCTTTCCTGGTAACCCTTAGACTATCAGATTAAGCGTGAAATTAGTGAAGTTTCTAATTATGTATTTTTCTCAGTTATTAAGGAAGACCTACCACGTATTTTTTTTTAGTTCAACTTTTACTTTTAAAAAATTAATTCTGAAAGATCGTATTCACTGAGTTTAACTGCTAATTATAGATTCTGAAGATGAAGCCCTAGAAAGAAGTCGGAATCCCCTGCTTTGTAATGCGTCTTCAATAATTAATTGACAAGAATTCTAAACAAAGACAATCTTAATGCAGTAGAAGAACAGAAAGGCAACAGGAAAGAATTCTTAATAATTCTCTTTCTTTCGACATGTTTTTTTTTTTCCCCTTTGAAACAGTTCGTTTGATTTACAGGTTTATTTCAGAACTTTTATTATCCTACTGTTGCTGTTCAGCGCCACTGCGTCAGGTATTTGAATTAAAAATCAATAACGTGTCTCTAAGAAAAAAAACTTCAAGACCCACTTGTGCACATTCTTCAAGTTTCTCATGAACGAAAATTTAGCATGAGTAGAAATAACAGTATCTACCGCCAGAGAGCGCGTACATCACGACATCTGGGGTTAAGTTCATACAAATTTGGCACCGCCGGTTCCAGAAGAAATGTCATGGCATAGCCACGAACCTTCTTGGCTTTGCTACAGACTCCGAAATGAGGGAAAGCACAGAACATGAATCAAGAACCGAACCAGGGGCGTCCGAAATAAATTAAGTCACGTGTACCATCTGTTTGTATAATTTCTTTTGCGTCTCTTTTTTTATTTTTTTTATTTAACGAAGCATTCAACTGTACGACGCAGTGAATAATAAACAGGAATGGACACGGAAGGAAGCGGTCGTGATCGAATTTTAAGTTACTATACTAACATGTTCCTGGGGAAACAGAAAAAAACACGTAAACCCTCAGGTTAGGTTATGTTAGGTTAAGACTGGGTTGGGTTGGGTTAGGTTAAGTTACGTTAAGTTAGGTTAAGTTAGGTTATGTTA
>NW_019060439.1:163555-176475 GCF_000696155.1 Zootermopsis nevadensis
AACACAGCACTTCACCATTACCGTACCACGAAGAGGACACAGCACTTCACCATTACAAAGATCAACTGGTTAACGCTGTTTAAGGAAATAATCGCTGTTTATAATGAGACACGCACTGCGTACGTAATATTAAAACATTCAGTCCGTACCGCGAAGAAAACACTACACTTCACCATTACAAAGATCGACTGGTTAACGCTGTTTAAGGAAATAATCGCTGTTTATAATGAGAAACATACGAAACACACAAATACAAAATGAGGACTGCTGAAATACTTCGGTCGTGTAGTTACCAATAAACTTCAGGAGGCTAAGAGCAAATTATCACAAATCAACAAATCCACCAACCAACACTTTGTGACACAGACAACCAGGCACATGCAAGAGTCCGGTCTGCGTACAAACCCATTCCCATGCGTTGATAAAGGTTTTAACCGCGTGTTTAAATAAAAAGTCACTGAGGGAATCTGGGTTTTACGCAAGAATATTCTCAACAAGAGACGTTAAAACGTCACGGCGTACATTAAAACTGACGTGTGTCTTCTCTGCCTGACTTCCAGCGGACATTTGGATTTATTCCGGAGACAAATGACGTAACCGCTAAGTTAGCTTGCCAAGCCCACGTAATTCCGCTCTACACCGCGACATTCGACCAAGCCAGGTTTTCCGTCTTACGTGTCCGGACTAGGGCCTTTTGTGGGATGGACTCTGAATGAAGAATGACAATCATCGGGGTCATAAGGTCATCTACATTTGCATGTTACCTAAAATAAACCCCAAAGCGCCATTTATAAATCGTGTAAAAAGAGAACGATACAAAATGGAGATAAGGCAGTGAACAAACTGATAGTCGCTCAGCTACCGCGTTCACAGGATTCAGATGAATCCAGTCCAATAACCTCACACGTGGTCAGCGTCACGTTCCAGCCGGTTTAATCCTGTATAACTCGGAATACACATTTTATAGGATTTTAGGTGTGTGCCCCCAAGGGCTAGTCTGGACACCCTCACACACCATTAATAAAACATATTTTTTAATATTATCCTCTAATGTAAACACTGGTCTTCGAGATGGTCTTTTTCCTTTACGTTGCCCAAAAAAGAAGAATAGAATACTATAATTTTTTTTAAAAGAAATTAAGAGCTACGGACGACAACGCAAAATTACCTACCAACGAAACCCAGAGAACCAACGTAGTAAAATGAAATTTAATCCACTTTGTACCGACTCTCGTCTCGCTCCGTCTAGTTTCCAACTGCACCCTTAATCAAGTTCCCCACACGAGAAGCTATTTACCTCGATTCTTTGTATTTTGCGATGAAGATCCTAATTTTGACATCCTAGCTTTTACAAAAAAAAAAAAAAAATCGTACATGAATACAAACAAGGACACGGGTTGATTCTTTCGCTTTCGTCAT
Organism: Zootermopsis nevadensis; assembly: GCF_000696155.1. The sequence goes on from NW_019060439.1 coordinate 164,975, forward strand.
TGTCTAAAATACAGGATGTCCCAAAAACATCTACACATTATAATACGGAATATTAACTTCGCGTGTACACATATTTTTGGGACATCGTATGGAAACGTGTTAGAGTTGAGACATGAAGATCCATTGCAGTGTTCACAGAAGCTCGTAATCAGAGTACGACTTGAGTCATGTCAGTTCAGTTGCATCTCCATTAAAATCTCTCTAAGATCAATTAATTAATTATCCACCACATTCGTACCTACCGAGTGGTCTCTGGTCTTGAAGTTTTCCATCTAAAATTCAGTATAAGTGGAGATAAAAATTTATATGAAATTTTGATTGGAAATCTGAGAGGAGACATTTCGGAAGATCTAGAATCAGATGCATCTTAGATAAATTTGGATAGAGGATTTGGACAGGATTAAACCGGCTGGTAATAGGGAGAGGTTGTCAGTTCTAGTAAAGACGTCAATGGATCTTCGGGTTCCTGTAAAAGGAGAGGAATTCTGTTGGTCAGCTGAGTTTCGACAGCTTTTGGCTGTAGTAGCAACTTGACCTTTCGAGGTACGATCGCCCACTGGGGCATAGGAAATTGATGAAGTGCGCATTCCGAGTTCAAAGGCCCCTCAAACCTTCACGCATTACCAACCTAACAAATACATAACCATGGGGGGGAGGGAGTGTTATTTTCTCTCGTTTTCCCGGCTTTGTATTTATGAAGCGAGTAACTGTCTGTGGCCGTAGTGGGATGTTAAACAATTTTCATTTCTATTTTATACACACAAGTCTAGCTACCATTTCCATTTAGAATATTGAAATCATAAAACGCAACGCTGACGTTTTGTTTAATGGCTGGCGTTGTGTGTAATGGGTGTGTAAAAAGACAGTTCCTTACACCCGGAATATCGTATAACCAAATGGCACGAGAAATTTGGTCAGGATATCAACAATCCGTCTAGTTATTAACCAACGAGGTACGAAAATTGAAACGGGAGTTTAAAAAAAGTCACGTGTTAAGAACAATTTTTATAATGTGTTTTACTTAGAAATTTGTAAAGCAGAAATTAACTTCCTAGACGACAGAAGGTAGGGCTGTGATTCTCGATGCTTACGTTCTGCTCTCACGTCCAAAGGTATTTACAAATTTATGGTACACTTGATGTCCACGTCAGCAGATCAGATTATAAGGCGTCGAAAGAAATAATCAGTTTAACAACGAATCCGAAATTACACGAAATTTAAATTATCGCGACATTTTCTTAGAGGAACCGAGAAGAACCACGAAAATCTCAGTTAGAATAACCGGTCTTTTGAACCGAGATTTGAAACAGGTATTTCGAAATTAGGAGAGCTAGGCTAACCACAAGACAAGACGTCCGATCTACGTAAAAGAAAAAAAAATCGACTTCTTCCTAAAGATCTGGGTCTCCAGCGAACTGTTTCGTCTCGTCTCGGCTCTTCGCGGTTTATTTTGACAGACTCGGTCACCGCACGGACTCCGTCTTGAGTCGGTTCGATGATTCCACTGACGATCACCACAATACTTCATTTTTTGGTGAATCACACCAGGGGTAGACGAAATGCGGCCCGCAGGCCGCATTGGACACAGCTACAATTTAACCCTTTATCGATTAAAGATACGTATCGAGATTGCTGAGTGGTTATCGATGTGGAAATTTCGAGGTGACGTGATTACATTAATTTTGTACACCTAAAATGTAGGTAGGCGTTAATTAATTTCTCATTTATGTTTCATGTATTATTATTTTATCTGTGTCATTACACCGCATTACACCGCCTGTTAATTAATTAATATTTTTTTATATAATTTCAAACGTGTGAATTTGCTCGCTGTTTTATTAAAGTGTCTGTAAATCATTTCAGCTAAAATTAATATTAATATTTCTACGGAATAAGTCGAACATCTACTTATAATATAATATCAACATTATTAATGTGATCAAAACGATTTAGAATCAGGTATATGATACTAAAGGTTTGACACTTTTACGGAGGATTTATGAACGTCTTAATTTCTAGTTCCGTCATATTTATATACATAAAATAACGTAGCAATTAATTCGGTAAAATATATTCACCAGGGAACATAACTGTGTTCCTAACCATAGCAACAACATTTATACGATATTTTATACTTTAAGTGCAGTATTGCCTTGGTCCGCCAGAACATGGCCACCGGCGACAAGGCGCATGGAGGCGACTTCAGACTTCAAAAATAATTTGAAACCCTGACCGTAACACATCCCAGTGTGAACCCAGCGCAGTGGACGTGTCAGTCAACCGACCGGAAAGTCCGGACACTTCTTACCGAGTAGAATAACCGCTAAATGACGGTCGTCTGTTGTAGCACGCGCGTTCGGACGGGTCGTAACAGCCAAACGCGGTCGACTGTAACAATCGATCATCGCTTTTTATCGAAAACAAAGAGAAACCAGTGTATCGAAATCGTTTTTACGTAGAAGCAAACGTTTGTACTGAACAAGACCAATCAGGGTTGTTTGTACAGGATATACAACAGCTATGGTACGTGACACATCGCTGTTTCGACCGCGCAAGTTTGTGGTCTGCGTGGTTCACTCCAAGGCGCTTCGAGTTAACTGCGTTTGTGAAAAAATAGTTAAGGATTTCATTCGTTAAGTACAAAGGAAAACATCACATCGCCATTGAGACGTATGGGACCAAAGTTTCTTCATTTCGGCAGAGGTGTCATTTAAATGGGAGGCTGGGTGGACCTCAGAGCTGGTCTGGACACATTAGTCTAAGAGAGTTTACCCTTGCCTGAAATCAAATTATGAACATCCAGACAGGAGCCAAGTCTCGATGCTGACTGAGCAATTATTCTTCTGTATGGGTTCGAAACTCGATATCTCGCTCTGAAGGAAAATAAATGTAAACTGTAGCCGCGGAAACCCACAAACCTTGCTGAATTATCTCGCGCCGATTCTAAAGGACCGACGTGTCTCAGCGTAGACCCCCCCCCCCCTCTGAACAAAAGTTCCGACAGTTTTACAAGTAGCGAGAGTATGGAGAAAGTGAGATATTATCCACACACCGGCCCACAGTTCGATTAATTCTCTGCTTGAAGTCCTCTCGGATGGACGGACGAATACCACCAGTGATGAGCTTAGCGACAGTAGATTTCATCTTCCTTTTCTTTCTTTCTTTCGTCGTGAGACGTTCCCACTTCAAGCGGACCACCTGACTCTCCATTCGTCTCCGTCCTCCCACGACCAACTCCACCTCAATTTCTTTCCATTTTCTATGTGACGTTTATCCTAACCTGTTGCTTCCGGTCTGATCTCATCGTCTCTCTTGGACGTTTTCATTACACTCTCACATTCAAAACTCCTTTTGGATTCCCACACCTCTGATTCTTCAACCCTTTAAAGCCCGGTGGTAATTATATGAACCACCTTCTTCAACAATCAATTAATCTGCACTCTGTGTTTCGCATGATTCTCAATGTAAACATCGATTATTTCCTTAAACAGCGTTAACCAGTTGATCTTCGTAATGGTGAAGTGTGGTGTTTTCTTCGCGGTACGGACTGGATTATTAAATATTATTTACACGAGCGCGTGTTTTGAAGATTTGCGGTACCATTCGTTAATGTGAATTGCAATGAGTTTACATTTGAAACCCCTCTCGTTTCTTATTCTATCCATATTTACTTTTCCTTCTGTATTTCTTAAAAATCTCATCTCTGCTACTGTTTTTTTAATATCTGCACGCATTAACTTCCAAATGTATCTTTATCAGCAATAAATTATCTTGAGAGCCAATGAGGAATGTCGAATCGGAGGATGAAACACGACAAGGTCGTGATAATTAAATTTGGGACAGCAAATTCGAAATAAGCCACGTAAGTCACATTCCACAAATACAGACCTCTAATAAGTGACCATAAACCACAAGAACGTGATATTTTGCGTTGTGAAATCAGTGGCCGTGTTTATACACTGAATTTCGCCAAAGGACAACCGACTATTTACCCAAACAGCATCAGCAAACTGATCGTTGTCATGGAGACGGTTTCTTTTAGCAGACGCAATGCAAAATAAAAGGCATATAACAGCTATTAAAATATTCAAGAAGCTAGGAGTTTCGCTTGAATTTCTTATCTGCTTTCGACAGGAGTCGTCGAAAGTAACCGGTGAATTTGGTAACACTTTGTCAAGGTTTTCATGAGTAACACCGCGCGTCCGTGAATCTTTTGACGTTGGTTCACCGAGGGGGTGTTAAAATCACAGAACGAACTGTTTCTTGCATCAATTCGTGCGTTCAGAGCCCGGTAATGCCTTGAAACGGTCGACCGACGTTGAACCTCGGTGGACACAGCAACCGTCACCAGAACAAGTATCCTGACACGAGTCACTAACTGGGGTTAGGGAGGAGGGTGGGGGGTACTTAACCTCCGGTCAACAGCTGTACAGGAAACGCCTTCATTGCTTCAAATTGCCATTAACCTAACCTCTTGAAGTCCTTGAAACATTTAAATATTTTAAAATTCAGTCCGTACTTCATACAAAATGTGAACAATTAATTAAGAGTCTCTGGCGAAACCGCTTTAATAAAATAAACACAGAAATGAGGGGGGGGTAAGAAACGAAGTACGTGTGAAGGGATCAGACAGGGAGAGTTGTAATTAGAGAGGGAGCTGGTAAATAAGCGGTCCTGTGATACAGCCAGCAAAACGAACCGAGGTTCAGATCTTACAGCCACTGAACAAACAAAGGAAATCACATGACTCACCAAGATTCAAGAGCAGGGGCCGGTCTTAAGTCGTCCACCTGCAGAAAAAGAACAGAACAAGGTGAGATTTCAGGTTCTCAAGGCGACGAGCGTAAAGATGTTTCTTCTGGGATGTTGCACCGTGGTATTCTGGTAGAAGCTGAGTCATCGCCTCGATGATGAAGGCAGCAGGAGCACTATACGTCAGTAAACCAGACCACACGGCGCTACAACCCAGACGACAGCTGTCTTAAATTCGTGTTAATGTTTAATCGTTTCGAGTTTGAATACTGAAAGACAAGTCGGTGGACGCTGGACAGGAGCGGGGAGTACGAACCAAGGTCATCAGAGATGTGTTGCAGATTAGGTCACCAGAATCCTCAATATTCATAGGCCTTTTTACACTGGACATGTCTTGGTTGGCTGGATTTCATTTTATAAAATCGCTATTTTCAATCTGCGCTTTGTCATCGTTGCCATGGTAATGGTTTCGAGGCATTTTTGGTCTTATGGGATAATACGAGATGACTTCTGCTTACTACTTTACATTTCCCGGTCGATCACGTTGGGTTATTTCTAATAATAAATAATGATATTAAGGAAACATTGCTGAAGCTACGTACGTTTGCACTTGAAGAGGGATGTTCCATAAACATCTTCTCATTCTGTGAACTTTTACGTCAATCGACACGCAAACACGAAGCCGGTGAACCGCTGTGCTATGCTATGAGATTTCTTATGAAGGGAATGTGAAGAAATTTCAATAAGTTTCTCTTAACGAAGAGCACAGATGAATAAAAAAAAACAAGATGTCCGGCGTATTTCCCCCTTCATTGCCCCTCAGACCCCAGTTATAAAAATTATGCAACCCGCATAAAGAACGGAATTTTTCCGATGAGCTTCGAATTCCGTGAAATAACATCGACGCAACTTCATTCCGGTATGAATAGAAATCAGTTCGCCTTCCTTCAACATTTTTTCAATAGTTGGAATATTTGTATCGTCCCTGGAATCATTCCAAAGAATCTCCACAGCGACATCGAACATCCACAAAATACTTCAACAACCAGGAACAATAAACATCCACTAAGCAGACTTAAATTCCTAAATTACAAGTAAGACGAGGTTTTCCATCACGCGGCCATGAATAAAACACATCTATGTAAAACAAAAAAACTCTTTAACGTTACGCGCCATGCAGGCGCTCGGGAGGAGAGGTACTGAATAAACCCATGAAATACATCAGTCAGTACAGACGGTATTCGTGCACATATCTGGACTCGGGACCTCCCGAAACGAAGCTGGGATGCTAACCACACAACCGCTAACGTTGTTTTATTTATATATATATATGGGCCACGGTGGTCTAGCGGTCAGAACACCAGCCTTGTAAGCCTGGGGTCCTGGGTTCAATTCCCGGTGGTGCTCAAATTTATAACTTGTGTTGGGCAAGGCCGTGGTCTAGGCATCACGGAGTTTTCCTCCGGGGGCTTCCCCGGTTTCTCCGTGGCATCCCAACAATTACTCCATTCACACACAGAAGAAGGCAAGTATTGTTATTATTATTATTATTATTTCGAAGAGTTTCAGCTTCAGAGGGTTCAAAAGAAGAGTCCAAACTTCAAAAAAAGAAGAATCCTTGACCTCGAATTTCAAAGTGTCCCAAGTGGAAACAGCAGAGGAGTTTATTAATTTAATTAGTGTCTACTGGAAGCTTTTTTTTTTTTCCAGGGAACCTGACGAGAAAAAGGTTATAATTAGTCCTCCAGTCTCTTACTTTGATCAATAACAAATGTTCACAGAAAGAACGACCTACCAGAACACCAATGAGTTAAAAGCATTTGTCAATAACGCGTTCTTCTCTACGCTCTCGGAACACGTCTGTCCGAAAGTGAACATTTCCTAAAAAAAAATATACAAAATACGAAAAGTGCTTTACCGTTCGCTTAAAATTAAGTAGCACGGAGAATATTTTCAAAACCTGAAAATAGAGAAATAAGGTTCATCCGAAACGTCAGTGTCACGATCCAGAAGAACACAATCAGAGCGTAAGTAACCGAAACGTCCTTTGCTGGATGGTTGCTCGAAATAATTACCACTCGAAAATAATTATGCTATCGACGTTTCGGAACTCAAACGAAGTTATTCAATGCGTCGAGTCTGAAAATGGGTGTCTTCTTTTTATCGACGTTTCGGAGGTAACTGCTGCCTCCACCATCAGAATACAAACATCTACGTCTTTATTATTGTTCATGTCAGGGATAAAATGGTGGGAAATAATTTTTTACCATGGGGGGGGGGGACGCTGCAGAAGGAACTTCGGACCTTCGTCATCCGACGTCTTATGCCACTTTTACTCCCACGCCCCGCTCTTCAAGTGTTTTGTAAGTAACAAATCTCGACAGCTCCCACATCGCATTGTTCTCAGTAAACTCATGACGTCATTTGCCGCTCTCGCAATGTCACTTCGACGTACTTTCAACGCGTATTAATTTCCGGACACGTTCACAAACATAATTCCTTTTGTTTAACGTTCAGAATCAGTTCTTTTAACTCGTTACAGGCCAGTTCTCACAACACCCAATTTCAAGGTCACACCTCTGCATTTTGCTTACGGTCTATTTATAGTTCTCGGAACAAAAAAAAAAGCTACATTTTTCTGAACATTATTAAAAAAAACCTTTGTAACAATGGCGTGTGATCGATTTTAAGCTCTGCGACAGCTCCAACAATGGAATATGGCTGCAAGAATTGAACATTGTTACGGTGGTCTAGCGGTTAGAACGCTGGCCTTGTAATCCTGGGGGTCTCGGGTTCGATTCCCGGCGGTGCCCGAATTTATAACTTGTGTTGGGCAAGGCCGTGGTCTAGGCAACACGGAGTTTTCCTCCGTGGCATCCCAACAATTACTCCATTAACACACAGAAGAAGGCAATGACAAACCACTTCTGGATCATCTGCCAAGAACGTATATGAACAGGTCCCAGTCCGAGAAAAGGATGGAAGGATCCTGTTCATATGGACCTGTCGCCAGACAGAACACTAAATAAATAAATAAAATAAATACTGGCTGAGTCGATTTATTCGTAAAGGGGACATGCCTAGAGGTTAAAGTTGACTTCTAAATGGGACATTACGTATTTTACACAGATGAGTTTCATCGCGAAGTAGGAGAGAAAAATTCGTGAGTCAAAGTTGTAGAAAAATGAGCTGCTATGTGGGAAATATCCTAATATGGTTCGTCTGAAAATGTAAATACGTAAAAGTATCTGTAATAATGTAACATACGCAAACAAAAAAGTATATTACAGAACCAGATATCCAGGGCTAGAGATACCAACTCCGCAAAACAAAATGGAACTACAAAACAAAGCAGGCTTATCAGCACGACAGAACACGAAACTCACCAAATTGAATTAAAAGTCGTAAGCCCCCATTCGGTTATGGGAACGAATTAAGCTGTAGATGACCATACAGCGATACAGCGATGATAAAAAACCAAACAATAATCTTAAACAGACCTGATAACAATGACAAGGGTTTGAATCTTTTAACGTAAAACAAAAGAAAATGTTAAAATTATAATTTTATATTTGTTCGACGTGACTCTGGTTACGATGTTCTGACATGCGCAGTGGTGTGCTTAAAACGTCGCTCTTAATATGGCGACACTAATTCCGGTTACGCCTTCTCAAACATTTTCTCCTCCGATAAAACACATTCTCAGTCAAGTATGGACCATCACGTCGTATTGTACGTGCCCACAGAACGTCTCATTGTGTTATAAACCAGTAATAATCTGTTCTGTATTCCCAGTGGGACTGTATACGTTCATTTGTTATGCTCACTGCTTCGCTGTTGCGCTTATGGAAGGAGTAATCACGCCTGGTGAATCGAAAATATGACCGTGGCCACTGGGGGGCTGTAGCGGGCAAGAACTGGGACCATCTGAGACTTCAGAACTCTTAAAACATGTCCATCTATAAAGAGACCCAAACTGGGTTACGTATCAAGTGTTATAATTATCGCAGAATTAATTATATGGAACGTAATTTGCGGGGGGGGGGGGAAATAACAAAACACAAACGGATTCCGAATTAAGAATGATGTAACTACGACCAACTTTATAAAAACATTTTTACCACTATTTTTTTTTCTAACTTCAAAAGTTTCGCTTCGTGTTTAAAATAAACAGACCGGAAACTAATTACTTAAACAATCTACAAACGCGCACAGACGTATATGACGTTACACGGTATAATAATTCTTTTTCCCATCTTTTATTACAATTTAATGATTAGTTCCTGTACCAAGTTATCTTTCGACGTCGAGGTACCAAAAGACACTAATTATTTCTGAATTATTTCACACATACAACGTTCATGACAACAGGAAACCGAGAATATTTCGGCCTAGAAAGCCGAAATATCAGCAGCAGCAGAACGGAGAAAAATACGTGGCAGGGAACTTTAAACTCTCAACCAATATTAACTTATACGTCGAATTTGTGTCATGAATGGGACGGACAAGAAATGTATACATAATTTAGTCACAAGATCTCGAGGAAACAGAACATCAGGAAAACCTAGACATAAACCGGAGGATGATATTAAAATGGATCCCAACGTGAAGATGTTGATTGGATTTACGAGGCTCGGCGTAGGTACCATGTTAATTATATTTTGGGATTCATAAAAGGCAGGGAATTTCTTGATCAACTATCAGACTTACTTCCTTGGAGTTAAGATTTCCGTCTGATGTGTAATAATCGCTAATTACCAGCGGCGTTTAGATTGGATTTCCAAGACAAAATCATAATCTGAGTTTAGATTGGATTTCCAAGACAAAATCAGGCTTAAGTACATGGGAATTCAATTTTTTTGAACGGGCAGTCAGTACCCTTCTGAGTCCTGCACCGAAAATGTCTACAGAGATGACAAAACAGTTGAAACGTAATCAGTAAACAGAGGTTTGTGCGACCGCCTTGGGGGTAGGGACGATTACATACAGAAACACTGGCTACAGAGGAACCCCTTGTTTGTATACCTCCAGCAGGACAGAGGTCGTTCGCTGAAGGCTCTTCGTGAACGTCACTCACAGACAGACCCGTTGACTCCTTTCAATATCCGGTGGGCGCCTTGAAGCCCTTGTGCAGAAGACAAGGGCAGATGTCAGGACAAGAGAAGGAATGGTCCATGGGGTAGAAATCAGGGAGACGCAAGGCACGAGAAATGTCCAACCCGCGGCCTCCAATTTCACCACGTGTCTTCCGTCCTTGTCTCAACACGAAATCGTCTAACTCACAACCCCTCCCATCCCATCTGCACTTACCCAAGTCAGCACCAAATGTTTCACGTTTCTAACCCCCACCCCCAGCAACAAAAATAACCCTAAGGTCCTTATAATAGGACCTACCCCTGTTTCTTGTGTTCCAGACTCACGAAACTTGGGGAAATCCTTGAAGACCCCAAGACACTACATCACAAGAAGAATAAACCCTTAGTCATAACACACACGTCTTAAGTAAAGGACGCTTAAGTTATTCGCGTTTTAAAAATAAAACTCCCCTTAACTAACCAGAAACCGACTCTCTCCGAGTACAAAAATTCAAACAATCTAAAAAAAAGGACGAAACATAACAAAGACAAACTTTGCACTGAAGGCAATTTTAAACTCAGTAACAAACAATTTAGAACCCGACAAGTTTGTCTTCAGAGGCAACTTCCTTCAGGCAAGCAAGCTGACTTTTGACATCCTCTGGGGGTTAATTACACAGTTTCATTACTGTCCGGCAGCAAAATACAATTAGAGATCGCAGTTCTACCACCAAACACGCCCTGACGAGGCGCTGAGGTTGCCATCTGCTTTAATAATAAATAACTAAGCGTTTGCCCCCCCCACAGAGCGTGTCTATCGGCTTCGTGCTATTATCAAAATAAAAGGTGATTATTTCAGAGTTAGCCGACTGATCATTGTCATTGTTAAGATTTCATAAAAAAAAAGCAACATTTAAATAAGATCGACTGTCAACAAAGAGTCTAAGAACTAATATGTTTTATGCTTTTAAAAGAACGCTTTCTATGATACAGTTTCCTGTATCATAGAAGTTCAAATTTTTTGAAAAAATAATTGGACTCAAAGTCTGTCTAAACATTGTTTATGAGTTCAGTCCGTACCGCAAAGAAAATGAAAAGTATTAACTAATTAATTCTACTTAAGTAATTAATGGCTGTTCATTCCCAAAATCATATGAAACACATTAATGCACTCTGTGATCAAAATGGGGAGTTTCTGATATTCTAGCAGGTGGTATGTATAGTTACCACAGTGCTTTAAAGGGCTAATACGTAAATTATCTTAATAATTTAATTAATGACTCGTTGCTAAATTAACTCTGGTTTATTTCAACAAAGCTAATGTCTGAAGCTCAAATTTTTTTAATATGCCTGATGATGACTATATTCAGTCGAAACATGGTATAATGTACGCTATGAATTGTTAACTGAAAATAAGTTTTATATATTTTCTTAAATAACCTTCGATTTGTTGTGTATTGGCTAAAGATAAAAATAGGGAATACGTAAAGCTTCCTGATATCGCCCTGATGATGGAGGCAGTAAGCACCTCCGAATCGACGGTAAACTTCTATAAAATTACACGGCGATACGTGAGGCTTGTTGCAGTGCTAAGTTTGTGCAATTATTTGTTGACGATTTAGCAATGTCTGCAGCGTAGAATTTTCTTTTGTTAATTTCTCGTGCCCCCCCCCC
>NW_019060439.1:176499-189525 GCF_000696155.1 Zootermopsis nevadensis
CGTAATTGACGCCTTGAGGGATAAGAAACAACGCGAGACACAGCTGTTGTTGTTGTTCTTGACAGGAAATTTTCTAGATACCGCTGTGTGTATGCCCCAAACCGGAAGTGACTTAATGAGGGTTGAAACCTTTGCTTGTACATTAGTCTGAATCAGTATCCGTTTAAGGGCGAGTCGAATGTAGAAACAGACGCCAATTTCTTTTCCCCCCGTCAGATTTTGAAACGCTGCTGAATTAATTAAATAAAATCTCACAGACTTATTTATGGACCGACGTGTTAGGAACACAGTCTGGCTTAAATCGTTGCTTTGTGTGCCCTGAAGATGGCTCTCTCCTGGGACGTTGCGATGATGTAGGCAGCAAGGACCTCCGAAACGTCGGACAGTTTCTACCAGACTACGAGATGGCAAAGAAACCCCAGAAGACAATAAACTTCATGCTCTCTGCTGCGAGAACCCAAAAATCTCACCTAAAACGATAATGCAGCTCCATAAAAAAACTAAACTTTACGAAAATGTCATAAAATTTAAAGAGTTAAAAATATATGGCGTGTGGGATCTCATCATCTGCTGACTCTTCTAACCTAACCTAAGCAATTTTAAGACGCGGTGGGTGAATTCCTGAGGTGTTGGAAGTACGTCATATGTGTTCAAAGCATAAGTGTAACAGCACACAGATGAAATCGGTGGTGAAATTTATATTCCCGCAGAATTTTTTTTTTAAAAAAATATCAAAACATAACATAATGGTGGTCATAATAATGACCACATGAAATTAATTTGTACAATCACTGATTAATTTCGTAGCAGAGAGGAAGAACAGAGTTCGTAGTAGTAATTAAACGCACTTGTCGGGATAGCTGAAACAACACGCACGTGCAATGACAAGTGTGCTTGCGTAAGGGGACTCGACCCGGGGCCGACAGGGTGTCTGAGGCAACCGCGTCGAACATGGCAACTCGTATGAACCATGACACTAATTTCTGTCACCACAACCCCATCATTTCACACGCTGTAACGTCTGGTCGGCTATATGTTTCGATGTTCTTCTTTTTTTCCTTCTTCAGGATCACAGACTTAAATTTATTCCGTGGTCACGTAATATTTTGCTAAAGATCTATTATAAGATAGTGTAATTGCGTCATATTGTGAATATTATAACAATTATTTATTTTAATCCGTATGATCACAATATTTAAAATTTATTATAATTAAGATAATAAAATATCATAATTGAGTTTTAAGTTCTTAGATATATTTTACGCCTGATGATGGTTTTATAAAAACCAAAACATGCTGTGTAAATGTTCCGAAATGTAAATCGATCAATCGATATGGAACATCAATGATATTTTATTATCTTAATTATAAGAAATTTTAAATATTGTGATCAGACGGATTAAATAAATAATTGTTATAAAGATCTATTAGTCAAATTTCTGTTCTGTGTTGTTAGATGTTATATTTAAGTAATTTAACTTAGCGTATGGTAAGGTCTGACTGTGGGCGAACGTCTGAGCAAATGTTCACATGTCTTGTCACTTACTAAGTTCAGCCACCCTAGGACTTAATTTGAGTACACTTTAAGCTCAACACACTGACGTATCAGCAGAGCACTTGGAAGACACCCGGTGTGAATCTCAGTACAACTGTTAAGTAACAAGCCTTGCAGGTTTTTCCTCAGGCTCTGCAAGTGCGTACCTAGAAATACTCCAGGACCAACTCCTTCCTGTACCATTATCTATTTCCCACCTCACTCGTATGTACGCGGTGCGCTAAGAATAAATCCCTAGGGAGACTCATTTGACTCGTGAACACCCTGTAGTATGCCGTCAGGAATCCTTCTTTGTGGGGAACTTTCAAATCATTTGCTAATGTTCATAAATTCGAACCATTTAGATATATCAGTTTACTTTATTTAATTAGTTTCAGGAGTGGAAAATTTTGTGCAAAAACAAAAAAAACATCAAATAACGCTGCATTAAACATATTTGCTCTCGTTTACAGCCACCTGTAAATAATACACCCCAACCCTTCAAAAACAATCGACTGGTGAAATTGGTTTGGGTTCAGTCGCATTACATGTCACGTGGGCCATAAACATTTAATGTGCCAAATGACATAAAAAACATTTAAACCAGCGCGTGTTTGATTTTTCTGATTCACGGAACAGCGCACCGCTGTGTGTGTGTGGCGCTCCGGACAGACGGACGGACAGACGGACAAATACCGCTGCACATAACAAATGAAATTCCTGACACGAAGATGGCAGCAGAAGCCTCGAATCCTCAGACACCAAAGTTACGATGCTTTTCTGAAGCCTTATTCACATCCCCCTCGTTGAGACCACCCCTTGTCGGCAGTCTGCATTCAGAAATGAATATCAAAATGAACTAAAGAAGGATTTGAGGTTTTCAAGGCGGTGAGTCCGAAGATGTCTGTCTTCTAGGTTTCAGAGGTCCTTGCTGCCTCCATCATCAGGGCGACATGCCTGATCATGATCGCCCTGATTATGGAGGCAGCAGGGTGTCCCTCTCTGAAGAAAGGAAAGGAAAATATGGAAATGAGAAAGGAAGAAAATAAAAAAATAAAATCGAGAGAAACCGCGCGAAGTTTTGTAGAAATTGACTTCGACTCTGAGTCAGTAAGTCGTCTGATTATGCTCTTTGAATCAGCTGGCGCATGCGCTGTCCACCGGATGAGCGGACGAATCCGCGTCTCCACGATTCAACCGTAAGAAGAGTGGATAATTCTCATCGCAGCTGCAGAGCATGAAGACTGCTCGCAAAAAGATGATCGCGATTAGACTTGGCAAAAAAGCAAACATATTCGAGATGCGACAGATTCGGCAGCAGTGGCGGACTGTCCTCTTGCCACGTAACATCGCACGAAGTATCGAGAATACACCACTGCTATTATAGCGCGACTATTACGGCGCGTATCGGGTCCTGGTAGAATTTTCCGTTCTCCAACAACGCTGTTTCATCTGCAGAGGTTTGTGTTCGGAATACAGTCACGAATGGCGAACAGGTAAGGATCCGAAAGGGCACAGCAGTGCCTTGTCCGAAGGCTTCAGCAGACAGAGAGATAAGACACAAGACTAAACTTTATTCAGTGTTAACCTGTATGAGATAGTCCTGATGATGGAAGCAGCAAACACCTGCGAAACGTCGTTCAGTTTCTACGGGACTACTCGAGTCAACAACAGACATCTTCAAACTCTCCGCCGTGAGGACCAGAGATCTCACCTATTTTCAGATAATTTTACATGGTAAGATAACATTAAGATGGATCTTAGCGAAGATTTCTGATGATGGAAGCCAATGAAGTGGCTCGCGTAGGCATTCAATGACAGAATTGTTATCAGCGTATTACGCCACGAGAGTGTTAGGCTATTGTTCTGTGTATTTTCTTGCGGGTACTGAGGTAAACCACGGCAGCGATCGCGAAAGAGTTTGTGGAGTGCACTGGCCCGCCACTGTTTCGAGCGTTACGACAAAAACGAACCGGGAGTATTTCCATGGCAAATAACGCGCATTAGATGGTTCTCGCAAAAACAAATAAATCTCGGCTATGCATATGTATAGATTACACCACTACTTACAGCCGCTGCGATGTGGGAATTACTGCGGCCGGTTTGGACAATCCTCTCGGGGGGCATTCGCCGGTGGGCTGGGGCGAAGCTGTTCCTTACTGTCACAGGCCACTCCGTGCTTAAGCGGCCTACGTCGAGAAACACGAAAATCTCCACAGAGGACACACTCAACTCAAAACCACTTCCATCTGTCTTCCATCGCCTTACCGAATTATCCACTTTAATATTATTACTCCATCTCCAATTTTTCCCTCCCCGCGTCACGATTCACACTGAGGGTTTCCGTGAGTTTCCTCAGTCCCTCTAAACACGAATAAACCTATCAGCATATTGTCTCTCAGTGCGTGTAACAAATCTAGAAGCTATGAAGCATCTTTAAATTTGATGTTGGAAAACATTATTAAAGTGACACCGATCGACGGAATACGTTACATTATTTTAAGTAACATCAGACATATCTTTGACGAAAATCAACGAAAAATTCTGCCATCTCGTTGCAGGTTAATTAATTACTCGGAAAAACATAATTATTGCAATATTTGCACTTCTGCTGAGACACAGAAGGACACTGCATCCTAGATGAGGGATGCGCCAGTTGCAAAGTCTCCATAAAAAACTACGATCACCAAATTTGCATAATGGGGGCTAATCCATAATTTAACCTCGCGACCCGGTCTGCATTATCCGATAAACGAGAAAGAGGACTCTCACAGAGTACGATACAGTATAATATTAAAAATTTAAACTGCGTTCCTATTATATCGACAGAAAATGTTGTAATTAATTCAAAAGTAGCGGCAATTATCTGTTATTTCTTTGTTCCTATCCTTGAATTTCGATATCAGGGTTGTACAAAGTGATATTTTCGGATACAGTCTGGAACTGGCGCGACCCTGACGTATATCAGCAAGCCTCGGACGAGATTAGGACCCACGACACACGTTTTTTGAGTAGTTCAGAACTGTGCATTCATCAGCCACCCGGCCTCTACGAAGAGGTCACTAGGTTCTAAGTAAAGTTAAACAATAACCTTTAAAACGCTACAAGCAAGATAACTCGTGCCTGTTTTGAAAATTCTGTTAAGTCTTAATATAAATTAAACTTTCCGTGTCATATTTCAGGTTATGAAACTGAATACGCGTGTCGTTTTAGGCGGGGCTGTACCCGTGCGGTCAGCAGACTAATGTCGCTTTGTCCCTAGGCCCGACGTCCGCCCTTCTGTACAAAACGAACGAATTCGAAAATAGTTCAACTGATTTTCAAGATCTTTGATGCTGTGAAGTTTAACTAAAAATCTGTCGACATATACCAATTTTCGTCAAAATCGATCGACACCATTGCTTCTCAATGCCGTGAAATAACTGGATGAGGAATTACAAGACCATTTACAAACGCCAAAGGTCAAATTCTGGCGGAATCGCCTGGATCTTACGCTACGCGTACGTTTCATAACCGTTTCATAACCGAACAGTTTAAATTATATCAAGAAATATAGCATATTAACTCTTTAAACAGCAGTGGTAATTATATGTACCATATGTTTTAAAAATCAGTAACTATGAGTCGTGTATATATGTGTTTCGTATGATTCTCACTGTAAACAGCGATTATCTCCTTAAACAGCGTCAACCAGTTGATCTTTCGAGTGAATGGTGAAGTGCGGTGTTTTCTTCGCGGTACGGGCTGAATCTTTAATATCAATTAGACGAGCTTCGCTTCAAAGGGTCATATAGCAATTTAAAATGCAGATATAAAGAGTATACTAAATATGCAAATAAGGTAATAGACAACAACAGACTCCTAAAACTTGCTTTTTAATACAAAACAATTTTTTTAAAAAAAAATGCAGTTACGTATTAGAGCAGGTTTGTGCTAAATTCGTGATTCTCAGAAACAAAGGTGGAAATTTTAGCCACATTTCTCGGGGGTCTAAATTTCTGTAATTTTCATCGCGTCATCACGATGAGATCCCCCACAAGATTCCTGCATCCTATCACCAGTTTCTCCTCGTGTTCTCCCCCCCCCCACCCCCACTTGGCGCCCCTCGCCTAAGTGCGTACTCCGGAGAACACAACCCTCGGTCTCCTGGTACGAGATTTGAACTCGAGTGTTCTCGAGAATCTCTCGAGAGGCCTGTTATAAAATTTCAACATTTCAAAACCTAAGCTCAAATATTCTTCAGTACTTCATGCGTTCTATGCAAACTTGTAGTGCTGAAGTCAATGGAGTTCCCTCTGACGTTGATAACACATCACAAACACAAACCAGAACACTTTCTAACGAACTAACCATTCTCTGTAGCAGCGGAACTCAAAGACTTAACGGAAGACTGGAGAAAACTGCGTAATGAGGAACTTCACAAAATATGTATTACGGTATTCAAAAGGAACAGGATGAGATTGGTGGGACATGTAGAGTGGATGGAGGAGATGAGAAATGCTTACAACAGTTTTTCTTCGAAAGTCTGACGGGCAGAGAGCGCAGACAAGGGATAATATTAAAATGATATTAACTTCTGCCACGCGTGTTTCGTTGTCGACTAGGAATGCGGGTCCCTCCGAATGCGTGTCTTTTGTCAAATGTGCGTGGAACGCAGGTCACACGCGGTAAGACCCCTGTATGACACGACGACGATAATAAAGCTATTAACCGGGGTTTTAATTGCGTGTGATATCTCAGATCGCAGACCGACGCCAGGGTTTGTTGTGGGAAAAGCACAACTGTATATGCACTTAACCAACTTCTTTTCTCTCTGTATCTTCCCCCTTTAATTTCTTCGTGTTTCTCTTATCCAGGGTCCAGATGGGGGATGATTGCTAGCGCTCGCATTTCTATGCAGCTCGTAGTAATACGACCATTCAACGGATTTTCATTAAATTTGGCATGTACGTAATTCCACTCAAGGTCATTTCAAACTCGTACTGTTTAAGTACCTACAACCAGTAACACCAACTTGTGAGGCGAGAAGACGATACTCAGCGATGACCAATGTTGCCACGTTACCACGGTTACCATATGACGTCTTATTTCTCCATGGTTACAAAGCATTTCAAGTCATAACTCTCACGCCGTGCGTACATTTCCTAACTTGTTGATGTCGTCATTGGACGCAGAAGACGTCGCTGAATGCTACGTACTAAGGCTTAAATGAAGTTAATAAATGCGCGCTCTGTTCCGTGGGGTTAGTTTAAAGTTTAAACTAACCCCACTAAACTTTAAACGAAGTAGCGGTGGACTTAATTCGCTTTTGTTCTTTAAGGCGCTACAGGTCGCCTGGCGACGACGGCGAAGATGGAGCGAAAACAAACGACTGGCATAAGAAGAAGAAGAAGAAGAATGGTTTTGTACGGGACGGAATAATCGCGGAAATAATGCCATTTTGACCCAACACCGTAAGAGGGAACAAGAAATCCGACGATTAAGAAATCTTCACGCCGAGGACCTTCGAGAAATTTTTTTTACGGTGATCAAATTACACAAGACGAGAGGCAGACAAAAATTCATACAAATTTGTAGTCGGAAATTATTGAAGAAGTAACTATCTGGACCACAGGCATAGATAGGAAGATAATATTAAAATACACCTTTATAAAATAGAATGTGAGAACGCGGATTAGATTCATCTGGATTCGAACAGGGTCCAAGGTAATAAAAAACCTTCAGGTTCCATGAAAATATATTTTTTTTATTACCTGAGCGACTGCTCCATGGAGTGAAGTCATTTAATGACTATAGTAAGCTCACGTTTCAGAGATTCCCATCGCCCCGATGATGGAGGCAGAAATGACCTCTGAAACGTTGGTAAAAACTTCTACACGGCGCTGCGAACCCAAAGGACAGCCAACTTTGCACTCTCCAGCCGTGAAGACTTCAAATCTTAGTACGCAACTTGTGTTTACATACTTTAACGTCGAACATGAGACAGCGATGGAGCGAACACTTCGAGATAAAAGCTAATTTAAATTCACTCTAAGGGAAAAAGAAAGGTCGTGTGCTAGCAGTAGCAAACATGGCCACCGCGCGAAACATCTGAAGCCCGTATCTGACGACTTCAAAAGCAGACGTAACCTGCGAAAATTTTCAGTACAAATCACGTAAAGTTACAAATCAGTTCGTATTTTTCTGCACATAAGGACAATAGAACTCAATCCACACAGCGTTCACGTCTCTCCAGCGGAGATCCTCCCCCCCCCTCCCCTGTATCTTCGCAGATCACATCTTAACACATGACGACAATCGCACATGAGACTCGCAAATGGGGGAGTGACTGAGAGGGAGCCTGAGGCACTCCACGTAACAACCCTTGTAACCTCCACCCCCCACGCCATGACGCGTGCTGTGGAACGAGTAGGCCTGAACCGTATTATTATGTATTATTCAAGTACAGGAGCTCTGAATAATCGTGGTTTTACCATGAAAAGAAGCACCCTACTGTAGTTTATTTAAAAACGTAGCTCTGGGTTTTCAATTATAATGTTGCAATAAACTGTACACCGTACGACACGGAGAATGTTCATCCCCGTCAACTCTAACGGGTCAAACTACGTTGGTATTTGTATAATGAACAGAAAGAATGCGAAAGGAAGTTGTCTAATGCAAGATAACATCCTGGGAGGTACTGAGGAAATCCACAATGTGTCTGAGTCAGGGTAGTCGGTTTCCGGGGCCGAGATTTGAACCCGGGTCATCCCGAATACGAAGCAGGACAGTCAATCAATCGACCGCTGAGTTTGATTCCCCGTCGGGGAAGGTAAAAGTTTACTTGTAAATGTCAAATATAAGAAGGTTGCGCCCTTAAGAATTATAATTTGTGACGTTGCAAATTTTATTACTCTTGTCTTCATTATTATCGGCAATTCCACGCAAACTCCCATTCGCGACTGTTCGTTTCAAGATAAATAAATAAATATCTTATGTCCCTAGTTTCACATCGAAATATCGTAAAAATTCTTTTTTGCATAGGATACGACGTGAATTGTCGAATGAATACACACTCCAGTTGATCATGAAGGGCGTTATTTTTTTATGTATCGTATTCAGTTGGTTCATGCAAACACAAAAGAGAAATAATCCATCAACGACCTCTTAGCATCCAGTCACTGGCACTGCGCCCTCTTAAACGCTTACGTGACTCCTTTGTACGTGATAATCAACATTCCCATTTCCATTGGAAAAAAAAAAACGTATAACAAATTCGAACGCTCGGCAGAAACTGCTACGGAAAAGGTAAGTTGATGTTTTATGGAGCAGTACTCGACTCGTATCGGGGAGAAAAAATTTGTAGCGCTTGGCGGTGAGTTGTGCAGTTCCGGCCTGTAAGTGGGAACAGACAGTTGTCTTTTTTTTAAAAAAATATATATATATACAGTGATGGGTTGATATTAGCCCCAGGCGAAATACCAAACAGGAGGACCTCCCCTTCTCGACTGTCCGCCTTTGTTTATTCACTATATCTGCGGGTATACTCCATGTCTCCAAGGCGTATCATTATTCGAAACCTAAAAATGCGTCATTCATTTTTTATTTGTAGTGTTCTGTCTGACGACAGGTCCATATGAACAGGATCCTTCCAACCTCTTCAGGTTGTCAGGGACCTGCTCATACATATATACATTCTTGGCAGAGATGATCAGAAGTGGTTTGCCATTGCCTTCTTCTGTGTGTGAGTGGAGTAATTGTTGGGATGCCACGGAGAAACCGGGGAAGCCCCCGGAGGAAAACTCCATGATGCCTAGACCACGGCCTTGCCCAACACAAGTTATAAATTTGAGCACCACCGGGAATTGAACCCGGGACCCCAGGCTTACAAGGCTAGTGTTCTGACCGCTAGACCACCGTGGCGAACGCGTCAGGCATACAGAACGTAAAATCAAATGATATGGAAATATATTTACGAAAATTAAATTTAAATATCTACTGACAATAAAATAATTCACTAGAGAAAATTATAGGATATCACGTGACGAAACGTCGCACAGACGTCCAGCTGTTCGCCGTGGACATTACAGAACTAAGACATGACATTTGTCTTTCTGGGAGGCTGAGGTCTGGGGTCTAACGTAACGTCTAGTCGAGATGGCGTGTTCTTCTCGTTTACGGAGGTCTGTGCTCGGTCCACTGAGGTAATGGTTAGTAATGACAGTAATTACAGGGTAGCACAGCTCCCTGTCATTTAGACTAATAAAACCCCTTCTCAGTAACCGCGAGTATGCCAATACTTTGCCATCCGTAGCGTGCCATCACGTTACATAAACACCCTGTATCACTTACAGATCAACGCAAAAAAAACTACAAGTCCACGAGACAAAAATTCTCAGAAAAATTCTAGAACATTAAGGAAGTTTCATTACGATGAACTTTGTAATTTACGCAATTTACACAAACGGAAGCGAGGGGGTGGGGGTGACATGAACGTTAACATTTTAGTATCGAAAACACGGGGAAAGAGACCACTTTGAAGATCTTGACGTAAATGGAATGATGATTTTGTAACGCTTCTTAGAAAAATAGTGTGCCTCAGTTTTGGCACAATTTGAACGCAATATTTAAATTTTACAAGGATATCTTTCAAGATTCTTGGGGGCATACAAGTAATGCCGATGTTCATGGAGAAGTTAAAAGCTTCAAATGTCTGAGAATGCACACCAAAATATTTCCTACACTTTTCCCAAAAAACTCAAGTTTGTTACGATGATGTGACACCAAATGGTAAATATATGTACCACCTGCTTCAACAACCAATAAGTCTGCATTTTGTACTTTACGTGTTCTATTTGATTGTCACTGTAAACAGCGATTATTTCCTTAAACAGCGTTAAACAGTTGATCTTTGTAATGGTGAAGTGTAGTGTTTTCTTCGCGGTACGGACTGGATTCTTAAAATATTATTTTCGATCTTTGTAATGGTTAAGAGTTGTGTTTTCTTCGCGGTACGGTCTGGATTCTTAAAATATTATTTTCGATCTTTGTAATGGTTAAGAGTTGTGTTTTCTTCGCGGTACGGTCTGGATTCTTAAAATATTATTTTCGATCTTTGTAATGGTGAAGTGTGGTGTTTTCTTCGCGGTACGGTCTGGATTCTTAAAATATTATTTTCGATATTTGTAATGGTGAAGTGTGGTGTTTTCTTCGCGGTACGGACTGAATTCTTAAATGTTATTTTATAAGCTTCGGCTTCAAAGGTTTTGAGCTGAGAAAGCACCACAAACAACCCCTGTAATGTAGGCTAACAGTTTCGCCAACTTCCGTCCCCTTATCTCTCCATTCCATTCTGGAAGCGGACATTATACTGCATCTGAAGTCGAACAGAAATCCCGTGGGAGTGAAGTAACGCGATGATAACTCTGCCTTCAATTCCTATTTTGGCCATCAGACGCCTCATTCGTTCGCTGCGTATAAAGGTTTTGCGGTAGCCATTATAAAAGGGGGTAGATACAGAAAGCAGACAAACCCTCGTCCATAAAACATGAAGGGGGTTGCCCCCCGTTTTATATAAACGAGAAGAGTAAAAAGGCATAAACAAAGAAAGTAGGTTGCAAAGCCATTCATTGGTTATCATTATCACTCATACAATTTCCATAATGGCTAGGCTCCACTTATTCGCAATGCAGTGGCGTGGGCGAATATGATTGAAGTGCTTGTAATATTCCTCCACACAATGAGGAGAGAGAGAGGGAGGATGTTTTATAAGCTCGTAACAGACGATGAAAGTAAAAGAGCGATTCAAGAAGGAATAAGGAACTGAAGAAAAGACGAGCTGGAAGCGAGAGCACATCTAAGGAGAGCGACGTCAGAGTAATTAGCGAGGCGCACGATAAATAAATCTTGGGATAAGAAATCGAGTGATAAAATTCGGACAACAAAGAAGCGCGAACATTAGGCAGAACAGAAGATTTCCTTCCTTCTCAAATTCACGGAGGATCTCGGGTCTTCATGACTTAAAAAAAATACAAAACGTGATACCATCGATTATACGAGGCGCGTCCACAAAGTAAGTTTCCCACTCGTCCCACAGCTAGCAAACCTTATATTGCGCGAAGCGACTGTGCGTACGTGATAGAGCAATGACGTAGCATGACGCATGCACTAACGGCACCTCCCGCGTTCTCACAGTAGCATCGTTGCAGCTGTTGAAGATGGAGGTTCTTATTCCAGCTCCCGCCGACTGTGAAGTGCGGTCAGTGATAACGCTAGGCCGCACACGGCTCGACAGACAGCGAGTCTCCTGCAGGAGTTCAGCTGGGAGGTGTTTAATCATCCACCCTACAGCCCGGACCTCGCTCCCAGTGATTTCCATCTTTTCCTACACCTCAAGAAATTCCTGTCCGGTCAGCGTCAGCGTTTTGAGAATGACAGAGAGGCGGAGATGGCTGTCACACAGTGGTTCCAATCCCAGGCGGCAGACTTCTACGACACAGGTATTAAAAGTTGGTCCCACGGTATGACAAATGTCTCAATTCCGGTGGCGAATATGTTGAAAAATAGCTGGACACTTGCTGTATCTGTTGCAATAAATATTTCCATGAAATTGTGCTTTGTTTCTGTAAACGGCCTCAGGGAAACTTACTTTGTGGACGTAGGTCGTTACCGACGTTTCGGGTGATAAAGTATAGCCTCCATGTTCCACCACAACGACGTACTCTTATTTCGTTCACTGTTTAGTTAGTTGGTTCCTAAATTTCTATTAGAAAAATGTTTGAGGTTTCAAGAAATCATCGGACCGCATCTGATATAATGACGTGTGCTTGAGCAGAAATCAACAGTCGATAACAAAACTGAAATAAATGGCTCTCAGTAACAAAGCAGATAGAATCGTATCTGAAGAAAAAAACATAATAGGGAAGGGATGAAGAGACTTTTTTTTTTTGGTTATAGCCCCTCTGTGAGTAACAGTGAGAAGGGAGAATATATGAAAGCGGAGAGACAAATAGGTCTCGACAATAAAGCAGAGATAAGCAAGACCCTTCTTTCCTCCGGCAATCCATTCCAATCTTCCACCCTCAAAAACAATGCGTGGCGAGGGGGTGAGAGGGTGAGAGGCGCGCGTGTGATCTACTGTAGGAGAAGACAGTCGGCAACCAGCCAAACACGTGGGAACAGCGAAATCTCTTACTTAATCCACGGACCTCAGCACCACCACGAAAAATATTACTTTTGAGATTCGAAGTACGTATTGTGGACTTTAAGGCGGAAACCGCCGTTTAAAAGTCACACACACATTTCAGCCCTGAAGATAGAGGTAAAATTCTGCTCCGAAACAGTGGTACCTACCAACAAGACTAAATGACGTTACGACCTGGAACATCAACAGTAGGTCCTGAATAAGATGTGGCTAAATCGATAGAGGCGTACTTTACAGCACAGTATAAAATATTTACTTGGAGGAACTGAGAAAAACTACGGGGAAAATTCCGGTAATGTCTCATAGCCAA
>NW_019060439.1:189565-212816 GCF_000696155.1 Zootermopsis nevadensis
TCGTTCCGTCATGGTTATACGAGTATGAGACCTGTTTCACGTGACGTTTTGTTTGAGATGCAATAACGCTGTTTTCTGTGTCCATGGACCGAAGATTTTTTTTTAATACGAATTAATTTTACAACCCGCGCATAGCAAGCTGATAATCGACTGGTAGAATGATAATCGGAGCTCATAAAATATATCTGAAGATAAATGTTATTATTCTGGATGGGGGGGGGTAAAAGTTTCCGTTATTATATGGAATCTGCCATGTACGTCTTCGATTATTATGCAGGAAAATTAAAAAAAGTCTAGTTACCTCGCTCGCCATCAGAAAATATCTATTTAATTACAGGTTTAAGAAAATCTTTATAGCGTATAATAGATACCTCGAGATCTTATGCTACAACACAAGTTTACGGTAGTTGAACCAGTGGAAACAGACGAGAGGGGGGCCTGGGGGGAGATCTGTACCCAGAAACAGAACCCAGGGATCTGTAATTACATTATACATGAAGCCTACACCAATCTACGCACATGATTTTTAGTTATACCCTTCAAACAAAAACCCCGCAGGCAGGTAAATGCCTCCCCTCTCCGAATACAAACCCTCAGGGGTGTATTTTCTGGGGCGCTGCGGCAGGAACTTAAAATGAAATCTCCCCTCCCCCACAATGAGATCACTGTTCATTTGATTCAGGGGGCCACTGAGCTCCCAGAGAATCCCACGAGATCTGCTACCAGAATGATTGATTCCGCGTGTTTAACGGTACACTGATGCAGTACGACAGATATGTCCAACGGCTATGGGCCCTCAGCATGGGCTACAAATCAGAGTACATGGGTTCAATTCCCGGCAATGGGAAGTACATCTTTTTACCACCAGATCCAAACCAAACTGCTACCTCAGTAAATGAGACTCACGGAGGTGGTATTCTGGGTTGTGAAGAACATACCGCCTCCATCTTCAGAGGTGAAGACGGGTTGGGTGTGTCTTGATAAGACAGGAAGCTCGCTTGAATTTTCTACCTGACTAACCCACAAACCTCATCACCGAGTTGACAACGGACACGTTTAGAAAATGAGACTGTATGTACCACACCCATAACGCGGACCTGAAGACTGGACGCAATATGGTCACTGCTCTGAACGTGAGGGTTGTTTCGGGGCATAGGCGTGAAGTAATTTTAGTCAGACAAGGAACAGTGGGAAAAAATAAAGTCAAGCAACGTCCCCCGAAGGTGTCGTGGAAGTGCGTTCCTCCACCGCGATTTCTCTCGAATGTCCTCCGATGTACAGTGAAAAAAGTCTGCCTTCGTCAAAGCAGAAAACAAAGACAAGCCAAGTTCAAAACAAAGATTAAATTATTAGGATTTATGAACTATTCAAATTGAATTCTTTCGCTGAACATCGATTCGTATTCGGGCGGTAACAGGTTCAAATCTCAGCCCAGCAACAAATCATCCTTACTGATATTTATCAGTTTTCCTCAGTCACTTCAGAAAAATTAAAGGAAAGTATCTTAAATTAGGCCACGGCTGCTCAATTTCATAGTTTAACTAAGTCATTAACCTATTTAAAAATCATCCTTTCACTACGTGCTACGTACTGTCATATACTGACAACTTAGTTGAAGGAACCATAAAAAATAAAAACTGCAAATCGTGAAAGTATTAACATTTTAAAACCTATTGGTAACTATATGTCATAATCGCTTTAATAATTATTTTTTTTCATTTTATATTTATGCGTTTCATATGATTCTCAGTGTAAACAGCGATTGTTTCCTTAAACAGCGTTAACCAGTCGATCTTTGTGATGGTGAAGAGTTGTGTTTACTTCGCGGTACGGACTGAATTCTTAAATATCATTCAGACGAACAATAATTCTCACTATAAACAGCGATTATTTCCTTAAACAGCGTTAACTAGTTGATCTTTGTAATGGTGAAGAGTTGTGTTTACTTCGCGGTACGGACTGAATTCTTAAATGTTATTTCGACCAGCTTCGGCTTCGAAAAGTTAATCACAATTATTACTGTATTAATACAGATTATGTGTTTTGTTCGATTATCTGTTGTTCACGGATAATAATACCTAAAGGAAGGTAATAACGTAGATTATTTCCATGTGATGATTTTCGGTCGAGACGAATTCTGATTTTCCTAAATTGGCTCGTGGGCCATAAAGTTTGACTCATGGGACAGATCCTCTCCGCATTTCGGCATCCAAAGGACATTTACATTCGACGCTAAGGAAATGTGTTTGGAAAATGGCCTGGAAACAGAAGACGTACCCTATATTCCGAAATTCATATGCAGATGATAAGGAAACCCACAGAGGAATATGGTTCGTAACATATGCAAGTTCAGAGAGCGCTATTGATACAGCAATCAGCTAGATGCTGCTAACAGCTATCAGACCTCTAATTCCCCACAAAATTGGTCCAATCTTAATTGACGTACTCCAATTAATCCACCAGTGGACAGAAATGCACTTGATTTATACAATTCAGCGCAGTGTGTGGTGATAATACATCGAGAATTTATAAAACCAATACGGAGCGTACGAACATACGGCCTAAACGAATTGGGAAAAACAGACGAAAGCTCTGAGCTGAAGATCAGCAATCCAGCACAGCGGTAGCGAGTCTATCCCAGGAGAGCGCTCATCTTGACTGATGATGATTTTATTCAGTCACTCCAAAATAAAGTCAGAAACAAAAAATAAAAGATATACAGAGGAGAAATGATTATAAGGCACGACCGATTGCAATTCACCCTCCAAAATCACTACAACACACCTGAGGCAGCACAAAGACTACTTGACACGTGCTTAAAATTAAACCAAGAAGAACAGCATGATTATCAACACCTACCGCTGTACAATTATATTTAAAACTAACAATATCTTAAATATCAGCCCTGAAGATGGAAGCAATATGTTCCTCCGAAACACTGGTTTCTAAATACAAGTCCACGCTTCGTTACCGCCGTGAGGACCTCAGATCTCACACGTTCGCATCAAACATGAACATGAGGGCCGATTAGGTATTCTCAGAAGGATTTGACGTGTAGTTTGGTAGATGTTTACCGACGTTTCGGAATGTTTTGTTGCCTCCAGTCTAAACGGTGCTACAACCCGGAAGACAGCCATCTTCTTACCCAAATATTCGCAGTATGAAACGGGGACGCATTTAGAAAACGCGCCTAATCCCCTGGGTTACGAACTTCCACGCTCCTTACAGAGTCTCGTCCTTAGTAAGGATAAAACTCCTGAGTTAGGAGTCAAAGTTAACTACGCCAGTCGGGAGCGTCACATAATATCGAGGTTACCCGATATCTTTTTTTATTTTTTATTTTTTTGCAGGGAAACTTGAAGAATGGTTGTGCCACCTGTTCCATTATGAACCTGAAACAACAAAATCAAAGCAGATGTGCGATCGAATTCAATGCCGGGGACCTCGGACGGTCCCTCGTCTTCTCGTGAAAGCAGTTTGCATAGGAGAGGAGGCGACAGCAGCAGGTGGGACGACAAACTGACAAACAAACAAACAGACGGACGACGGGGAGGGAGAATTCTTCAAGGCGCCACCGTTAGCCCCGTGTTTCGCCAAACTGCCGCATCCCAAGTACGCGGGATGTCTCACCGTGGATATCTATCATCATATCCGAAATGTCTGCAACCATCTTAGCCTCACACCCAAAGGATATCAGGGAAACTATTCGGGGTTCTTAAGGCGATCAGTGACAAGATGGCTGTCTTCTGGGATATTACAGGTGCAGTCTGATAACAATAACCCTGATGATGAAGGCAGAGAGTTCCTTCTTTGAAACGATATACGCAATGAAATATAAAAGAACATATGTGACTCGGATCTGAAGGAAAGAAGACACTTGGATGACCTAAACACAGAAGGATAATAAATTTGACTGGGTTCATCTGGTTCAAGACAGGGACAAGAGACGAGATAAGCAACAACTAGCTTCTCAGGAAGGACACGTACACATTTTGCAGGTGTTGGAAATCCTGGACACATCGTACAGTTTCCTTCGGGCACTTCACTTCAGGTAAACAAGTTAGAAAATACAAACATAACTTCACGATTCTGGCACTCTCGCCGCGTTACTGCCTTCAGGACTTAATTACGTCAGTTGTAAGTTTCGTTCAACTCCAAAAATACCGCAAGACTCATCCAAAAATCATACTGGATACAAAATCATTTTGCCCTAACAAATTTCCAGCGAGTTACGGTCGAGGTGAGTCCAGGCTCCCAATTGATATTCATGTAATCTGACCATAATTGCTGTTTAATATTAACCAAAAAAAAAAATTGGAACTGATGATCGAATTTCGGCAAAACTACCCGATATAAAATTTCACAGAAATGTGTTACATGATTCTCAGCTTGTGACATCTGTACAGAAGGACTTGAATCTGCAACTTTTCATTAAGACACTACAAAAATTAAATACAGAGTTCTTCTTGTGCCCACGTGCCACCCCTGAAGCCCGATCTTTAAACATTCAGTCCGTACCGCAAAGAAAACACCACACTTCACCATTACAAAGATCAAATGGTTAACTCTGTTTAAGAAAATAATCGCTGTTTACGCTCGAATCGTACGAAACACAAAGATTCGCTCTGTGGTAAAAATACAGAGTTCCAGACTATTAAAGCACGTGGTACATATAGTTACCACTAGGCTTTAATGGGATAAAGGCGTATGTTGGACATGGAGTTGTACTCGCACGCAGTGAGTGAACAAACCAAATGTCTCGAATAGGATAAGCATTAGATTTCGATATTTGATTTGTATCTGGAATAATAAAACATCAAAGTAAGTTAATGCTGTGAAATCATGGGATAACAATTTGGATGACATGTTCTCAAAAGCTGGGATAACGTTTCTTTATAACCATAACAAATCATTTAATATTTATATCGCATCTGGAAGAGCTTTGAGAGCGCTGATGGAGTCGACAAGATTGCTGAATTAATAATGAAAAGTGTTTACAAACTTTACACTTGGCATCCAACTTAACTAGCAACAGACCTCAAACTTTCTTCCCTTAAGTTGGCGGACCACGTGTCAGACAGAAATGAGTTCCGAGCTGCCAACATCCGACGTTCGCCAATAATCATTTTAAATCACGAATAAATGTCAATTCAGAAAACTGGGATACCGGCTATGCTCGCCTCCTTCCCAATCCCGCCCTCCAAACTGTCTGTCCATCCGTCAATTTATGAGTAACAAGATTGTAAAAAAAAAGCACTTGAATTTAAATATTGTGTATCTCGTCGGAATTATGGTCATTTGCAGCAGATAGACACGCATATTTACGTTTGAAATCTAATTATCTCTACCACACAGTACCAAAAACAAATTTCTGGTAAAAACAACTGATACTGTTAAACGTTTCAGATAAAATATTTATCTGTGAGTGACATAGCCATTTTATGTTAAGTGCAATTCCATTTCCTTGTAACTAAATCAACCCCTTGATTTGCTGTGATTTAACGTCGTTTACATTGGCAGGTACATAACGACGTTTCGAAGAAACAGACTTTCTTCATCTTCAGGGGTTAAGTAACATGAATCAACATTAAATTCGCCCCAAAACTTAATATACTAAATTTAATCAAAATCCGTTGCGTGTGCCGAAAGAAGCAACCTCTCTGTTACGCATTCATTTTATGCAAATAAATTGCAAACATCAGCCAAATTTCTGGGAAAAAAAAATTACCACACAGAATTAAGATTTACAACTGAGAAGGTCTACGTAGGCCACGCTTAAAATACCACGAAGTACAGATAAAGACACTAAAAGAATTAGTACGGATTTAAAACTAACAGCATTTATTTAAATGTGAGATTTCAGGTTCTTACGGCTGCCTTGAGGGATGTTGTGTCATCTAGCCATTCGCCCTGATGATGGAGGCAGTAATCTACTCCGAAACTTTGGTAAACTTCTACCAGACTCCACGACGTAACACCTCAGAAGACATCTTCATACTCGTGAGAATCTTAGATGTCACTGAGCTATCAATGATTCAGCGCATATAATATCAGATGACAGAACGATTAGTGAATTATGGATTGGGAAGGAAACGGACGTAGAATAATTTATGGTACCACCTTGGCTTTTGCCTCATGTAAATCAGGAAGATCACGTGAAAGACCTCATCCTAGGGATCATATCTAAACCCGGGACCTCTCGAAACAAAACAAAACCACAACGCGAACCTCTCGACTCCAAGATCCGTTGTAATTAAATATTAATTTTTAATTCCTGCTTAAATCTGCATTCTGAATTTGTGCGAATTTAACAAGTTCGTACCAAGACGTATTTTAAAAACACTAATATATTATACAGATCCATGCACCCTGAAATAGTCATGTAGTCCTTAAGAATTTTTATAGAAGAAACATATGAGCTTCGTAATACGTGAGAATCTTACAGTATAAATGTTTATTAAATAATAAAACTAATTACGAAGGATCGTCCCTGTTTAAGGCACGAGATCGGTAATTAGCCATTAGAAGCGAGACACTTTGCAGTCTCATGGTTTGGGGCGGGGGGGGGGGAAACACACAAAGAGAATAGACGAGTATTCGCTGCACCCCCACTAAAAAAAAAAGTTTTAGCGAAGGGGTGGAACCGCCCCCGAGCGGCAGTGTATAAGGGGTCCGGAAGGCAAGTCCTACAGAACGATTTCAAAAAACAAGTTTCAATTAATGCGTATTATTTACATTTGAAATTTTTTCCATTAAAATTATTCCGATATATATATATGTATATAGCAAAAAAGAGTCTTATAGTCCAATAATTTACAGAGAGGTTAGGTTAGGTTAGGTTCTCAGACGTGTGGCAATATCGACAGTGGCGTTCTTGATTGTGACGCCGAAGATGGAAGCAGAATGTTCCTCCGAAATGTTAGCCAACTACAAGACCATAAGGTATTACAACCCAGAAGATCGCTATCGATAATTTATTACAATAATATTCAGAAAGACTCAAATATAAAATCAGAGACACATTGAAGTACGGTAAGTGTACAAATCTCAGCCTTGACCCAGTGAGGTTCAGACCAGATGAGCGTCCACTGCCACTCCGGCATTTAAATGCCTGTCAGCTGTTATGACGACGCCTCTGGCTGGCGAAAACATTCTCACGCCCGAAGCAAAATTATTTAACAAAACTGCGTCTGCCCCCCGGTCATTGCCAACAGATTTATGCACTTTGCCGGAGGACAGCAGAAATAATTTCCCTCTGCCTGTCACACAACACCCAATATCATAGCTTCCATGAAGCTCGAATACTGATTACCGTGTTCACACCGTTTAAAACAAAGCGGTAACTATATGTACCATTTGCCTTAAAAAGTCTCAGCAATTCTTCATTTTCTAACACAGTTTACATCTACTTGTCTGTTCCGTGTGATTCTCATTATAAACAGCGATTATTTCCTTAAACAGCGTTAAATAGTTGATCTTTGTAATGGTGAAGTGTGGTGTTTTCTTCGCGGTACGGACAAAATTCCTAAATATTATTTAGACGAGCTTCGGCTTCAAAGGGTAAACCAGTTGATCTTTGTAATGGTAAATAGTTGTGTTTTCTTTTCGGTACGGACTGGATTATTAAATGTTGTATCCAAGCTATGAAGAAACCCCCACTGGAAGACGTGAAGTATCGTTTCCTTGATACAAAACAACTTTTGCACTTACTTGATTGTCGTGTGCCATCTTGTATTGCGGACCACTAATGTCGTACACATTATTTGAAAACTTTTTAAGAGGGACAAATTCTCTCTAATGTTTTCTGCGATTAACAGAATCGGGAGAAGAAGGAACGGAGAAGACAAACGTTGATGAATGCAAATTACTTAGCGTGGAATTGCCTAAATGTTACCAAGAAACCGCCTCTGGAAATTACCGCTACCGAACAGAGCCCCCCGCCCCCCCCCAAAAAAAAAACATAAGTTAGAAATTCAAAATTACAAGCGAAGCTGACACAGTTTCTTACACTTCAGATAAAAATATGAGAATTATGAAGCAAAGCGATAAGACGGACGTCAGATTCGTGGAGGAGAATTGACTGACAGTCGAATGACGAACACGAGAATGTTATCATCGCCTGTACCTGTTGTCATAACAACTTCGAGAAGAAATCTAATCAATGTCCTCATTAGAAATATACAAAAAGATACATAGGAAAATTCTGAATCGATTACAGGTGTCACACAAAATACACATTTCAAAGTTCCTCATTTTACGCCGTTTAAACACCTCAGGGCCCATCCAGCGTCCTGTCAAATGGGTACCGGGGTAGGAGCTATACCGCCCCTAAGCGCCTACATGGAGTGTATGGGGATAGCTTTACTTTCTTATACTTCGTCATACGCCTTATAGCAACGTTAATTCCTGACAGTCGTGTTCAAACACTGTCGCCCGAGAAATTGCAGATGAACGCGGTGATTAGGCAGTCTGCAAAAGGTCCCTCCGGGTAATACGCCGAGGTGTGCCAAAGCCTGAGGTAGAACGGGGGGGGGAAGCTTTCGGTGTTTAACATTAGTGGAAGGCAAACCGAGATGGGCTTGTAAGGCATTATGTAAAAAGGTTGCCGTAGTTCAAATAAGGACAACCGAAGACCGCAATTTATTTAAAGTAAAGTCTTGAATCCTCCAGAACGCCATCCATCAAGCCGAATTTCCTTTTCTGAACTACGACGTCATTTATAATGATTTTGCAAAAGGGAGCGGAGACAGTCCGTAGAAAAAAAGACGCGCGCGCCATTTGTAACTCCGGACGGAACTGTTCGAAACGAATTATTAAAATTGGACAACCTGGCCGGTTGCAACAAGGCGTTCGGACGCGCGTTTCTGACACGCTCGCTGTGAATGACGAGATAAAAAAATTCTGACAGCATGTCTGGTTTCCGTTTGTGAGACTTTGAACCGGGAATCTCCCGAACGAGACAACGTTCAGCCAGTACAATATACAACTCGGTCTGAGGTTTATGCGTCGCGTAATCTGGTGAAAGTTTTCCGACGTTTCAGACGTCACATCGCCGCAATAACCTCTTAAACGGTCAGTAAACTTCTAACAACCCAGAATACATCCATATCACCGCCGAGATAACCCGAAAACTCAATTAGATCCATATTGTATTATTTTAGTAATTATTTTAATTTATTAATTTTTAAACATAATACGCTATGAAACAAAAGAAATTCTATGCCCCCATGTACATTATTATTATTTGTCAGTGTAAATATCACCACCATTCATAATAGACGCTGTTTTAATGCCTGACACAACCTCGAAGCCCGTGGGTTCAGTAAAGGGGAATTAGAGTTTAAACCGGATTAAATGGTACTAACTGACCTCCATGCACCTCTTCAGCTCTCGGTGAATTATAAATAGGTAATCGGAAGTACATTACGAGTTAATAACCCAGCAAAATTAAGTTTTTTTTTCATCATCGCGTAAAGTTAACCTGCATATTCCACTCACAGGAATTATTAATTACCGTTCCTTTTGACAGAGCTGACTTCATGATTTATTTTACATCGGCGGTACGTGTTGATTGCACAAGGATTCGAGCATAACTTATTAACCCCATGCAAATTTGATAATCATTCAGAAGGTAAAGATATTCAATCCCTCAAATCCCAGTGGTATTTTACGTACCACGTGCTTTAACAATCAGTAATTCTGAATTTTACCCACAGAGTGCACTGATGTGATTCTTATCATTTTGATGAGACCAGAGATTATTTCCTTAAACAGCGTTAACCAGTTGATCCTTGTAATGGTGAAGAGTAGTGTTTTCTTCGCGGTACGGACTGAATTCTTAAATATTATGCACGCAATGCGTGTCTCAATATAAACAGCGATTATTTCTTTAAAAAGCGTTAACCAGTCGATCTTTTGTAACGGTGAAGAGATGTGTTTTCTTCGCGGTACGAGCTCTCTGTTTAAATATTATGCACGCAGCGCGTGTCTCAATATAAACAGCGATTATTTCCTTAAACAGCGTTAACCATTTGATCTCTGTCACCGAGACCTGTTATGTTTACTTTCAGGTCCGAATTTCAGGGCTTCAGGGGGGTTAAGGGCCCCGAATTTGTATTCGTAACACTAACATTACATAAAGGACCTCACAGACAAAACACCTTGCTTATGTTTTAACTTAGACGAAATTAAACCTAGCTCAGAGACTTTTATAATACCAGTTTATAATTTCAGTAAGAGACAATGAACACCACTGACGTTCGTCTTCTCTCTTGCAATGATACGTCGACTTGTGGGTAGATACAGACGTTTCGGAGGAACATAATACCTCCATCTTCAGGGTTGATAGTGATACACAGATTAAGACAAACTGAAGTCTGTAGAATTAACTTACATCTCCTGTTAATCTTGTCATACGGACTGAGACATCTGAAGCAGACATAAATCCTTCTCACAATGGTACCCTAAACTAACTAACTACCTCGCTTAGGGAACCTGAAGGTTCATCACCGAATTAACAAAAGCCTTCCACCGGTCCCTGTCCTGGGCAAGAAAAATCTAATCGCTTTCCACTCCTGTCTCCTACAGATCCCGTTTAATATTATCCTCCCATCTATTTCTAGGTCTTCCCAGCGGGCTCTTCCTTTCTACCTTAAAAAGTAATTTGTTACGAACTAACGCCTGCCTTTGTATAGTCGTAGAGTAAGAGTGTTTCAGTAAAAATGGCTACTCTATGTGACAGGTCCAGTGACCAATTTCCATTATGCTTCAGTGCCAAATGGAAGTTTGAAAAGTCTTTTTCTCCACTCAATCGGAAGACTTTTTTTTTACAGGTGATGCGTTTGTATCTTGTCCCCGGAGATGTGACGGCGATAGCAAATCTGTGTAAATTTCCTGCCCTCCACATTCAAAATCAGCATTGCTCATCTCCGCCACTTCAGAACGTGTTCAGGAAGGCAAAGCCTGAAAACGTATGTCACTCCACCCGACAGGAGGTTGACCCGGAAAAATAACCTTCTGGTATGGCCCGTGTGTCAACAGAATGCAGAGCAAATATGTTGATCGAAGACAGAGACTCAAAGTCTCTTGCACTCGTAACATGGACTCGGACCCACGGTAACAATAAATAAGAAATTCGTATATTTTCCGGAAAATCTCAGGAAAAGATAAGACTTTAGAGACTTAAACAAGAATGAGAGGATGATATTAAAATTGAACGTAAAGGTACGTATCAACCTTTCGAGGGAAATTACTGCCTCCATCTTCAGGGCCGAAAACAGCACGTTTCTTCACCTCCCAAGCACACGCGATGTTAGAGCCCAGAACAACATAGCCATCTTCACAGCCGTGAAAACTTCAAATTTGATATTATTTAGTACAGATTCAAATAAGGAGATTTTGTGAAAACGATAATGAACTTCTTGGTTTCCTGCCTCCATCATCTGCTACGAGGCAACGCGGATCGATAACCCAAAAGACGACCACCTTCATGCTCGACGCCGTGAGAACCTGAATCTCACGAGGGATTTTTTGTTTTGCCGATGTAAAGGTGGCAGCACTGAGGTCACATGGTTTTCTGTGCCCGCTCCCAAAACGCGAACAGCTATCCGATTTCTAGACACAGAATATTCTGGTTAATTAACTTGCCTCTCACTTATGATAATCTTAAGGCTAGATTAATTAACTGATTGATTGATTGATGGGCCGACTGATTAATTGCCTGTCACATCCCCTTTCTAATCCCTGCGCCACTATCACGTGTCTCTTCACACGGCATTTCGATTTTTATCGACTTCGTTTTCAAAATGTTTGTCCGGTTTAAATTCAAGCCCGTCACGTGACACAGGCGTCGGGCGCATGAAACAACTCGCGTGTACCTGGACAGATTTTGGCAAAATTTCCTACTTTGGTAGCAGATTCCGAGAACTGAGCACAGCTAATAACACGGACCTGAGCCAGTTTAATCCACACAGACTATTTACTCGTAGAAAAATCCATTTTAATGGTAATTTACCACCGTAATCTGTGTCTTTACG
Source organism: Zootermopsis nevadensis (assembly GCF_000696155.1). The sequence goes on from NW_019060439.1 coordinate 201,601, forward strand.
TGTCTGTTTTCTTACATGATTCGCTATCAAAATTCTGCGTGTATTTAAATTCCGCATACAAATCACATGTCAATCACATTTTACTCTATATACTATATTCTTCTCACTAACAAAACTCCATCAAAGATTCCGTCTTGAGGAGCCTCAGATAGTCAAGAAATTGTCTGCATTTTATAAAAATCCAAATGTTCGTCACCGAATTCACAAATGTCCGCCAAGCCAGATTTACAACATGCTAGATATTACAGCTCTGCACTCAATTTCCAAGCCAGAGGATCACCCATTATCCACCGTCCGCTAGTATTTATTCAGTAAATTCCCAGTTACCGTCATACACTGCCGTCGTGACAAGTGACACATAACTTACCACATACGAATATTATCTGAATCATTTAAAGCCCTGTGGTAACTATATATACCATCAACGTTAACAGCTAAGAACGTTGCCTTCTGTATTTGTGTTTCTCAAAATCCTCAGAGTAAAAACCGAATATCTCCTTAAACAGCGTTAACCAGTTGATCTTTGTAATGGTGAAGTGCTGTGTTTTCTTCGCGGTACGGACTGGATTCCTAAATATAATTTGGATGAGCTTCGGATTTTTAAGGGTTAATCAGACGCGCATATTTTGTGTCGAGGAAATGACCGAACACAGAAGCAGATTTCATTTATACCGCGTACCGACGGTCCACTAGCTGAAAACCGCTCGTGCCTTTATAAGCGCGCCCCACGCCGTGGTGTTAGAAGGAGCGGCAGCCATCGCTCAGGCGCGTGGACGGACAAAAAAAAAAAAGCAATACGAGGAGCGGACCAGCCCGAAATATAATTACGGTGGAGCATCTGCAAGGTCAGAACACTGCATCAGGCGCAGGTAAAAGGACCACCTTCTGCGACGGAATCCTCCGATCACTCTGCAAATACGTATTTACTGTCCCATGCTGGTATTCCGTGTTTAAGGTCCTGAAGATGGAAGCAGTATATACCTCCGAAACGTCGGTATCTACCAAAACGTCCACATGGCGTTTCAAGCCAGAAGATTGCCATCACCGCTTTGAGATCATAATTCTATTTATTGATACATAAGATCGGCTGACGTGTTATTTACCGCAAGTCCTGATCTGATCTGATGAGATAAGCCGTGTCTTGAGTAAAAAGCGTAATTAAACAGCATTTTCCTTCACTGAATAAAACTTTCGTGGGTCAAATTATATCAGACATAAAACACATAGAGAGCTTCATATACACGCATCACCATGGTAACCTATTAGCTACAAACCTGGTTTCGGATGCCATTAGAGGCTTGGCCACAGCAAATATATAGATCTCTTTATGCGGAAACCACGGAATTTTTTTTCTCTCCCATGTATACACAAATTTAACTGCAGATATACATAAAACCAAATACAGAGGGTGACACGGGGTGGTGTTATTTGTACAAACCTTGCGCACAAAAACACGGATGGGTTAATTCAGGGACCATGTTCCGCTTCGTCCGCTCATTTCACGCACTAACTCTGCTACTGAAAAGGCGTCATTAAATAAACTACAAATATAAAATTTTAAAAAAAATCTCATTAACGACGCTCGATACTAACAGATTGTAGGGTGACGCCTTGAAACAATTTATAGTTCCTCGGCTGATAAAAGAAAATCGATTTTTACGCAAAAGTTCATTACAGTGCTCACAAAAGTTCAGCAGTTTTCCCCAATCTGAGCCAGTTGAAATAGAACCTTATCAGGAATGTTCGCTAAGTGGTCTTTCTTTGAGGTTTCTATACGAAGCGTTGGTCGGAGAACCTGAAGAATAAGGACCACTTCAAGGCTGAAGTGTGAATGGGAGGTTAATATTAAATGAACAGGGTGTGAGACTGTGGATTTGAACCAGAATCAGTGGTAGGGTCTTGTGAACCCTCAGGTGAGGAGTTTCCTGACTGGCTGAGAGACTATCAGCGTCTCAAGAAGGTCTCTGCTCCATCGGAGAGTGACAGTTTCGATTAAGGCATCAGCACTTGATTAAGGTCCGAAACGTCAGAACGCTTTCACGTCAAAGAGGCAGCGGGTAGACTTTCGATGCCCTTCCGCGCTACAAAAGGGCGGAGCGTGTCTGGACCAACCGCCCTGGACACCATCTGCTGTTTTCTTCACGACAGGAGGCAGGGGGTGAGGTGACGCGAGAAGACTGCACCCTCGAGAGGGGTCTTGCAGGCCAGGTGGTTAGCATCTCAGGCAGCTGAAATCCTGAGACTCGCATGTTTTTATGGAACCCCAAGGTTCATTATCGTGTTTACAAGACGCCGCCGCCACTGGACATTATTTCAACAACATTAATCCAGCCTAATTTCAACTTTGGTTCAGATTAATTTTAATATAATCCTCCCATCTACGTTTAGGCCCCTGAAGTGATCTTCCTTCTTTAAGTTTTCCATTCAAAATGTTTTATGCATTTCTTATCTCTCCCATACAGGTCACATATCGTCACTACGTGGCATGACCATCGAAACAACATTTGGCGAAGGGTAGAAACACGCTCCTCATACGTCATATTTCCAGCCTTTCACCATTTGTCCCTGTCAGGTCCAGATGTTCTCATCACAGATTTCGAAGGAATCTTTCACCGGGTTCTAAGGCCTATTCCAGCCATCGTCTTCATGAAGTACCCAGGTGACTGTCTATTATCCCAATAGCCGCGTAGTCTGATCTAATATTACTCGTGTTTGAGAGGTACACGCTGTCTCCACCATCACCCTGTTGATGGAGGCAGCAGGTACCTCTCAAACTTTGGTAAACTACTACCAGACTACACAGCGCAACATACCAACAGACAAATATATTTTCATTGCCGCCGTGAGAACCCTTGCTTGCCGAAGCTTGAAGCTTAACACCACTCAATCTCAAGATTTATACGGTGTGGAACTTCAAGTCCACGCCCTCCATACGCTTATACACCCCGGTGCTTGGGAACAGACTCAATTTTACCTTTAATCTAGTTAATTGGTAATTCCGTTGTCATGGAAACCGAGACTCGCTCAAGACTGTTGAATCTCACCCCGAGATATAGGCAACTGACAACACGGCGCTGCCTGAGGGGATTTTTTATTTTATTTTCTTAAATAAAATGAAGGTAAATTTTGTGACAGGTGGCCACGTGTTTGGACTCTCATAATCACTGAGCTGGGTCTTTTACCTGTTCGCCGGTCCCATGTGCCATATGGCGCGTTCTTTCAATAGGCACTTCTCTACAACCAACCGAATAATACGAAACGAATCTTGGGGAAATTAACTATGAGGATGGGGGCAGAAGGAACTTGTTCAGGATGGGATAAAACGGCAGCTGATAGTCAACGTGTGGGGGTCTATTATCAGGGCGTCTGCACTTAAGTTTTAAATGGGCAACCACCATTTTCTGAAAGTTTACCGACCATTTATAGACGTTTCGGCGTATAGAAAACGAATGTCCCCCTGTAACCAAAACTTTCTGAAGGTTTATAGACGTTTCGGCGTATAGAAAACTTCTATACGTGCTCGGGGAGTTACTGAAAATGTGCCCAGTGTTTGGTGAGGACAACGAATTCGTCGAAGTCGATATAATGGCTGATGTTCATTCTGAAACCTTAATTGACTGACTGATGACCAAATTGACTGTCATGTAACCGTGTGGATACAAGCGTATTATACATGTGATTACCATCTTTACCGCATGTGCCTTTGAAATCTAACTACCGAAATGGAATATCGAGTTCACAACAAATTAACCGGACACTAGAATATTCATAACTCACTGCTACATTTGTACAGGGGATTCTGGAACTGCCAAAATTTTGTGACACCTTGCATAATAACAAAATAATCACCTCCTAGGTTAGATATTTAAAAATAAATGCATTTATGAATGTGTGTGGGATTTATAGCGGTCGCCATGGTAATGCTGTTAAGGAATTTCCGGTCTCAGAGGATAATATTTATGACTGTTTGTTTACAACGTTAGATTTATCCCGTCTTTCTCGACGGGCAAGTGTATTTTCTCAGCTTTCGTAAGCCTCGTCACATAATTTTTATTTCTAAGGATATTAGAGTGATATAAGATTCATGAGTGATTGTAAACCATGTTAGGTGCATCGGTTGAGTAGTCGAAAAACGTCGACAGTACAAGGACGGGAGAAAGTTTTACCCCGTCATTTTGACACCCAGGAAACGTCGAAAGGACATTGAGTTTAGGTCAACGAACGTCACAGATGTAGGATAAGTCCCCTGTGAAACTTAATGAAAAGAATTTTGCTGTAGTGAATTAGGTTAGGTTTCTAATTTGAACATTTTAACAAGGAGAATTTCGCGACACTGTAATTTCAGTATTACCAACTTTCCCGCAATACCAAAGATACGGAATACGTGTAATTGTGGTATTACGTTTTAAACTTTCAAACACGTCATTCTAAACCCTAGTTATATATGACGGTTTATTGAATAACATAAAATATAATTGACAAGCCTGACCTCTGAAGTTTATGTGGTAAACTCGGCGCTAACTGTAAATATGTAACGTGTTTTATCTACGGACACACGAACGTTTAATGAATTAATGGTTTTAGTGCATTAAGCCACTGAATGTAGTTCCAATGGCGTGAAAAATGATTTTTCACCGGCCCCCAACTTCAAATAACTGAATATAATCTGAGCGGCTGAAGAGCCAAGTTACAACAATATTTGATGCTCAGTAAAAATGGCTTAAGTCAAACGTAATTCATATTACTATCTTTAAATATATAAATAGTTAAATGTGGCGATAAATGCATTACGCAATTCTGGGACTTTCATTTCTATAATTATGTGATGTTTTGTCCAGATACATCGGGTTCGATTCCCGGCGGTGCCCGAATTTATAACTTGTGTTGGGCAAGGCCGTGGTCTAGGCAACACGGAGTTTTCCTCCGTGGCATCCCAACAATTACTCCATTCACACACAGAAGAAGGCAATGGCAAACCACTTCTGGATCATCTGCCAAGAACGTATATGAACAGGTCCCAGTCCGAGAAAAAGATGGAAGGATGCTGTTCATATGGACCTGTCGTCAGACAGAACACTAAATAAATAAAATAAAAATAACATCCGTATGAATATTTGTCCTTTTATCTGTCAAAACTCTCTCCTCATTTGGGCTCAGTACAATGACGTCAGAAATAAAAATGGAGGAAGATTTAAGATCAAAAATTTACTACTCCTGACCTGAGTTTACCGCCCCTGGAAATCTGTACGAAACGGGACATTCTTTAGAGAACAACAGAAACTTCCTTGAGCAGCCAAACGTTTTATCTTACAAACCGGTGATGTTGCACGTGACGGAAGGCCACAGATTAGCCCAAAACAAGTGAAATTGAACTTTGTACGGGGGAAGTCCGGGGGGGCTTACGCAGTATCTGCTGGATGTCAACTGTACCCCGTTAATAACACAACTTTACGAAGGCTAAAGCTCAACTTCCACAGCAATTGAGACGAAAATTCTAATTATAATGCTACCTGAAGCACATAAAGCTATAAGAAGTTCTGTGAGAAACTTCAAACAGACTACTTTGTTTCAAACGCACATGACGAGGCTGGCAGAACAGCCCTGAGGAAGCATATTCTTCCGAAACGTCGGAAATGTTAACCACTAGCACACGATGCCACCACCCAAAATCGGGGTTAACATCAACACTTTCTACAAGTATGGCGACATGTTAATAGATCTGTCCTTATTCATTTATTTTATTTAGTGTTCTGTCTGACGACAGGTCCATATGAACAGGATCCTTCGATCCTTTTCTCGGACTGGGACCTGTTCATATACGTTCTTGGCAGATGATCCAGAAGTGGTTTGCCATTGCCTTCTTCTGTGTGTGAATGGAGTAATTGTTGGGATGCCACGGAGGAAAACTCCGTGTTGCCTAGACCACGGCCATGCCCAACACAAGTTATAAATTCGGCGCAATATATCTCTATTACTAGGATGAGTTCGTTAGTATTATTCTAGGATATAATAGGCGTTTGTTATGAGAACCATACGAAGCCAATAAGTAGCCAACACAAAGTGGGGAAAATTTGAATTTGTGTTATGCTGTGTGTTAAGGGACTATCAATGCGTGTTTAACATACTTCTTCTTCTTTATTACGTCGTCTCCTTTACAGGAGGTTGGCGACATATTAATAACAGGATCCTTCCATCCTTTTCTCTTCTTGGACTGGGACCTGTTCATATACGTTTTGGCAGATGATCCAGAAGTGGTTTGCCATTGCCTTCTTCTGTGTGTGAATGGAGTAATTGTTGGGATGCCACGGAGGAAAACTCCGTGTTGCCTAGACCACGGCCTTGCCCAACACAAGTTATCCTACGCAAACTTATTTTTATGCCATCAGGGTTCGGTTTTCTTGATCTGACTCGGATTATAGCGTCAAGACCAGGTTCTGTAAATACACAGGGGAATTTGTCACACTACATGTCTTCTGTTCATACCGCCATGACTCGATTTATAGGTCCTCGTTTGTAAGAACGTGACTGTGAGGACGACTTTAGCCTCATAATGCGTATTTTGCAATCAGAACCTCAAGTTGGTTGTCAGGAACATCTCTTTCAGGGAAGGTGCCCAATGCATGATCACGTTTCGCCCTGAGGAGGAGCGGACTCTAAGACCCGCGCAGTGAACAGACGACACGCGCCTTGACCCCTGACAAAGGGCCACTGCCATAAAACCTGTTATTTACTGCAAATAATATTTATATTGGACCTCAGACCTTGAGCGAGTATCAACAAAAGTGGTTGCTATTAGCAACGGGGGGTGTCAGGAAACACACGAAGGGGGCGATGCTATTACATAAATTGCCTTGAAGTTTTGTCGTGGTCTCTCAAAATATGCAAGGAGAAACTCTAGAAAAATTCCAAAATGAGGAACTTCATACTTTGCATCCTTTAACAAATATTATTTCAGGGTAGATGATATTGGTGGGGAACGTAGCACGCATGGTAAGACGTGAAATGCATACAGAATCTCAGTCGAAAAACCTGAGGAGAAAAGAAAACACTTGGAAAAACTAGTCGTAGATGGGAGGCCTCTATAAGAAGGGATATTAAAGGAATATGAACCGGATAGTAGTCTCTACAATGTGTCACATAGCTTCAATTGTCAATTTTAATATTATCCTCCCATCTATTCCCACGTTTTATGAGTGATCTTTTCCTTCTGGGTCCTCAGACAAAACCACTATGCATTTTCCACTACCCCATGCGTGCTACGTGCCCCGTAAATCCCATCTTCCTTTACTTGAAAATCGGAATAATATTTTTTGTGAACAGCGCAGATCGCCAAATTTTACCCAACCTTTGCCAGCCATCTCTTTAGAACCAAACGCTAATTATTCGCAAAACATGCACGTAACTTTAACCCATGAAATATGGAGATCGCGTTTCTTTCATTACATTAAATAACAAATGTATTCAAACCGAACGACGAGCGGTTTAAGCAAGATATCTCGTGCGCAACATCGAAAGGGTCACATGTGACACGTCATATCGCGCTAGGCAGGTGGTGAAGGTAATTTGAAAGCAGCCCGGGGTGGCGGTGGAAGGTCAGGGGCGGGGAGAGGAGGAACGGACAAATGAAAATTCGTGATTTGTAAGAAAACGTCAAGAAAACACGGAGCTGGGATACAGAAGTCAGTGTCGTGTCAAAAGAGCTTGATATCAGCACCATCTGGCAGGGCTCGATCCGCCACTAATCGGGGCAAACACGACAGGTTGCGTTCTGAAATTAAACACAGTGGTGGCCTGGCTCCACATGGCCTCACATACGCACCAATAAACCAAATTTTCAGACACTCCGTGGTTTTCTTCAGATGCTGACAGTCGTTTACTCAGCTGTTCAAAATAGTTCCTGATTTTATATAACCCGCAGTGTCACGAATCGCCTTAAATACATTTGAATACTTTGTTCTCGCACGTACGTACGTGCCAACGCCCATCAGCTGGTATCTTCCACTCAGTTCATACAACCATAATTATTAAATAATTAATAAATATTATAAATTACCGACTAAATTATGATTACAGATTATAAATGACCAGGGTATCTCTACCAGTACAGTTTGGACGGCCGAGGTTCGGTTTGTGGCATTAGCAAACGATATTTCAGTGTCCAAACCGGCTCTGGGGCCCACGTGCCCCCCTATTCAGTGGGTACCGAGGGTAAAGCCGCGGGAACGTGAAGCTAACTACTCATCTCTATCTAGTCCCATAATCAAAAAAGAGTGGAACCATACCTCCAATGCACCATACATCTTGTGGTGTAGTAGGCACAAGGAACATTTGTGCCTTCAACTTCCACTTTATGAAGCTCCTTGTTATGTAATTTTCTCCATTATTCTGTTATTTCCTCTCTCTTACGGCCGTATATTTTACTCAGTACCGTGTTCTGACATTAGAATTAAAGATTATTTTTCGTAAAACAGAAATCGGAGTTTCGGTGTATTTAAAAAGTTGTGCAAATAGCATATACGTACAGATGTTTTAAATCAAAATCAAGATAATTGTACAGCAAGACATAAATTAACACGTAGGTACGAAAAATTTATATTTGATTCCTACCTTTATGAGAATCGGAGACCTCGGTCGAAAAGTAACCTTCGACCTGGCATCTACGGGCTCGGAGGATTTTCCTGTAAAATGCAAATCAAACCTTGAAGTTCGTCAGAACTGGGTTATCAATACCAACATAAAAGAGAAAAAAACTTGGTAATATAGAAAAAAAAAACTGGCAAATAAACTTTGACCCTACTGAGACGTCTGGTTGTAAAACGGGAAATGATCGTATGAGACAGAAGGTCAGGTTACGTCACGCTGACAGCCAAAAAAACAAACGAAGCCCTTACACTGTCTCGTCGAATCGTGCTATCGTGTATGGGCGACTTTTAACAAGCCGCCGCTGGCCACGTCACGTGATCGATCATAATAATTCGGCGAGGCTTTGATGCGTGTTTTCATGATTACAACTCACACGCCTCAAATACAGTTCTGAAGATTTTTTTTTTTTTTTTTTTTGAAATTACAAACTACAGACGGAAATAGAGTTAAGTGTCCGGTAGTTGGTTCCGTGATACGTCTCAGCGGGACGTTAGATGAAAATGGTAAGAAAACGAGACGGAGAGCGGTTAACTCTCTTATTACCTCGAAAAACAGCGATTATTTCCTTAAACAGAGATTTTTGTAATGGTGAAGAGTTGTGATTTCTTCGCGGTACGGACTGAAATCTTAAAATTATATTTAGACGAGCTTCAGATTCATAAAATTATCTAATACTCTCGGCAGTTTTAATTTTCTACTGAGATGCAGTGTTGTGCAATCGACTTTCCTATGTTACATAAATTGGGACATTTTATTTGGAGTGTACTGTACGCGGCCTGCTGCAAGAAATTACAGCAAACATCTGGTACCTGAATCGATACAAAGATCCAATTCACAAAAGTTCAATAGCCATTAACGCAGTATTCGTAACGATAGGTTAATTCTGGCAAATTTGCAACAAGTTAGATGATATTACGAAAGGTTAGCTTAGGTTAGAAAGGTAGAGTTAGGCTAGGTTAGTTTGTTGGGTTAGGTAACGTATTAAAATACCTTGTCACGTTTCGACACTCAAGGCCACATCTCATAACGCCGTTACATTACGTTACCCTTAGTCAAGCTAGGTCACACTTGATCACGTATGGTCACACTCTGTAAATTGTCACGTTTCGAATCTTCAACTCGTTTCGACATTTATAATGATCCCTTATCACGACATGAACGCAGATCACGATTAGTCACGCCATGTCACGTTAAGTCATGCTTAGTCACGCGCGGTCACTAAGTCACGTTTCGGGACGCTAACGATATGAATCGTACGGCTCGATTATTTTTTGCAGATTTGCATCACGGTATATGAAGTTACGACAGGTTAGCTTTGATACGTTGGGTTAGGTTAGGTTAGGTTAGGTTAGGTTAGGTTGGGTTGGGTTGGGTTGAGTTAGGTTGGTTTAGGTTAGGTTAAGTTAGTTTAAAATAGGTTAGGTTAGGTTAGGTTAAGTTAGGTTTCATTAATGGATATTGTTCCGCTATGTAATATTTTGAAAATTTTGACACTTGTGGCCACAATTCGTGACATCGACATTAAGTCACGCCTGGTCACGCTTTGTCAGGCTTTAGCACGCAAGACAAATTTCCTAATTTTCGTCGTTTTTAACACTTATGGTGACTTCTCGTCACGCCTTTATAGTAGGTAATGATTAGTCACGCTTGGTCACGCTTTAGCACGCAAGACAAATTTTCCTAATTTTCGTCGTTTTTAACACTTATGGTGACCTCTCGTCACGCCTTTATAGTAGGTCGTGATTAGTCACGCTTGGTCACGCTTTGTCACGCTTTATAAATCTTCAACACGTTTCGACACTTATAGTGATTCCTTATCACGACATAAACGCAGATCACGTTTAGTCACGCCATGTAACGTTATGTCTCGCTTAGTCACGCGCGGTCACCAAGTCACGTTTCGGCACGCTAACGATATGTTTCGTACAGCTCGGTTATTTTTTGCAGCTTTGCATCACGTTAGATGAAGTTACGGTACGTTGGGTTAGGTTAGCTTAGGTTGGGTTGGGTTAGGTTAGGTTAGGTTAGGTTAGGTTAGGTTAGGTTAGGTTAGGTTTCTTAGTGGATTTTGTTCCGTTATGTAATATTTTGAAAATTTTGTGACGTTTTGACATTTGTGGCCACAATTCGTGACATCGACATTAAGGCACGCCTGGTCACGCTTTAACACGCAAGACAAATTTTCCTAATTTTCGTCCTTTTTAACACTTATGGTGACCTCTCGTCACGCCTTTATAGTAGGTAATGATTAGTCACGCTTAGTCACGCTTTGTCACGCTTTAGCACGCAACACAAATTTTCCTAATTTTCGTCGTTTTTAACGCTTATGGTGACCTCTCGTCACGCCTTTATAGTAGGTCGTGATTAGTCACGCTTGGTCACGCTTTGTCACGCTTTATAAATCTTCAACACGTTTCGACACTTATAGTGATTCCTTATCACGACATAAACGCAGATCACGTTTAGTCACGCCATGTCACGTTATGTCACGCTTAGTCACGCGTGGTCACTAAGTCACGTTTCGGCACGCTAACGATGTTTCGTAGAGCTCGGTTATTTTTTGCAGCTTTGCA
>NW_019060440.1:74301-157530 GCF_000696155.1 Zootermopsis nevadensis
CACTGCCCAAGACTAAGTTCGGAACAAACTTTTGAATAGCATGAACCTGGCGTTACTTCGTCTTTTTCAGCTACTGCCAGACAAGATTTTAATCAACTCAGTGTTCTCTTTTATCTTCTTCACAAAAACACTCTTTGTATTTTTTCCTTCCATCTTCTTTTACGCTTTGTTTGTACTCGTCTGATGATGTTCGGTCAACATATCAATTTGCGACCTGCTGTGAGTATTATTTTGATAAAATTTCCTGAATAAATTTCCACTGCTTTATATTCAAAATAAACGAATTTAATGAGTTGAAGCAGACGCCACAAGATTGGATGTCCTTATGACGACAAATAATCTTCACTGCGGGCCATCTCTGCACGTATGGAGATAGAACAAAAAAAAATACATACTTCCGTTCGGTGTTGAAAATTCATGTTTGTGAGAGTCAGGACATGATTTAAGTTTTCGGCTAATTCCGAGAAACCATAAATTTTACACAGAATGCAAGTTATACTACAATTAAGTTAAATCAAAGTATTTTAATTACATATTTCTTCGAGCATCAAAACTGTCAGGCCTTGTAAAAATGTAACATTTACTCAAAGAAATGTATAAATATTTCCGTGTTGGAAGTGTATTTATAATTCTTAAGGGTAACTTGACGAATTTGAAGTTCGTGAAGACGCTGGAATAAGTTATTTTCATAATCTCTTCGTTGTATTTGTCATGACAAAAACAGTTTACTGTCTTCTGGTATATTGTGCCGCATAGTGTGTTACAAGTTTATCGACGTTTCGGAGATGCTTTCTGTCTCCATCAACAGAGTGATGAGTTAATTCCCAAAAGAGCATTATATTCCTTACTGTCAAGAAAGATTTAAACCTATCTGTAGTATTTCGTTAAGTAGAATAAAAACAATGACAATTAAATTTCAAACCGACTTTGTGTTAAATGAGACACAACAAAATATCTGCCATTCTCTCAGTTCAATGTTTAGGGAATTAATGCAGACATCCAAGCGTGATAAATTGATACGACTGAACCTTTGAATTAGTTCACATACAAAGGAATACAATGTCATGATGTAATTTGATTTGTATTAATTTATATTCAGATAAAAGCTCTGGCCTCCTGGGATCACCGACTGTTTGAAAAAAACAAGGAAGGCCAAAGGATTGGATTAGGTGTGTTTTTGAACACCTGCTGAGTAGAGGCTCGAAACACCAAATGGAGACACAACAATAGATCTGCTGTTGAATTAATTTGTTATACTGATCACAGACCTCCCGAAGCACGAGGAATAACTATGTACCGACGTGTAGTGTGAGTATACATTTATCCTTGTTTCCTACGAATTTAGAACCAGGAGCAGAAAATTTTGACTGCTTCATGTTATATTCAGTAATTAAATGGACGAACATCTCCCGTAGAACAACTCTGAAGTTCAATACAGCTAACAGCCAATCAGAGTAAAACACAAATTAAAAAAACCCGTATTGTTTTAAAAGTTGAAAGCAAAAGCGCACAAATAATATTTAATAATTCGGTATTATTGTTTTAAAAGTTGAAAGCGAGAGCGGTAGCTCGCACAAATAATATTTAATAATTCGGTATGCACAGTAAAGAAAGCACCAAACACTGTCCTATATTAAAAAAAGACAAATTAGTTAACGCTCTTAAAGTAGATAATCCTCCTTTACACTGACAATTATATTAAAAACATAAACAAAATTTCAGACTTTCTGATTGTTAAAGCAGGTGGGACATATAATTGAAACCGGGCTTTGAAAGTTCAAATAACAATTACCTCAGTTTTCAACAACTGATCTCGACCTATGGCATTTCTAACGCGAGAAAAAAAAAATGTAACTCCCAGACTTTTATGAAAATTTAATTACCTCGTTCACAACGGCTCACTGCTGGACTAAATTCTGACCAAACATATTCCATTCTAAACCTACCTCCTCCAACTTCCTATTTTAAGATCCGTTTTAATATTATCCCCAAATCCACTCCTGGGTCTTCCTATTGGTCTTTTTCCGATTAAAATGTCTTACCTTATTTTTCTCACCCTAAGGACTGGTGTAGATTTTTAAAAACCTCATGAAATTCTTGGCACCATCCTGTCACATCATTACAATAAAATATATTTACTTTGCAGTAATATTATTGGAAGTGGGCACATTTCTTACCAATATGTGTATTATTGACCACCACGGTGGTCTAGCGGTTAGAACGCTGTCCTTGTAATCCTCGGGGGGTCTCGGGTTCGATTCCCGGCGGTCCCCGAATTTATAACTTGTGTTGGGCAAGGCCGTGGTCTAGGCAACACGGAGTTTTCCTCCGTGGCATCCCAACAATTACTCCATTCACACACAGAAGAAGGCAATGGCAAACCACTTCTGGATCATCTGCCAAGAACGTATATGAACAGGTCCCAGTCCGAGAAAAGGATGGATGGATCCTGTTCATATGGACCTGTCGTCAGACAGAACACTGAATAAAATAATAATAAATGTGTATTATTAATAACGATCCACCAGGACGACGATGGGCTTGCGTTCTAAGTCTGTTGCCGGTTCATAATTAGTGATCGTATTCACAGATAATATGTCGCTAATTGTATCGGAATGTAATAAACCTTCGTGAATTATACTGGGAAAAGATATCACTGCCATGCATCTGTATCTTGTTTATATGTTCACTATAATGAAAGATATGTTTTACACTGTCTAATTATTATATACTGATATGAAGTTAATTTCTGGTTATTACTTGTATAATTAATTATACGCAGGAGTGCTTGATCATACAAATACATTCTCAGAAGTAATTACGTTTATTTAATCAGGTAGAAATTGGCACTGCTTAATACTGCTAAATAATTAGCTATACGGGAATAAAACGAAAACCATTCTCTCCATGATGAGAAGCTTTATAACATGTAAAGCCTTACCAAATGTTATTAGGGTGACTAAACTAAACAAATTTTGATGGGTAAACATGTGTCACGCATGGATGTGATGAGGAACACTACAACTGGAATGGAAAACCTGACCAGACGAGACCTAGAAACAGATGAATGGGCATTACAGGAATAAAATATAATGGCGTGTAATGCAAACACGTTCTTCTGGATGGGGTTGAACAGCGAGTAATTACAAAAACGCTAATAAGTTCTGGGTTCCATAACATGCAAATATATTTCTGACTACCTGAGGCAATAGCATTTAAGAATTCAGTCCGTACCGCAAAGAAAACAACGATTCACCATTACGAAGATCAACTTGTTAGCGCCGTTTAAGAAAATAATCACCGTTTGTTCTGAGAATCATAGATAACACATAAAAAAAAATTATCTAATTACTGAAGCAGGTGGGACATATATTTACCATTGAGCTTTAAACGGTTAATATATTAAGTCTGATGTGGGTTGTGAACGAAATGCAACAAAGGAGATTTGTAGTGCGGGATATATAACCAAGAGGAAATTAAGCTCTGTTCGAATATGTCCGTTTGCCTAGTGACAGACGGATGGACGTTACATCCACTTCACTTATCCTGTTGGTAGAAATCTGCATCCTATATAGGGATTGTTGGTACGACCTAGAATCGTCAGTGGGCTAACATCTAATCGAGAACTAATGTAGGTTATGGAATAACACAATGCTGCATATTAGATTTAAAACCCATCACTAACTGAACGACATACTTCATAAATTACAGAGTACAACATTTCCATTTCCAGGGATACAGACGTTTATTGTAAGCAAATGTAATTTAGTGTTTTTAGAACAATGGTTCTAAAACCTCTTTTAGTCTGAGACTGTCTTTATGTGAATAAAGTACTCTGAGGGTCTCCAATTTATGAAGCGCTTAAAACTTAATAAAATACTTCCAAAATGTATTTATAAATTACTTATATTAAATTCTGTGTTCTTAATCCCATGTTGCGACCTCTAGGAAGTCTGAAACACTGCACTAAAAGAAATATTGTTCACGATAACGTATACTGCCTACACATTCTGTAGACTTTGAGGAAGAGTACGGAAAACATGCGAAGATATCCGATCTCAGAGTCGACATTCGAACCCACGATCTGCCTAATATGAAAAAGAGCACACTGTCAACAAATGAACCGTGACTTTCTCTCATTGCGTGGGTTTTATATCTTACACTCTTCTCCAAATATTTTTAGAGTGTCTACCAAGGAAAGAAGAGATGGGCGGGACACGCAGAATGGATGAGCAAAACAAGTAATGGACACAAAGTTTTAGTCCGTGAACCGAAAGGAAAGAGAATACTTGGGACACAAGGATAATTAATAGCTAATGTTAACGTGCATCATCTGTTGTAGGACAGTGTAGACTGGCGATCTTTGTCAATACGGTAATGAACTTTTGGGTCCCATAAAGGGTAATAAACATCTTCACTAGTTGACCGACTGTCTCAAGAAAAATTATGCTCGACAGAAAATGTTTAAAAAAGTAACTAATTAACTAATAAGTTTTCCAGAAGAAATAAACTGAAATAAAATGCAAGCTAACATTTTAACCAATGCCCCCGTACGAAAATGTATATTTCCGGTACGTCTCAAAGTAACCATGTTACTTCTTTCATAAAATTACTTGTGCGCATTGTCCCTCGGCTTTGATCCGAGTCCCTGGCTGCACTTGTCTCTGTATAAAGCGACCTCTCAAGGATTTTAAGCTGTCCCTGGTAGTGATGTCAGAATGATGAAGGGTTTTTTTTTAATTAATAGTGAAAGTTTGGGCGATGAAGACCTTTGATACTCGAGAGTGAAACGATGTCACTGAAGACAATAACACGTTGGACGAAATGTGATAGGCGCTTCCTTCAACCTAACCTTCCGTTACGCTGAGTAATAATACAGGGCAACGTGCTTATACAGAAACTCAAGACTCGTTCAGTTAGTCAGTAAATTCCTCGCTTTTACTCGAAGCTAATGTTCAGTATCGTCTACAACACCCCACTGCTTGTCCCTACGCGTAGCCAGTTCAGTTTTGTACACACCTTAATATACTACATATTTCAACATGAGCTTCACATCCACGTCTAACTCTATTAAGTACTCATATTTCGAATTTCTGTGACTGAAAATGTGTATTCATTGCTCCTTCCGCCCATAAGTTCTGCACGTCCAACCCATCTTATGTTCCTTGATTTTGTTTACCTTAATAACACCCCTCTTTACATTCGCGGGAAATATCATAAAAGCTTCAAATTCTTCACTTCACTGCGAGGTACTCCGTCCCAAGTTCCGCCTTGTCACTGTGAACTGCCTTTTCCAATACCCCCCATAACTTATCAGATAGCCAAATTCATATTTTCTAACACACATAAAAGAATCTGGAGAATACATGACATTAATAACAAAAGTTAGACACTTGAAGACAATACGTTAAAGGTTGGAAATAACAAATAACCAGATACACGCACAAGTTAATTAATTAAATATAAAAAGAAATATCAAAGGGAAAATTAAAGCGAAACACTTATACAAAGAGTAAAGGTTATCAGATGTCCCTAAAACTTCTTGCTATCCACGAAGCTTAAAGTCCACACTGCGTTTGAGCCTACAACACCAACATCGACATCTTTACCCTTGTGATAACCTCAATTGTCACATGCTACATGACACCTCACTGACAGGAACCTGATACCGCCATTATCCTAGCCGATGTAAACCAAGAAGTGACCTATGATGGGATCGAACCTAGGCCTTCCACTGCAAGCCTTCATCATACGATAATTAGCAACGTTGTTGTAATGGTCGAGACGAGCTTCACAGAAACAGTAGTAAAAGATTATAAATATGTTTATGGAAGCTACTGCTTGTAATTCTGATTTGAAGAGAATAATAGTTGAGCTAATACTATATGGGATTAAAAGGATTTACTCCTCATAAAGTTGGCTTCACTGACTGTCCAGACAGAGAAAAAGAGAGAAGATTTATGGAAAATCGTAAGCTTGTGGATCAAGAGATGAGAACAATGTACTGGTCCAGTGGATGATTAATTCTCTCCAGAGCTTCGTTTCTCCGCTGTGACATTGTCACGACCATCAGATAGTGCGCATCTGTCACGGGTAAATGAATTTTAACAGAAATACCGAGCTACGTCTATCAAGAAATCTCCACACCTCCTTTCACATTATTGTTCGATCAGCAACACAACATATTAAAAACACAAGTAATGTGTCCAATTTAAATTTTACTAGGTATTATTGTAACCTATTTCAAATTCGTTTTGTAAATTCCAAAAAAAAAAAAATTGCGACAATATAGAATATTTTCCCGTTTCCAAATGATAACATTAGTTGATACCAAGACCGGAAAAGTATAATCCGTACCAGAATACACACGTGTGTTCTTTGCGAATTCTAAATCATCAATAAACGATTTTTTCAGTTATCTTGTTTAGACGACACTAATTTCAAACTACACAAATCACGTGATATTTAAATGTTCTTTAAGTACTGTTCTCGAGTTGAATCATGAGGACGGACAGACACTTCGTTGAGAAACACCAACCACTAAACCCCGTCGTGGGCCAGATAAATCTTCTTCAAATCCTATTTTATGCATTTTAATATTATCCTCCCATCCATGTCCAGTGGCTTCACCATTCAATATCAGCTCTCCTTGCAACAACGAAAAATACCGACACTTCTCCAAGTTTTACGATATTTTAGCAGGGTACGGTATTTCCATCATTTCAGGGCCATCATTTCAGTGTTTTCGTAGCATCTTCGTGCATCCTTCCCTAAGCCAGCTGGCTGCATCTGTTTCTCTACAAGACCCGACCAACAAGCATCTCTAATCCCCTTCCTGGATCGAGTTGTTTGTACTAGGTCTTGGGCAGTACCAACCATTCGTCCTTGTACAACACCCCAAGCACTTCACATGTCAAGCTAATAAACTCCAACGACTAACAACTGTGTAAGCAGACCGTCACAACCAGATGGTTCCAACTTGTACAAACTCTTAATCTACCACATTTTCTGGGTTATTATCGAACTAACATTGTGTTAGTGGAAAGCAAGGATTCAACACCGCCGGCCGCAAATAGACACACTAATTCTGATCCTCACAACTTTTCACACTACCTCCTTGGACCTCAGTCCGGCTTGAGAAACTTCTACTATGCTCAACTAACCAAAAAATGTTCCCCGCCTTTATGAAACCCGAAGGTTCATCACCGTGATTACAAGAGCCGGCCACTGGTCATTACCCTGAACAACGCAAATGTAATCCATCCTCCTAACCCTATTTCCCTGAGAATTTTTTTTAAGTTCGGGTAGATTAAATTATGTTTCAAATCTAAAACTTCTTGACGATGGTGAAGAGTCAATTGAATAAAAATTTACTTGGATATTATCTATCGTCTAGTAAATATAAAACGTAAAACGACGTTTCGGAAATGGGACTCTATCTCCGTCTTCAGGTTCCTACTCAGTTGGGCCCACTAGATAGAGCTAATCCCTATCTCCGGAGATAGGGAATTAAATTATGTTGCTCTATTCCCGTTACCTTACCTTAGGTTACTTTATTTTGGGTATGCTTGCTGTCTGATCGATATCGATATATCTATTTGTCCATAACTTCATATCGACTGGTAAATTTCAGTCTAACGATTCGTCATCAATATAAGTAAACTGGCAGGTCAGTCAATTTCTGTATATCGACTGGTCGATTTCGACATGTCGACAGGTCATCCATAAATCGAACAGTCGATATATCAACTGACTGATATATCAAATCGATGGGTTAATATCGATATATCGTTTTATCAATAACGGTATGCATGCTGGTCTATATCGATATACTAAATGACCGATATCGATATACCGTCTGGTCGTCTGTATGTCGACTAATCATTATCGATAAATCGAATGGTCGACATCAATGTAATGACGGGTCGATATCAAAAAAGTTGACCATTCGATCGATGTATTGATTCTGTATTTGCCAGAGAAGCTACGTTGTGTTTATTTTGAGTATAGTTTAACCAGGGACGTGTTTGGTGTCTTCAGGTCAGACGCAAAGATCTGTTCCGCTGAAGGGGATGATGGGAAGGGCACGGTCAGACTTTCAGCTCAATGACTTTGTAAAGGTTCAAAATTCCGGACGTAGGGTTTGTAGGTTGCGAGTCTGCAGTGGGCCTGACACTCTGAGCCGTTGAGGAAATCCACTTGTTGGCTAGGTCAGGCACTTGGGATAAGCAAAGAGGGGCGGTAATGGTTTGACGGAGATGTTTCGACAAACGACAGATGTTTCTCAATGTTTTATCGCGATCTGTCATACAATGCCATTTCTTTGCTTGTCTTAGTGGATAAGGAACGCATCTGCAACCAGTGACACGTTATTTACAAGATACGGAGAATAAGCTGACGCTGGAGCTGAAATCACTGCAGAAGACAAGAATTACTGAAGGGAGAAGAGATTCAGCTGTCGGTTTGAAATAAGACAAGGATTCTGTACAAATGTACAGTCTTATATATCGGCGGTCAGACAACGTCATGATTCAATATATCTGAAAATGTTATTGTCTGCTCGTGTTGTAATAGAAAGGCACCTAGAAATACGTCTATTAATATCAAAACTTGATGCACTGTACCGAGAAACTAACAGTTGCTCAGCTAGTTACAAAATTCCTCACATCACACATGATAGTTACATTTTAACATTATAATAGTACTTGTTCAATTTTTATCAGTCCAATCACAATAAAATATTATTATTAAATATTAAAATATTATTACAATTAACATTTAAATATTTAAAATATATTAAAATATTATAATAGTATCTGTGTTTAGCTATTTTCAAAGTCTTATTTCCTACAAGATTCTCCTACTAAGATCAATATTCTAATTAGCGCACTCCACGACGAAAAGCCCTTGAGAAGCTACCAGTGGCTCCGCCTGGCAGAAAATTAATATGATAATCCGCATGCAGACAATAATCCACATCTACTGACAAGTTTATCGTAGGCAGGCAGGCAAAAACTATTATTCCTCTGAAAAATGAAACAAAGCACGAATAATAATAATATTAACTAACTCAACTGGTTTTTCAGTGACAGTGTCTCCGTAAAAACAGAATACCTGTCAACTGAAAGTGTGTCGCATCCAACGACGAAAAGAAGGAGGGAAGAGTTGAAAGCTAATGGTAGGGGTAATGGAGGAAGTCTAATCTGTATTTTCATTTGTCACAAGAACTCAGCTGGGCTGGCAGGAAGTCTTTTTCACAAACATTTTCTCTTCAATCCTAAAACCCTTGTTAGCTTGCAAGTGGTCGTCACCCTGGTGGCTACGTATGGTCTTGACTGTTTTGATTCCATTAGCTCTCATTATTTGCGCTGTGTTACAACAAGAGATGGCTCTGACGGCGTTATCAGACGAGAACAGGACGAAGCCTGGGGTAGGTAGAAGGAAACAAGAAAGCAGAGAAAGGAGAAAGGGAAAGGAGAGTGGTTTGTAGCGATGTATAAATAATTTAAGCGTGTTATGTGTAGTAGCCAGGAAAAATGTGTGGCAAAATAACTCTTTGTTATGAACCGGAAATTTTAGTACAGGATGTGGAAGAATTTTTTTCCCAATTTGGTGACGTAAGCGGGGCGATACAATGTAAGTAAGGCTGTCACTACAATAAATAAATATATTTAGGTTGCGTATGTATGCACCCATATTTGAATACGTAGATAGTTTTAGTCCGATAACCTGAAAGGAGAAAAATTCTACTATTGAATTCTAGACCAAGAAAGCAAATTAATAGTGAAACAGTTTTAAATAGGATATGTGGATTCATCTGGTTCAGGATACGAATAGGTCGCTATTGTTTACGATATTGAGTCTTTAGTGCGTTGTTAAATGACCCAAGAAAATTAAGTAAATTCTGTTCAAAAAGTTGGTATCGTACGTAAAAGAAAATGTTATTTTAGTTCTCAAGAAATTCCGGTCACTTGAAGATGTTCAGAATAACAATTCTGTTTATTATTTTACCACACAAAGCCCATAAACGCACGCTGTGGACGAAACGTCGAATTACTGGCAACTGAAGAAGAATGGCCACGATTCCAACGCCTTTTTGAGGATTAAGCTTAAATATATAACTGCGAAATAGAATATAAAGGCCTAGAAACACTTTGACATAAGCGAATTTTTAAGCAATTATAAGCCTTGGGCGGGGACTGTAGCATGCACGAAAGATATGAAAAATATCAACAAAATTTTACTTGCAGAGTTTGAAGGGGAGACCACGAAGTCCGATAATATTAAAATAAATTTTAAAGAAACAGGGTTTGAAGATATGAACTGGATTCATTTTGAAAAGCAGAAGGACCCTTATATATACCATAACGAACCTTAAGGCTCCATATAAGATGGGAAACTTTTTGGCTAGATAGCAGAATATTGCCTTTTCAAGAAGGACAATTTTCCATGGATTTAGTTATTAAAATAGAATATTATTATACACAAAGGGTTTGTAAATATACAAACGGAACGAATATTTTACAGAGTGTACCATCTGAAACGTAACCCAATAACAGTCACGTACTATGGTCCAAAAATGAAGTCAGAATTAGGTCCACTCCCGTGTATTGGTGCCCCCCAAATCCCTCGATTCAAACTGCTAGGCCACTGATCATGTTTTATTTCAAGAGTTAAAACGTTACAACAACTGAGCATAGGTCTTTGGAAAATAAATAATATTTAATCATCCCATTTTAGGCGTGCTTTTTCGTAATGCTAAACGACTGACATTTTAAAACAAAAACATAACAGAAAGCCTTTTTTTTTGCGGGGAGCAGCTATAGTCATAATAGTGATTTATTTACATTTGTTCGTGATTCTTGTACCAAACACGCAAAAAACTAAAATAAATTTGTAGGGCTTCAAATACTCGGTAAAATGATCGAAAACCATCTATTCTGATTCTCATGAATTACTAGAACCACCCTCCACCGATGAAACTCATTCCCTTCTGAAGTGGCTTGTCATCGAAACCACAAAAATAAAAACATTCTTGATATAATTACAGGGATGTTCATCAGAATACAAGTATTCTTTTCAGTGTAAAGTTTACGAGTATTTAATTAAGCTGTATCAACTGGCGATGTGTATAAAACATATCTCGTAAGTTACT
Organism: Zootermopsis nevadensis; assembly: GCF_000696155.1. Next base: position 85,457 of record NW_019060440.1, read on the forward strand.
AACTTTAGGAACCGCTTAGAAGTACCTTGGGATTGGACAAAAACAGCGTTAAAAAATACAACAGCCCCTTCTTTATTAGTACGTACTAAAATCTGATAAAATTTTTACCAAAAAAATGCTCTGTTCAAAAATTGATAAAAGATTTTTACACACTGAAATTCAGTTTCTGCCTTGTCCACATAAGTGCTTCATGTGATTGCATTTTCGAATTATCAACCACTAATATCTCCAACTGAATAAACGCTATATGAAACAAGTTTTAAATAATGAGTAAAGCTGTACATTTTACAGTTGATCTGATACGGTTCCGACAACGAAATCTGGGAGTTTACGATCGGTGGACCCGCGATAAGTTAGCGAATATAAAAAAATTAACATTTTTGGAGAGATCTAATTGAAAGACCACGAAGAAAATGGAAGGATAACGTCAATATGGATCTTTAAAAACAGTCTGTGAGGACAGACGGTAAATAAAAGAGGTTCGAGATCATGTTCATTGGCCTGGTTTGTTATTAGAGGACATTAAACGTTCTCGTGTCGCTGCTACACTGGTTATTAAAGCCGATTGGTTATTATGTGTACCACCTGATTCAAGAATCAGTTACTGTACTTCGTATTTATGTTTTTCTTATGATTATCAATGTGAACTTCGATTATTTCCTTAAACTGCGTTAACCAGTTGATATTCGTAATGGTGAAGTTCTGTGTTTTCTTCGCGGTACGGACCGTTTTCTTAAATGTTATTCATACGAGGGTTCGATTTGAAAGGGTCTGAAATATAAGTACAGTCACATCCTTTCCTCCCACACGGAGCTCCATAATCAACATTCCATTAACTAGACCTGAAGAACTCAAGAGTACTCTAACTACCTCTAGAAAATCACAACAGAATCGGCAGGAATTGTAAAAAAAAATAAACTCGACTTTCGCAGACTCGATTCTGCTTCATTGAACCGGTTTCAACCACAATTATTGTTGGCTGCGCCGCTAGGGACAGCACTGTCGCTCTTATGTACACTTCGGTTCATCAGAGTGCTCTTGTGAACTAAATCAAATAAAAAAAACTCTCATTGTTTCTTCCCTATAGATTGATTGCAAATGAATCAATGCGATATATTGCAAGTAGACGGTTTCAGAATTCATACGCAATTCGACCCATCGATCTCAGTGCTGGTTTATTCAGCGCCGCGATGTTTTATTCACTATGTTTGCTGTGTATAATCGCTGTCTCTTTTATAATGGTTTCTCCATTTTATAACTGCCTATTATTTTAAAGGGTTCAGTTCAGTTCAATTCAATTTAATTTAGATGTTTGCTCGGAAGTTAATAAAGTTCAGTATTCAGAAGCCACAACTGGGAGTTCTGGTGCCTACACCAGTGATTTTTTATTTATCCTGATTTATATAATGGTTGAAATCAACGCCATACGTACACAAGGCTGCAGAATATGAATAATAATATATTAATCTAATACAGTGTTATAAGAGCGTTCAAACATATTTATTTACAACACAAAACCTAACACTTTCATATGAGATCAAAATCTAATAGACAACAACCACCCATAAAACATTCTTAATTGATAATTACACACCGGAACACGTGAAATGTTTTCGGTCCTTATACATATCCATCTTCGAAGTGTCTGGTGTCTGTAGTCTGTAAGTCAGTTCACAAAATTAGCATCCGTCCTGCGCAAAATTTTCTGAACATTTACACTGAGAATTCTCATAAAAATCTTAAAGTTCATTACCGTTTGAACAGTCCACCGCTGGACGATAATCTAAGCCAAATGAATCCGGTCCATATCATCACAAAAACTTTAAGGTCCATTACAGTACTGTCTTTCCATCTTTGCACCATTTCCCAAAAAGCTCTCTTCCGTTCAGGGTTTGTGGCTACATTTTTAATGAACATTTCTCATTCTTCATCGTATCTCATATCCCTCAATTTTTACCACTCCTGTAGTATTTTGTGATGGATACAATTCCTAGCCCTGATCTTGGACAGTTAAAACTGATGACGTATGAAGTGGTGGCATTCTGATCTTGAAGCCCTGATCATCTCACTTCAGAAACGCAAAATCTTCAGCGTTTGCGTTCTGAATAATCGCTAGGACCATTGACAATACGAACTTTGCTGCAAAAGAACTCTGCTACTTAAAAGTTTTTAAGTGGCAAAAGAGAAATTTGACGCACCCAGGAAACTTCAGAGGCTTCAGGGCAGTGTGGAACATGTCACAAAGAAACTTAGCAACTGACAGATTCACGAAGATTTAATGCAGTCTGCACCTTCCGTCTCCATGACAAGTTTGGGTGCATACAATTCTGCTGAGTAGTATGGATGAAGGAAGACATCAATATGTCGATATTCCATACTTCGGATCTATATAAATGAAGTCCATTTATCTGCAAATCTTTTTGTAGAAATGTCTTTGAAGATCTTCTTAACTTACACTAACATTGGCCTTCTTTATAAATCTGCTTAAATGTACTCAGACTGGTAAAAAACCGCATTATTTCTAGTTTAACCGGTAAAATTTGTAGCTATTTGTACAGAATGCGTACAATTAAATTATAATGGTCGAATGTGCAATTTTATTCTCTCAAATGCGTGCTATATGCCCCGCCCATATCATCCTTCAACTTATCTCATTAATAATATAAATGGTGAGGTTTTCATATAGTTAAGTTAACTTAAACTTCGTTGCGAGCATGGGAGGGAGTTGATAAAAGCACGCATTTTAGTCGGAAAACATTTAGGGAAGAGACAGCTTGGAAGACCTAGGCGTAGATGAGAGAACAATATTAAAATGAATCTTAAAAACAATGAAGAGATAAAAGTGTGGACTGGTAATGCTAACCACTTACGTGCACCCAGAGCCGAGGTTGAGAATACGTGGACACGGTGATTAGTTAAACAGCAGTAGAACAACTTTACATTTTACCTAACCCACAGACTATCTACTGCACCCAGACCACAAGATTTTAGCATTCAGACTGAGTTCCCTGCGCTGTAACGTCACCATCGAAGCTCAGACCCCTCTTAAGAAGACCTATTTGTTTGGAGTCAGGAGGGTTGCTTAGTTCAAGGGTGTTGTCTCGCTTCTGGGGAGCAGTCTGGTGGAATATCGAGTAGGACTCTCTATTATTGTGTCCTAAGTGTTAGCTAGTGTGCTGCTCGTTAGATTTGCAGACCTCAGGCGATTTATAACACACTCGCTATAGCTCAACACAAATATTAGTAACTCCACACAGACTGGGCAGATGTCTTATGGATAGCCCGGAAGATAAATCCTTCGTTTTGAAACTTCAAATTTCTACCGCCTGATGAATTGCTCATTTCAAAGCTAACAGGTGATTTTCGCTATACGCTCTTCTGCGTATCCGCAGTTATTTCAGTATCTAACTAGAGGAAAATCATTATCCTATCCGCGGCCACATTTTAAAGCCAGTTACCTGCTACGAACCTCCGCCAAGTTGATCAGGGAATGTGTAGCAGATGATAAGCCTGGCTAAAAAGAATTCAGTCCCCATTTTAACATCAAAATGCCAATTGATATACGTGTTCCCGTCAGTGCAGGAGAGTAACTCCAATGTATGACAGCCAACTGAACTTGATATTACTTCGTGACTTGCCATATAATAAAATATAATAACATGTTAAATTATAAGGCTTAGGATTCATGTAAATCGCTGTATGGTTCGTTTGTTAATCTTCACGCAAGTGCTTACTGACGATTGACAAACAAAGTATAAATAACTTAAACTCTTAAACACGACATTTTAATGGCATACAAGCAGTGAAAAACTCAATCAATGTTATTGTCCTGAGTAGATTTTCTCGGTAGTCTCGTGAAGTACGTCATTAACCGAACAAACTTGGCCTTAGTGATAAATTCTTACATACATTTATGAGTGTATTTCACGATAATTATCACATTCTTAAGAAGATGACCAGTTCCTTAGTTACTCACGAAATTCCCAGCGTTTTAAGTAACTCGAAGTTTCATTACCACATTCACAAAATCCCTCCCCGAATCAGATGTAATTAATTCATAACCTCACATCTTATTTTTTTATAATATTAATCTTCACATCTACACCTAGGTCTCACAAATAATCTCTTTTCTTCAGGTTTTCCGAGTAAAATGTGTACAGCTTTTTTTTTCCATTATTTGTACGAGCTATATAGCTGCTTATAAAAATTTCTCAAACCTACATTAACGTGGTATTCATACGCAAAATTACATCGAAGTGTTGAGTTTCCCTGTTGCTACTATGACTGTGATCTGTACAATGGCAACATCTGCGGACCGTGAGTGAGGCCGGTGGCCCTACACAACGCCTTCATTGTGTTGCGAACGAGTGTTACCAAATAGCTGGGACAGCCACACGGTTGGGCACCCTGAGGGCGACTGCAGGACATAGCTCCTGCAAGACCAGCCAGCCTGTCCTTTTATTTATTTCCTGGTGAAGCTCCTAACAAGTGTATGGAACGGAGGGGGGCACAACCGGGGATCGGGCACCCAATTCCGAGCGCCTCGGGGCTTGTTCTACTATAAAACTTCCTTCCCTACAATACACTGCAGCATTTAATTGATATTCAGTTCAATTAAATGACGGAACACAAGTGTTGGAGGAATGCAGCAGCAATTCCTCTTACACGGATTGTGATTTAACAAGAAGTCATCAATAAAAACTCGTTATGTTCCATTATGTGTCTCTGTAAATAAGAACGATGTGATGTTCTATTAAAATGTATTTTCCAGCATTATGTTCATAAATATTTTTGAGATGCTGACATACAGTCATGTCATACGAGGTGCGATCGGAAAGTTTCAAGACTGCGCCTATAAAAAAACCCGTACACTTATCTCAGGTATTAAATTCATCCATCACCCTCGAAGTAGTTCCCCTGGGAGTGAACACAACGATCCCAGCGCCGCTGCCAAGCCTGGAAGCATCCCTGGAAATCTTTCTTTGTCAGCCTGTCAAGCACCATCTGCGATTCTGCCTGAATCTCTTCTATCGTCTCAAATCTCCTTCCCTTTACCTGAATTTTCATGGTACGACGTCGATCTTCGTGAATGGCCTGCCGAATCTTGGTAACATTTTCGGGCGTTGTGCTCGAAGATGGTCGTCCAGAACGCTCGTCATCATCGACAGGGGTTCGGCCATTTTTAAAACGTGAATGCCACACAAAAGTTTGCGGACTCCCCAAATGTTTGCTTTAGCATTTCATAGGTTTCCGTAGCGGTTTTGGCGAGTCTTTGGCAAAATTTGATTTGTTCATGAAAATCCGCCATTCCGAAATCGCAGGAGGGTCGGTGTAATGCACTACCAAAACGCCCGTAACTAAGAAACAAATGCTAATTCGATGATGCCGGCTGGCACACTGATTCACTATGAATGTAGGCCGCACCCCCTAAAGGCAGAAGCTCTTACTACATCCGGTTCGCCCTCTATTGACACAGTCTTGAAACTTTCCGATCGCACCTCGTATCTCTGATTTAATTCACGTGAAAAATTGCAAATTCTTATTTTAGGCCTATGTCCATGGTTTTACTCACACGTTTTATTCACTTCCGTCCAGTGCCGAGAACAAGAAAGAGTGAGCTATCGCTATACGCCTTCTTCAGGGTGAACTTTACATTTCTTACCTTTAACTCATGCAACTTATAACGGGGTTACGTTACATTACGCTATACGAATTACGTCTGTGAACCTGTCCATTTACAATCAGCTCCAGGCATGAAGCCGCTCAAAAGACCACTTCTACACATTGTAGACCTTCTACGCAGGGCTCTGCACCCACAGCTGACATTTTTAAGTTAATGATGCGTAAAGCAGAAATGGTATTGTCCACTTTTTTCTCAAGTTTCTTTTCTTCTTTTACATCTTTCAAAAAAAAAATCCTGCCAATTTCTATTCTTGATCCAATTCTCAATTGTCCAATTCAATTTTTGTCCTTCTATTTTCGTGGACCTTATAAAATAGTAGTGATTTACAACTCAATCTCGTGTGAGATTATTTTTTTAGTGAGCACTTCAATTTTTTTTTCTCCCTCTGGTCACACTCCGCAATTGTTAAATCCCGTTAAGAGGAGAGAGAGGTTTTAGTGCTGGAGATTAGAGTGTTACACAAGTTAGTGCACACGAACACGTAAAGCTTGCAGTGACGTCATCATCGCACTTGTTCACATACAGTAAACTATTTTAAAAATACATCGTCATATTTCCCCTTAAGAAGTATTATATTTAGCCTAATTTAAAATCTCTTGCGTTTTGGCTGCACACGCTTCGGCGTGCGACAGAATGATATTTTAAGAAGTAACGTACCGGAAACGCAAGTACTTCATATCGTAACCGGAAGTGGACGACCTTATCTTGAACACCCACTTTCGTGTACATATGTCGTTTTTATTCACATTAAGACGACAAATCGACTCCCACGTCTTAGCTACTTTATCTGGCGACCAGACAGAGAGAGAGAGAGAGAGAGAGAGATAGAGTATGTATTTAAAAGTTTTCAGGAGGAGTACAATTAAAATTTCTTGACTCCGTGGAAAAGCGTCCTAAGTAGACTCAGATCTGAAATGTGGTTTTTGTACTACAAACAGAATTTCAGTAAAGGTTGATAGTCCGAATGTGTGTTTCTGTATGCAAAATACAGTAATTAACTTCGCAGTTTTTAGGTTTGTTATTTGAAGCCTTACTTGAAAACAGTCCGGTTTTTACGAGTTTGTATTACTTTTAAGGACGAGTTAAAAATATTCTTAACTTTTAGATTATCTTATACAAACACAAAGGCGTTTCTAATCAGGTTTTCTACATATTCAGCGCGGAAAATAAAACAGTTTTATGGGTTGTATATAAACCTGGTCCGTGGCTCAGAATTGGAATAAGTGGCGGACTCTTCAGGACATCATCTTTCGAGTTCCATAAATGGCGAGGAATTTACTTAGTACTCAAACTTTTTATCATTTTCTTAAGAAACACTGTGATCCATGGGGTAAAACTAGAGACGCGAAAGTTGTAGTTCAAGAACTATATAAAATTGTTTAAATTCATTATCAGTTTCTTATTCCATTCTTTGAGTAAGAGCATGTTCCCTACCCGGGGAGCAGTCTACATTCCACAGAATTTCTTCCTGCGATACGAACATGTCGTGAATCTCAGTCACTATTTTCACCAGATAATATTTTACTAAATTATTATACCTCAGAGCAAAGATACAGAAAGAGTACTTGGAATTTAGATGGTATCTGCAGGATTACGATGGGATTCTACAACTTTATAGCACACATATTTAAGGTAAAATTAAATGAGTCGTTGCTCATGCTGCCTGAGAGGAGAATATTACATTCACTAAGGCTCTCAGGACTTAATCTTGCTTTCATTTAAGCCAGCGTTTCATCCTGCTTTTGAAAGGTCAACCACTATGAGACACGAGACCAAGATATCAACAATAAATGACACAGAAGTACCAACTTAAACCGCTGTTTCGAGCTAAATCTTTCTCCTCAAAGAATATCATAAATATTATTTTTCCACGACGTCGGTTACTGTATATTACAATTTTATCAAATTCTCTAAATTCTATAAGCCACAATAATATATCCGAGAAAGTAATTTCAAATTATTTAGAAATTCTCAGGGCGGTGAATATGTCGATGTTGGTCTTCTGGATTGCAACGCTGCGTGAACTTGTACGTAGATACCAAAGTTCCGGAAGAACATGGTGCTTCCGTTTTCAGGGTTTAGAATAGAGACATCATATCTATTGATGAAAGACTCTCGGCTGAATGGTGAATGAACCATTTCTTCTGCCAACGTTACCATCGGCTAGCGCGCTACATAGGACCAGTTTCGGTTCGCAGATGCCCTGAGGATGAGAGCAGAGATGGCTCTCGAAACGTTGGCAACGTTAATAAAAAAATATAAACAACAAACCAAGTCACCAAAAAACACTGGCTTTATATATATATGCCCGAATTTATAACTTGTGTTGGGCAAGGCCGTGGTCTAGGCAACACGGAGTTTTCCTCCGTGGCATCCCAACAATTACTCCATTCACACACAGAAGAAGGCAATGGCAAACCACTTCTGGATCATCTGCCAAGAACGTATATGAACAGGTCCCAGTCCGAGAAAAGGATGGAAGGATCCTGTTCATATGGACCTGTCGTCAGACAGAACACTAAATAAATATAAATATTAAGTTGTATATTTAAATGCGTACGCTGGAGCCTACGCATTACGAATCTGCATATTTTTAAATCCAGTGTTCATTGCCTTGTACTTTATACGACCCATATCCTTAATAGTTAGGAGAATATCATCGAGTTTAAAATACATCGTAAGTCATTCAAAGTTACGACATTAGCAAAATGCATGGAAGTTTACTCCAGGACAACAATACGACATTCCCCCTTTCTCTTCCTACCGCTTCGCCCTCGCCGCAGGGCCGTAATCAAAGACGATCACAATGTATGAGACCCCTGTCAAGACGCGGGGGGGGCTTATGGGGTGGGGGAGAAACACTGTGTTCCCATATGCATAAAAACTGCAGCTTGAGGCTTTCACAATTTTTTCATATTATTTAAAGAATGACTGTGAATTTGCAATGATGTGAAGACAGAATAAAGCTAGAGACGTTTTCGGGGAGGCGTGTAAGTAGGGTTGAGAGATGGTTTTCTGTACTATTCTTCGAACAATATACGACGCACTTATATTACAGGCTCCGAAAAATAAGGGCTGGATAGGCTAAAGCGATAGACAAAAACCATCCAATTTATGTCTTTGGATATATAAAGAGATCACAGTATTTTAGAAGGGGGTGTCGAGAAGAAGGTAGAATAGGGGATGCCTGTGGGGAAAGGGGGTAAGGAGAAAGTTGCAGTCTTATTCGCTGGTTGATGTTATATGGCAGGTTATATGAGTTGTAAAACTGGCGTTGCATGCTAAGGGTAAGTTCGCGTGGGGTCTATTCGGCTGCACGTCACCTCTGTATGTATGTAAAGTGCTGGGTCAGGCTTCAGCATGCATTTCGTAGCTCTGAGACTAGTTTCGTCACAAGATTATAACGGTCATAACATTCATTAATATTCATTACAATCATTGCTTTTGAGTAACTAGGTCGTTAAAGAATTACAGAGTAGAAAGTCGATTTTAGTGTATCATACATGAATGAGATGTAAGTTTCGAAGTTTCGGAGGTCTCTCTTTCAAATCCCAGTGGGAACCCGGCTGTTCTGACTCACGATTTTGATATATTTCTCAGTCACTCCAGGCATATGTCGATATAGTACCTTGAATCGAAAAACGACAGCTTCCTTCCCATACAATTTCCAAATCATTATTCATTAATTATTACATTTTCACACATTATAAATTCTTAGCTGCCTACATATGGAAACAAAGGAGAGGAACATGTAAAGTAGACTCATAGGAAGTTTCGAAAATTTGAACCCAGTGCTCTAGTGATCGAGAATTATATCTCTGGACAGACACAAAATAATTGTCAACGCGAAAATTGTTTCAAATCTCAAAATCATCTTTAAATTAACACAGGCAAAACAACACGTTCAAATCATGTAATACATTTTCGTTCAAGGCATAGACTCGCATATGTATATAGACTTCTTGCATACATGCAAGCTTCATACATGAGCAGCCCAACATCGCTATTAAAAATTTTCACGTTCTGAAAAAATAAATGTTGCAAATACCATACTTAGGAAAATATCGTCATGTAACCCTATAAGTCTTGATTATGAAGAAACACGACACAAAAGGGGACTTAGGAGACGCATAAATTTTAATCTATTCTTTTTTACAATCAACTAGACGAAGCTGTCCTCTCTTTTTTGTTTCTTTCCTCATAGGTTCATTCTCAATCCAATTCCGTTTTTTCCTTACTTGTAACAAGTTCCGACTTCCTCCCTGTTCGTTGGAACTCTACTCAACCCTACGTAGCAACCACCCCCCATCCACCCCCCACCCCCAAATGCAATTTTCCTTTACTTGACATCGTATATAATCATAGGCGTCCTACAGAGGACTGTCTCTGCCTCGTCTTCTTCAGTGTTCTGGTATATTTCTTTCAATTTTCTGCTCATTCCGTACAGTTGATGTGGGTCCCATGGGGACACAATTGGAAACTCTTACTGATGGAGAACCTGCCGCCATGAGAGACGGTGACGAACCTCAGAACTAGACAGAAAATTACAAAAAGAGCCACTGAGAAACGAACTACCAAATCGTACAGAGACGCAGTCACCCTACGAGACAGGAACCTCGATTTCCAGTGTGTCTCAGGAAATTTACATTGCACACTTCATATATGTTGCAGCAACGTTTAGCAATTAATGATTATTGCATACAATTTCTAGTTAGTGAAGTTTTTGGTTCTCACGGCTGCGAGTATAAAAATGTCTATCCTCTCAGTTGTTGCGCCGTGTTAGTCTGGCAGAAGTTTATCGACGTTTCAGAAATACTTGATGCCTCCATTATCATGATATTCCTCTCTAAACCAATTATTAATTTACCATTGATACCATACTACTTAAAAACCCTGAATGAAATAGTTAAAGGTAATTTATATCTTAATTGCGTCATGTTTGTGTTTTATTGATACAATATTTTATTTTCCGTCTATACACAAACTTAAAATAATGTTGTTTAAAATTAACAAAAAATGTAACAAGATGCAGTATCTACTGAGAATGTTATAATTTTAAGTAATTTTAAACAACATTATTTTAAGTTTGTGTATAGACGGAAAATAAAATATTGTATTAAAGGTAATATTAATAACGATTATTCTTTCTACAACACTTAAATGTGAAGTCCGAAGTGTTCTGGTTATTTAACAAGTTTAAAGTATATTCAGCTACTGAATCAGGTAGTTCAGGATCAAACTGGGCTTCTATCAAGAGCAACCTCCTGTCCCAGTACAACGCAAAATCCCCAAGAGCGAGTGTTTTCGTAAACAAACGCCATTTAAATTACATCCGGGTTTTGGGAGTATTGCATTGGGCACGGGCGAGGTTTTAATAGCCGACGGCAGAGTTGCCTGATCCAGGGGAGGTAGGTATCAGATAGGAGCTCACCCACTCAGTCCCTGTTGTGGCTGTACTAACAACAATGCCGGATGATGTTAAGGTTGGAATGAGCTACTTCGATGTCGACTCTGAAATGAAGAGGCAATGGGCTTACGAGTAAATGGGGTAGGCGGTAGGTCTCACTTCGCTGGCTTTCCCTTGGGCCCTGCATACCAGCAGACAGGCTATTCTAAAGACATCAAGAGCAGGCCGGAAGTAGACTTCTATCAACTTCAGAGCACGACTTGTGTGATTCCAGGGGACATTTTAGAACTTGAATCCAACATAACCTAGAATTAATTAAAATTCTGGAACACGACATTTTCTTATTCACTGCCCCTATTTAACTTTGCGACTGAGTGCGTAGGACTCATGTTTCGTCTTCGGGAAGTCCTGTTTTCAAATCTCAGCCCGCAGACCGGATACACTGATTTAGGCCCTTCGTGGTTTTCCTCAGAACCTATAGGCAAATGTTGGGAATGTACATAAAATTAGGCCAAAACCAATTCATTGCACACCCTTTCAAATTCATACGTAAATCATAAACACATGAATGGAGTAATTAACCCTTTGAGGCCGAAAATCTTCTAAATAATATTTAAGAAACCAGTTTGTACCGCAAAGAAAACACAACACCTTCAAGTTTCAACGATCAACATTTTAACAAGTTAAACATTCCTGAATAATCGCAGGTGTAGAGAAAATCGAGATTGCTGAGTCGACTGTCTTCTGGGTTACAGGGCCGTATAGTCTACTAGACTTTACCGACGTTTCAGACATCCTTACTGCCTCAGTAATCAGGGCGATAACTCCGGATTAGTGTCCTGACAGGGTCAATCGTGACTCATCATCGCCCTGATGATGGAGGGGGCAAATACCTTTGAAACGTTGGTAAACTTCTATTAGACTATATGGCGCTACAACCCAGAAGAAGGAAATCCTCGGTGTCAGTGCTGTGGGAAACTCAAACCCCACCTAGTTACAATGCTTTTTGTGTGGCGTAGGACTACTCAGTAGTCCGCCATTACGTTATAAAACGACAAGTAAATTTGTTGAGATGCAGAAGCTGTCTCCCCTCAGAATTACAAACTGAGTCATAAGCAACGCAACTAGCCACAGTGGACAGGCCGATGTCAGCGGATACCTGGCAGAGACACCTCTGTTCATCCTTCACCCACAGCAGTAGAGGCTGCACGAAGCCTCCCCTGTTCTGTCACTGTCATGTCTCACCCTCCACTTATAATCGCTCATCCTGGGCGGATCACCTGGTTACACGAACCTTAGCTATAGTCAATACCAGTGACGCTAAACGTTAGGTTAGAACAGGACCCTCGACGCGTTTGCTTACTTTGATTTTTGTTACGCATATGTTGTGCGTTTTACGCTGTCATGTGCAGTCAAAGAAACGCGTGCACCACTACTTAAGTTTGTTCTCTCACCCTTCCAAGCCCAAGATTGTCAAAATGATATTAATAACTTAGTCCGTACCGCAAAGGAAACAACACACTTCACCATTACAAAAGATCAACTGGTTAACGCTGTTTAAGGAAATAATCGCTGTTTACTCTGAGAATCAAACGAAAAACATAAATACAAAATGCAGAGATGCTGAGTGTTGAAGCAGATTAAATATATTGTTATTACCAGGCTTTAAAGGGTCAAAATAGATTGTTTATGGATTCACGGGATTTTATTCCACATGAATCTACTACACTTGAGCATCTGCCTTAGATCTTCCACCGTCGTTCCCAGGTACAAGCTATAATATATAAAGTTCAACAAAAACTTATTTAAGTTCGTTCCATTTATCTGTGGACTCATTTCTGGCTTTCTATCGAGCGTCTTGCCACAGTCGATTGCCGTTTCGTGTTTCTCGACTCGATACTGGTCTCAGAAACACCAAGAAATCGAACTCCATTTCTTGATTCCTCCTAACTAAGACTTCCAATTCATTGGAAAGAAAAAGACGAGAGAAGTAACAAGTACGAAAGAGAAACTGTGATAAATATAAGCCTTGTGGATGTCAGAGGAAGAAAATATCGAAGAAATCCTAGAGTCTAACCACAGTTAATTGGATTCGTTCCGCTACAACTGTGTGAAAGTAGCAAGTGTAAATTCTCCGATACTTTTTTTCTGTACGCTTTGCCCATCGGATGAAACGACGCTACTTAGATGACATTCCCGGACTTCATTTGTCTTCTGTAATCAATATCAAATATCCTCAGTGGTTAAAGAAAGTGTAATTGAATTAGTTGTAATTCAGTTTGAATCAATGTCTGTGTTATGTAAGTCCCACGAGGACAACGTACAGAGAGACAGAATGAACTACGAAATTGTTAGCAGAAGGTGTCGATTCACGACAATACTAGCCAAAATACTGCATATCTTATAAATTGGCAGTCAATTCTGTGGTTTATTATTTAGTGTTCGTCTGGCGACAGGTCCATATGAACAGGATCCTTCCATCCTTTTCTCGGACTGGCACCTGTTCATATACGTTCTTGGCAGATGATCCAGAAGTGGTTTGCCATTGCCTTCTTCTGTGTGTGAAGGGAGTAATTGTTGGGATGCCACGGAGAAACCGGGGAAGCCCCCGGAGGAAAACTCCGTGTTGCCTAGACCACGGCCTTGCCCAACACAAGTTACAAATTCCGGCACCGCCGGGAATCGAATCCGAGGCCAGCGTTCTAACCGCGAGACCACCTCATCTTATTATTATTTAGTGTTCTGTCTGACGACAGGTCCATATGAACAGGATCCTTCCATCCTTTTCTCGGACTGGCACCTGTTCATATACGTTCTTGGCAGATGATCCAGAAGTGGTTTGCCATTGCCTTCTTCTGTGTGTGAAGGGAGTAATTGTTGGGATGCCACGGAGAAACCGGGGAAGCCCCCGGAGGAAAACTCCGTGTTGCCTAGACCACGGCCTTGCCCAACACAAGTTACAAATTCCGGCACCGCCGGGAATCGAATCCGAGGCCAGCGTTCTAACCGCGAGACCACCTCATCTTATTATTATTTAGTGTTCTGTCTGACGACAGGTCCATATGAACAGGATCCTTCCATCCTTTTCTCGGACTGGCACCTGTTCATATACGTTCTTGGCAGATGATCCAGAAGTGGTTTGCCATTGCCTTCTTCTGTGTGTGAAGGGAGTAATTGTTGGGATGCCACGGAGAAACCGGGGAAGCCCCCGGAGGAAAACTCCGTGTTGCCTAGACCACGGCCTTGCCCAACACAAGTTACAAATTCCGGCACCGCCGGGAATCGAATCCGAGGCCAGCGTTCTAACCGCGAGACCACCTCATCTTATTATTATTTAGTGTTCTGTCTGACGACAGGTCCATATGAACAGGATCCTTCCATCCTTTTCTCGGACTGGCACCTGTTCATATACGTTCTTGGCAGATGATCCAGAAGTGGTTTGCCATTGCCTTCTTCTGTGTGTGAAGGGAGTAATTGTTGGGATGCCACGGAGAAACCGGGGAAGCCCCCGGAGGAAAACTCCGTGTTGCCTAGACCACGGCCTTGCCCAACACAAGTTACAAATTCCGGCACCGCCGGGAATCGAACCCGAGACTCCCAGGATCACAAGGCCAGCGTTCTAACCGCTAGACCACCGTGGACATAATTCTGTGGTATGGCGCATTAAATTTGGGATGTAAGCGTTACGTTCCATTCATATTGTCTTAAAAGTCTTCTGCGATCTATACTTCAAATCAAAATAGTTAATCTCTTTACACATTGGCTCACACATCTGTGGTTCCTATAGCAACACTACAAGTACCAGGGGTTCTGTCGTCCCCCTACAACCCTTTTCTTTCCATTCCATTTAATTCCCCTAATTTTAAGGATTTAGAACAAAAAAAAATAAGTGAAACGAACAGTAATCATGAACAGTTCCTACTTTTTCAGCTTTGAATACTAAAGCATTAAAATGTTGAAAGCACATTCATAAAATTTAAGTAGGATTTGAGGTTCCCACAGCGATGAATATAAAGATGGTTGTCTGATGTAGCGCTGTGTAGTCTAGTAAAAGTTTACCAACATTTTACATATCCTAGCTGCCTCCATCATCAGGGCGGTAAAATTTCAATTTCATTTGAGATTTGATCTCCACCATATTTAATAACTCGTACCCATCTATCTGAGCTTCGTTTATATCAGCCACACGTCCTGAAAGCTTCAGTGCATGATAAGACAACCGTGGCCAACTTAAGCTTGAAGGAACACACTGTACACTGTACAGCGCGCGTATAAAAAAATCAATTAGGCCAAAACAACAGTAGCAATGCACCTTTTTCGTTCATGCCACCACAACGCAGACTTCACTACGAAACGGATGCAAAGCTAATTTCAAAGCGGAAGCAGCGTATTAATTCCGCACTTCCCTTTTTTTTCGAGGGTTTTAATATGGCAGGAACAGGAAGTCTAAATTCAAGATTACTTTCTCCTCGTGCTATTCCCTTCGCTCTATGGCGCATGTATTTTACTGCATAAAACACACACAGTGCATACTCTTAACGTGTTGAAATTTACCCCTTCTTCGTTACCTTGCGCGAAAAGACGACAAGAAATCACGAAATGTATTTAAAATGTCGTTACATGATTTAAAAAAATCGAACTTTATCCTTCATAAAATCCATGCCTTAACATACGAGGTGCGATCGGAAAGTTTCAAGACTGCGCCTATAAAAACCTGTACACTTATCTCAGGTATTAAATTCATCCATCACCCTCGAAGTAGTTCCCCAGGGAGTGAACACAACGATCCCAGCGCCGCTGCCAAGCCTGGAAGCATCCCTGGAAATCTTTCTTTGTCAGCCTGTCAAGCACCATCTGCGATTCTGCCTGAATCTCTTGCCAAAGACTCGCCAAAACGGCTACGGAAACCTATGAAATGCTAAAGCAAGCATTTGGGGAGTCCGCAAACTTTTGTGTGGCATTCACGTTTTAAAAATGACCGAACCTCTGTCGATGATGACGAGAGTTCTGGACGACCATCTTCGAGCACAACGCCCGAAAATGTTACCAAGATTCGGCAGGCCATTCACGAAGATCGACGTCGTACCATCAACGACTTGTGCGACATTGTTGGGACCTGTCAGCTGATTCTAAAGGAAGAACTCCACATGCGAAACCAAGGCTCCTGTCTGAGGACCAGAAGCAGAATCGACTTCTCGTTTGTCAGGAGCTAAAAGATCTTGCAAGAACCGACCCCAACTTCCTTTCTAAGCTCCGTGTGACTTCTTCCTCTTCCCAAAGATGAAAATTCAGCTAAAGGGAAGGAGATTTGAGACGATAGAAGAGATTCAGGCAGAATCGCAGATGGTGCTTGACAGGCTGACAAAGAAAGATTTCCAGGGATGCTTCCAGGCTTGGCAGCGGCGCTGGGATCGTTGTGTTCACTCCCAGGGGAACTACTTCGAGGGTGATGGATGAATTTAATACCTGAGATAAGTGTACGGGTTTTTATAGGCGCAGTCTGGAAAATTTCCGATCGCACCTCGTACGCAAGCACACGAATGGTACATGCATAGAACAGAAAATGAGTAAAATTTAAATTTGTGGTCAGATTCATACAAAATTCCCCTTCTCCAATCACTTATCACATATACAAATAAATTAGCAAAATATTCCACAAAATATACCTCAGTTTGATTTTACGTATTTATCATTTCCAAATAAGGCAATATCATTAACCCCTTCAAACACGAATCACATTTAAATGACATTCAATAATTCAGTCCGTACCTTAAAGAAAACACTTCATTATTACAAACATCAATCGGTTGAAGCTGTGTAGTTAAATCAATCGATGTTGTTTATCCTGAGAATCATAACAAACATAAATACTGTTCTGAAAATTACAGAATGTTAAAAAAATCGCATTTTTTTATGTGAAACTACAAGCGGACAATGTAAGAGACAAGATTAAAAACAACAAATTAAATTTCGACTGCAGTTACTAATACTGAAATGTTCCACCATCTGGTCTAACAGACAATCTTCAGACTGAATAGTCTCTCAACAGGAAAATGTCATCCGTGAAAGATTATTATCGGCAAATCAGAGACAGAACACAGAGATAGGCAGCGAAAAACCCACAGTCTAGCCTTGTATAAAAATTAAAAAGATCCAAACAATGCAGTTTCATATCCAACCATAGGATTCCCAGATTTCAATCATGATGGTGTAACACAAACCCTTAGCTTAACCCCTTTTCACTACATTCTATTGTCCCCTATTTTTCTTATTCTTTTGTGCGTTAAATTCATATCCCTTTTGCTATCGCATTTTTGTCTCTCTCTCTCT
The DNA here is from genome assembly GCF_000696155.1 of Zootermopsis nevadensis. Next base: position 102,877 of record NW_019060440.1, read on the forward strand.
CTCTCTCTCTCTCTCTCTCTCTGTCTGCTATTCAGAGCCACCCAAGCAGGCAAACCACTCCAGAATGAAAAGTTTACACTGTTATAAAATGTGCACTGCTATCTTCTCTCGTTTGCTTATACCACTGCTCTGTTAAGGATCAAATGTTAGCCAGAATTACAAGTAATGCAACCGTGGCCAGCACAAAGCAACGCGAACGATGTAAAATTCTAACAAATTAAGTACTATTTAATTACAGCCAATTTAATTTCTCGTCTAGAAATACATTTCTGTCAATAATTTTATCAAAAATTATAAATTTGAAATTTACAAAATATTTAAAAGTGTTGTTAAAATGGGTCTTCAGAAAAAAACGGCAGATTTCGACAATTTTAAGGGATAAATAAGAAAACATTTAATAAGTATTCGCCTAAAAGAACTATGTTAAGCTACGTAATACGTATCTGGTCCGAAATAAGAACCCTGTGTCCCACAAGACAAGGCAAGATTTTGGAGAACTGAACTGCCACTTTTTACCTGTTTCATTGTGCAAGAAACAGTACGACTCCCGTTTACATGTCCGTCTTCTGAGTTACAATGTCATGTGAAACCGTCAGCCCTGAAGATGGAAGCAGTAAGTTCCTCCGAAACGTTATCTAAGTATAGTTCACGCGGCATTACACCATCCACATTTTCATCGACAACACTGGGATCATTGGCATTCTGTTCGTTCATTACCGGTTGGTTATTCATAGTTTTGTAAAAAAATATCTTTCTAAGACATCGAGATTCCGGCCTTTGGATGCAACTTCAATATGTCCATAGTATCATCTATGAAACCATACGCATGGTTCTGGTCTAAGATATGTTGGGCGTACTTAGATTTAGTTAAATTAAATCTGATATTATGAATATGTTCTTTGTATCTGGTGTTAAAATCCCTACGGGTAAGTGGGCTGGTGTACGGAAACTAAGTCTTCCATTTTAAACGTTCCGTTGTCACTGCAAAATGATTGTTTACGTGTGTCAAACGATTCAATTTTATAAGAAAGTAACTTCGGCGATTATGAATTGTTCCTTTTCTCTCATTTGTTACAAACTGAAAATCAGAGCGGTGTAATTGTTTGGCTGCCATGTTAGGATGCCTTTTGTGTCTGTGAGAGTCGAGATGAACATCCAGCCGTCTGCCATGAGTCGTATCAAAATATCGCTATGAAGGCGTGCCAAGCCTATTTCCAGACAACTACAGTACTCCTGTATCTCCACACCGATTACAATCAAAACCATTCCAAAATCCGTGAACAATATTTCGCAGCCGTATTTACGTTATCAAATTACATTATCAACCGTAGACGGAAGTGTTTTATTTTACTGAATTCACACGGTCTGTATTTCTGTTTGGAAGGTCAGTAGCATTTTTATTCATTCTAAAACACGTAGAAAAGTTATCATCATTACCACTAAAAATATACTGAGAGAAATTAAAAGTGCTTCATTTAATAGTTGCATGTCGGCCAACGGATTTGACACGATAAAGATCCTTCTGGTCCCATAACAGAAGGGAAATTTACTGAGTAAAGTATAAACCAATACGGTTTTGGGTGTGGTGATTCCTTGAGATCCATTTTTATTCAGTAAATAACTGATATATTTTTGTAACGCATTTCATAATTACACTATGGGGGAACATCACAGTAATTTTTAATACGTAGAAATTTAAATGTTCTAATATAGGAAAAATTAAATAATTTCTTCGTATGGAATAAGGAATGTTCATTACAGTATTTCTGATTGCATATTTCTTTAACAAATTATATATTATATTTTTCTTTCAAAACTCTATTCCATTGTTTTTGTAGTAATTTTATTTTGTACTTGTATTAATGTCTTGCGTTGTGATCAATTTAATAAAGTTTTTCCTTCCATAAAAGCAAAAATCATGACACAAGATAAAATTCTCTGGCCATTACAACATACATTAATAATACTGTGATGTCTTGAATGAGCTTTGGAGCCACATACACATATATATCATGTGATAACAATCACAAGAAGTTCGCATTAATTCAATCTTAGAACTGAAAAAATAACGCACATACTGTTTCAACATTTCGTGACAATTCTTCTCGAAAAGATTCACTATCTCGACGAAATGTCTTGTCTGTTGCAATCCATTACTTCTATCAGACGATGTAGAAAAGCAGTAACATTCCTCTCAACTACTCAAACAATAAGTCCCCATGCATGGCCCACTTATTTCTCCGGTATCACTTTAGAATTTACGGTTATGATAAATTCCATACATGGAAACCACATCGAACAGATAAACTGCATATGAACTGCAGTGTTGTTTTGGAGCGGTGCCAAGCAATATAAACATTCACTGCCACGTGATTCACGGAGTTTCAAAATGACCACGTGACAGAAGCCCGTTTTAAACACACATACATCGGTATATATTAATACCTACCTACCACATTCTTCATTTCATCCTATGAGGCACAAAAGGGAGCTAATCATATTCACAAAGAGGCAGAGTATGACGTCACACCAGGATTAAAGTTTAAAGGAACACAAGACAATATTTTCGGCTAACAAAAATGGGTTTTGGTCGGTTCAGTGCCACAACTGAAGATCATCGACGACACACTTAAACACGTGGCTGGACCACCGTTATCTCAAATTGTTCCCTGCACCATCCATAATTTTTATCTGAAGGATCCAATTCACCAAATGCAACGGAATTTTGAAACTTATCACGAGAAAAACAGGTGTGTGTGTATTCCTGTAAAAGTTTACCAACCTCTCAGAGGTCTCTGTTACCTGCATCATTAGGGCCATGATAAATCTTGCTCCTCGCGCTACAAACCAGAAGACAGCCATTTTCGTCTTTACATTAGCCTATCTCCATGCTTTATCAATATTTGCCTCTTCAATCCCATTTTAAACTGGGAGACACGAAAGTGTTTCTTACGACTTGTTTCACTTTTTCTTCAAATCTTGTATTCCGTAGTCTTCACGTAACTACAGACCCATTAATAAGTACACTGTAGTTTCTGCCAGACGGCTTAAAAGCTTAGCAAAGTGTGCAACTACTGTAACCAACACAGAACACTAGTTCTTACAATCTATAATCAGATCACAGCACTTGAAACATTCTTGTTTTATAAACTGGTAATTGGCGTTCGGGATGTCTCTTGAATAGCTGGTTCCTCGCTGCAGTTCGTTATTGTAATCTGATTGTGGCCAAACACCCTTCCTCCTGGCTACAACAACAAACCACCCCACAGACTTCTTTTAAGTCGTCCAAGTAGTTTCAAACGAAGTCAGAAGTCCACGTCACAAAGACAGTGGTGTACAAAACAGTTCATCTCACCTTACTTCCTACACATCATTATTCAAAAACTACGGCCGGGGCATGACACTCACCTCCATCTAGCGTCGATGTCATAAACTACTAGGAGCTATATCGCCTCCCAACCCTACCGCAAGCATTTGTATGGAATACAGGGGAACAGCTTTACCTTACTCATCTCATACCTCGTCCCGTCATAAACTTCTCAACCTGATCCTACCCCAAATCACCCCACCAACAGACACCAAGCCACCTAATAATTTCCTTGTATTATATTAGAATTATGTTAGGCAAGTGTAGAAATTGCTTATATGTGCCACTCTGTTATGCAGTCCCATGTTGTAGCAGTCTTCTGTAATTACTCTACTAAGTATTTAAATATTATCAACAGAATATATTTACTCGTTTTAAATAAGAACTGACAAAAACTTTGTTGTATCTATGAGACACGAAAGCTTTAACGTTATGTAAAAGGATTTTGCGATCTAAAGGATAATTAATATTCAGTTAATTAATTATTTTGTGGGTGTAATCGTTGTTGCTAGGAACTGAATGTGACAATACGGTTTAGAAACTAATTTAATAAAGCTTAAAGAATTGAACACTTCATGGATATGTGAGAAGACGACACGCATAAAATCTAACTTCATCACATTTCAGAAATATCGTCCATTCTAACTCAAAGAACACATCTACAATACCACCAAAAACAGTTTCAAAACTGACGAACTTCTTGTCCCCTGTTCCTATGACAGGAGCCAGCTCGACTGGGACCAACGGAGTGAGTTTTACTGACGGTAAAGACAGTCTCTAGGTTCCGAAACGTCGTTTTCTTAAATAAAAATTATAGCGATGGTAATTGCCCAATAACTTAATAACGATACACAATCGTCACAAAAATTCATGTTTAAAAATACTTCTCTTAATTCAGTAAGCCTTCCTCGTGATTTTCTATGAACACGGACAGAAAGTTCAAGGAACATTATAGATTCAAGATCTTGGACATCCCCTGGAATAATGATCCGGCGATAGTAGCGACGCATCTGAATTACCAGGGTGTGTGCCTGAGAGGATTTTTACTCGAGAAGTATCCAGACATCTCCCACATCAACAGGATGCTGCTCGCGACAAAAGGAAGAAGCCCTGTAGCTTACGACAAATTACTTGAGACAAATCTGACAAGTTCCCTGCGTGGAACATAGAATAAAAAAGTAAGATCTAGGAACATCCGGAACCTTAAAACAACAGACGTGCCACATTTTTTAGAGTTTTATAGTAAGGACCACCGTGTAGAACTGGCGACCCGCGAGTCACACTTAGCGCTAGACGTCTTGTAACTAAGCACACAAAACTTTGTTAATTTGTTACTAAACGCTCACTTATGTTATTCCTTAGAAGAATCTGTAAAGAAAGAATGATTTTTATCTTGTCCGTTGCTTTACAAACAAGTACCACACACGCTGCTGACTTCAAAACTCTACTTTAAAATGTAAGTACTCCATGTAAATATTATGCCAGACATGTAACTATAGTCTACACAAATTTTTGTGCATTTCAATAAAATTTAAGACAGAATATGCCATTGTAATTTCTAAATAATTATTGTTAAAGATAATTAAAAATTGGCCAATATTTTCCAAAAAATAGTGCCAGTAAGTGTTTCTTGTACCTTAGGTCCAATGGAAAACTATTCTTGCCCCGAATTAAGAATAAATTCGGACATTCTGAAAGTTCTGAACATTTCAAGAGACATTCGTAGACTTGGAGTCAGCCGGATTACAAATTAAAACAATTTACTAATACTTCATGGCAGTTTATTCAGAAGGCTACTAATTTACTTTTACAAACAGGTTGATGCATCACTAATTTTTTTATTTCTTTATTTCTTTATTAATTTAAAATCAATATCCAACATACGGACGGACAGACGGAAAGACGTATAATTCTAAGTTTTACTAGTAAGACAAGCAGCAGCTAACAGTAATGGCAAGTTACAACAGCACAACCAATAAGAAACCGTCGGTGTCTTATGACGTAAATTACAAATTATTTGAAAAAAAAATTCTTTCAGACTTTTTCCAATGTGAAATGTATTTTATGACACGTGATTCTGGCGACAAATCAATAAAGTTGTTACCCGAATCCCTCGATAAAATCATTTAAGATAAAAGAACAATCAATATCATCTGTTTTAAGGCAAGAATTATGACTGTCAACCACTATATTAACTGCATCGCTGCGTTTCTAAGGTAACATTTAAGATACACATCAGAAATAAATTTTTAACTGTCGTTAGCTACACTCTCTGGCTCAAGTCCAACCGATCCTCCGCTAGAAATCACCAATCGGATTCAGAAAGTTACAAGAACTAAGGAACGCTGAGGAGAAGTTAGCCATCAAAGTAAGTTATTCTTGCAAAGGGGAGAAAGAAAAGAGCGGAAACTTGAATTCCCAAGGCTCCACTTTCAAAATATCAACCTGCACGTATGCACTTAGTAAGTTTGATCTTGCAGAGGAAGAGACTCTACATTCAGAAATGTTTCGATGTGACCTACAACACTATCGTCTGTCTAAATACTATCACCTCCTTTCATACGAAAAATAGTTCATCTACTCATTGTCACGTAGCATAATTAAACTTTTCTCGAGAGAACGAAAATTATTCAGCTGGTCAAAACATTTTCTGTAGTCTCACTTTTCTTTTACATTATTAATTCTTGGGGGGGTTTATCACCATACTCACCAAAATTTATCATCTTTTCCTACCCAGAATGACTTCAAACTTCTTCGCCATAAAGCGGAAACAGTTTCAGAAAATTCAAAAGTCATCACAGCAATGAAAAAGTCAAAGTTTGGCCTTCTGGGTTTTAACGCCCTGAAGATGGAAGCAGTGTATTCCCCAGAAATATTGGTGTCTATCTACAAGTTACAACTCAGAAGATTGTCACGGACATTTTTCAGAAAAAGCTGTGTTCCCTTCGAAATGCTAGGCGTAGGACCAAGTCCTGTAGCCATTTGTCTCTAGTCCATCCACAACTGACTGTACAGAAGAAATAGGGCAAAAGAGAGGAAAAAGAAGATATTTTTCCCGTGTCCACTAAATGCGGACATAACGGCGAACGAGTGGACTGTAATAAGCAATTTCCGGTCACCTCTATGCCACATATAAACATAATAGGGATGTTCTAGGTACCCTAGCAATCAACTCTGAGGTCAATTTCTTTAGTACTTCAATCTTCCTGCCTGTCACTGCAATCACACGCCAAATATCTTCTCTACACTAAAGAACGAATCAAGTTTCCTCTGGACACGATCATAAAGCTTCCGCATTGCCATTGCTTCATCGCCCATCAAGATGCGATGCCATGTTTGAAATGTCTTTATCTTCGTAAGTCGCACAGATGACTAGCATAAAAAACCTTAAAGGGTACACAAGGCAATCACAGGAGAATCTTACTGTGTCCCGTCTGTGACATGTCCTCACTTGTTCTAGACGCTCTAACGAAACTTCTAATGATAGTCCGGATTCTAAAACTGACAAGCGTTGAGGATTTATACATGTTTTGTTTGTTTAACTATTTAAAGGCAAGTGGTAACTATATAAACCACCTGCTTTAATATTCAGTAACTCTTTGCCCACAGAGTTTACGATGATTCTCAGAACAAACAACAGTTATTTCCCTAATCAGCGTTTACGAATTCATACTTATAACTGAGGACGGTTGTGTTTTCTTTGCGGTAAGACCTGAATTTTAAATATTGTTTTATTAGCTATCAGTTGATAAGATATTATATTTGTTTAATTTTAACCGTCTAATCACAATAAAATATTTTATTAAATATTAAAATATTATTACTAATCATCTCAAGATATTATATGTACGATATCATTAAAGGATCAGAGTTCTGGATTAATATATTGTATATCTATCATCTGGTGTTTTAATTCTGTGTGTATACTTGACACTGAGATTAATGCTGACTTACAGATGAAGACTCTGAGATCAACTTGTTTCACACACCATCTCTCGACTTGTCAAACTGAGCACGTGGCGTTATTAATACTTCTATGATTTCTTATGGGAGTTTTTTTTAGTACAAGATTAAAAATAACTACAGAAGGTACTTCCTGTTTACAAAAAAAAAAAAAAAAATAACACGCCCTGTAACAGATATCGAATCGATGTTTAACCAAACAGAAGATGAGAATGTTCCTTTACTGCAGATCACTTTAACGAGTAACCATCGAAGGGAGAGTCTAGTGCCAGGTGTCGCGGTAATTCCAGCTCCAATAACGTCATGAGTTCTATTGTTATTTTATATGAAGCCGTTTTTATTCCAGTTCAATACGATGTGAAATTCAGCACGTGTGAAACCAGAAGTAGTAACGGAATTCTCCGTGGAAAATAACTCTAAGTTACAGTGAACTTTAAAAGTTTATGACTTTATTCGATGGTACAGAACTATACACTGAAATCGGAATAACCATAAATGTTTCGGAAACGATCTCTGTTTCCATCATCAGAAACTGGTATTGCCTATAGAAAAAGCGGAGGTGAGTAGTGTTATTGAAAACTATAAACATTCAACAACAAAAAAACTTCATAGGCCTTAATGTGTGCCTACTCGTTTTTATTACGAAATTAAATTAAAATTGTTTAAAAGATAAATTTAAGATAAGGGAACTTCAGGGTGTTCTCAGTGAGTGTCCGTGCCCCAGGGTAGCCACGTACTTGGGGCCCAAGTAATGGTCATTTATTATTTGGAAGACGCCGGGCACCGTTCCAGAATTCCTTGAGACTCAAAGGAACAAGACCAAAGTTAACATTACGACTACAAGTAAGGCCGAGATTCAAAGCAGATATCCTTCTTTCCGGATATAAATCTAGATTATTGCCGCCACCAAAGTTCAGATTACTAGATTATCCTCTCACGTTGTCCCTAGGGAACACAAAATTTCATTTTGTCTAAATACTTTATTTTCAAGAAAATTTTTATTACGCGAAATTCGATGTTCTCAGGGCGACGTGTATCAAGATAGCTGTATTCTCAGATGTAGTCTGATGCTACATCCGAGAAGACAGTCATCTTCAAAATTTCTTCCACCAGCCTATACTGTGCCCTCCCATTTAAAAACAAGGCTCTTTAATGTTTTCTTAAAACAATTTTAAATTAAAAAACAATTTCACTGCCTGATCGAGTCACTAACATATTATTCGCGCCTTGTTATTCCTGCCAAGAATTTTAACTAATTACCATGAATCTAGTCGATAAATTAATGGCTACTCCACTACGAATTCTGCCTTTTAACTGTTATTAATAACAAATCATTCACTCGACAAAATACTGTCGCAGCACAAAGAAATTTATTCAAGTACGAAATACTTCTTGCTTGGAGAGAGGGTGGGATAACTCGTGAAAAGGCAAGCACCCCACATCAGTTTCGTGTCCACCTGCAGACACATGAGTTCGCATGAAGAGGCGAGACCTCTGCAGTGATCAGAACGAATATGGACAGCATTAACGAACTCTGCACAAGGTTGCTCCGTCCCATCAGGTAATTAATACTGGGTACCAGAAGGGAAAAGGTTTGCTTCACGCATTAAAAGTAATGGAAACTGGTTGTATGGTTGGCGAGGGAGTGCACGTGATATAAACCAGAAGAGATGAACCATTCCACGTGCAGTTTCAATCTCATTTGAAATGAACGCTGAAGGGGAGGGGGGGTATTGAAGGGAGCGGGTGACTCGTGATATGTTAACGGGCCTCAGAGGGCGAGAAAGGAGACGTCTGGTTCTCAACATATGAAGCCAATGTTAATGACGTTTTTATACTAAATTTACACTCACAAATTCACTTAATAATTTTCAGACATCAATCGATCTATTTCATCCCAGATATCACGGACTGTGTTTCGAATCTCATAATTCCTCAGCAAGGGTTACAACCCCTGGTCTATACAAATTCAGAATTATAGGAAAATTAATCTTTTATGTACTTTGTATGATTATTTAGTTGTAGGGATTTGAGTATTTCAAGATGGGCCACTCTAATCACAAGGAAATGAGAAATACGTAGAAACGTTTGGCTAGAAAGTCTTGACGTAGATGGGGATAATATTAAAACGAACATTCTGGAAACATGGTTTGAGGTTGTGGACTGGATTCATCTGAATGAAGACGGCGACCGGTTGCAAAACGCAGCTTAAACCGATCCAAACATATAGGGTGTTAATGTATGGATTATATTCGTATGGCTGAGAAGAGGGACCAGTGCTTAGACCCTGTGGGCACTGAAATTAGTTTCTGATAAGAAATTCAACTTCTGAAAGACTGGGTTCCATGGAATTAGTTATTGTTAACCGTTAACCAATCATAACAGATAAAAACTGATAAATATAAATACACAAATTTGTGTCTTCAGAACTTCAATACACAAAAATTAACCTGCGTTTGTTTCTGAGGTGTTATCTGTAGGGGATGTCGAAATCTAAAGGTAAACCACTGCAACCATCATGTTCAGCTAGCCATCTCATACCTACACTCTACCTACAAGGAAGTTTATTCCTTTCTCGACACGCTCTCCCAGTTTCCTCCGTGGCGAAGGAGGTACAGAAACCATCTTCCTGAAAGGGCCAACGCCCCATAACAGCTCATGGACGGACATCGTAAAAATCACCCCCCGTCTCCTGCTACCTCGTTCCATCCAAGCCCGTGTACTCCTAAGGGTTGATATGCTACCGATGTAGCATTACATACTCACGTAGCCAACGAAATTTAAAAGGATGTAGTCATTAAATGAGACGCGGAGGTGAGGTCTCTTCTGCAGAGCCATTACACAGACTGGATGCAGTAACGAGATATAAGCTGAGTCTCGATATAAATCCTTATTAAATGTACTTCAGAACGACCACTTAAAAAAAGTGGTCCTTTAAAAATTATGTTAGAGCATAATAAAAGAAATGCACCTACATGTAATGGAGTATTGTTACAAAGGTTATGTTACGTTTATATGAAACTACAACCTATGAAACGTCTGCAAACGTGGTCTCAAGTAACTCGCTCAGAAAATTTTTATAGACATTTTACAACGAATCTGCAGTGAGGATCTAGACATTTTGCAGCTCGGATAAAACTTTAGTTTTTTTGTTATGACCGAACTAATTACAAATTACAGTAATAATTACGGAGTAATTAATAAAAGATATGTGTGGTCTTCGTGGAGGTAAAGGTGTACATTTTGGTCTTGTGGTGTTGTAAGTTTGTGTGATAAAGACTATTATAAATTAGTGTCTAGAACATGTGTGACCCTACACAGTATTTTAGTGCGGTAATTTTAAAATTGGAAAAGGAAGAAAGTATTAAGAAAGAAAGGATGAAAAATATAAAATCCGCACTGTTCAATAAAAAGAGTAGTGACCCGCGATATGCAATTTAATAACAGGATAACTTGGCAATATTTATATAAAATGAAATAATGAGTTTTATGCCATTACAAAATTGGTTTATTTTCCAAGAATCGAACTTTGTATCAACAGAATGCACGCAACAGAAGTAATGTCGCTCGACAACCATGTTATATGCTATATTTATTTTTAAAATTTTTAAGGAAGTGATGAATCCTGGTACAGAAGTAAGGTCGATCTAAAATGTGTTACCATTAAATCCCCACTGGAAACAGCATCATAATTTTAAAATAATAACATTAATATTAATAATTAGCCTCTGTCGTGTTATACAGGAAAACCTCTCTTGTGTTCCTCCTTATTTGTCGTCTGACGGAGAAACACTGACCAGCATTCGCCACTGCTAAATATGACAGTGGGTAATTTGCGTTTTACATAAAATATAGGTATTTTATTATTTTTAATATGGTTACAGAGTTTTTTATACATTAGGTCAGTGGTACACTTAATCATTTGAAGCAGATCTTCTAAATTACGCGTTTTTTTGAAAATTCAGTCCGTACCGCAAAGAAAACATAGCACTTCACCGTTACTTAAATCAACTTGTTAACGCCGTTTAAGGAAATAAACGCTGTTTACAGTGAGGATCACACATTTCATAAAAAGTCACCATTGAGCTTTAAGTGGTTAACCCCTCCTTGTGGAAGGATGTTGAACAGCGTTGCCCGACTGTTCCTTATCTGATGCCTAATCCCTCCATCGACATTCCAACTGACACAGATAGCGCGTGACTTTTCTCCAAAGGAGGTCGCGGGTAGTCGCTCATGGAAATGGGTTTCCAGGTTAAGAAACACGGCTCCGAACCCTTGAATCAGTAATCGAGTTTCGACGCAACTGTCGATAACATACTGTGTAAACATAATAGAACATTTTGCCTTGTCGGTATAGTTTTAATAATAATTTTCCGTGGGTTATGGGGATAACAGCTTCGATACTATGTCAGTACAATACTTTAATCCATTTTCCATGGTATCCGAGCGTACGTAATGAAGTAATGACCCGGCCTGAACCGTGCCAGGTTTCCCCCTTCTTCCCCTAATTCGGGCTGCATCTCAGTCAATTATTTAGAATCAAATCAGAGATAAAAGGCCGGAGACCGTAGAGGGTGAATTTCATCCGAGTGGGTAGGGTCAGTGGGGGTTTCCGGGGGGGGGGCCACGGGTTGTACCGCCAACACTGAAGTCGCTGGCCAGCAATAAGTTTCTTTAGGTCGGAAAGTTGAGCAGGTTTATTAGTATAATAAAACGGAAAGGTACCAACGTGTTTTCATTACGAATTTAAAATCTTATGTGGATTCTGCTTGAAACATTGCTTCATAGCAAAACTGATTTGGAAATCTTTTACAAAGGGACACGAGTATAAAATTCAGCATATAAGAGCCCTTAAAACTTTACATAAGAAACAACCTTAAAGTAGCATACCAATGAAGTACAGGACAGCGATTCGAGCCTCGGAAATTTCAAGGATGTATATCTGTAACTACCACGTCAAGGCTTTAAAGTTCTAAATTACATATCTCCAGCCTTATGTCACTACATCTCTCTCTGTTTGTTTGTTTGTTACAAATATCCTTTTCAGTGCCCTGTTTTCAAATACCCTCATTCTACCTTATGATTGGAAAACAACTTTCACACTCGTAAGACACTGTTGAAAGTGTAATTTTGTATATTTTAATTTTTGTAGCTTAAAGTTTCAGACGGGAAGACAAACTTTTCTGGGACGCATAGCAAGAATAATTATCCGCATTTAATCTGTTAACCGTTACCTTATCAACTTCGGTTGTTTACAGGTTTCTGTGATAATTTTCAGGGTTGTCCAAAATGTACCTACCAAGTATAAATTAAATTCTCTCCACAACGAGAGACAAACACACACTGACAAACTGCAGTATCCATTCACTTCTAAATCATTTGCTTTCTTTCGATTTTTTACAGCCCAGAAGGTTTATAAGAGCGTTCCAAGTAAAGTCTGACGTCAAAGTTGGACCAGACATCAGTCCGCCCGTATAATATACATCCACAGTTACTTACCAGATTTCAGTTAATTCTGTATTCGGGGTATACACTAAAAAACTTCGACAACACTCCTCATTACGCAGTTTTCTCCAGTCTATCAGTTAATTCAAGATTCGGGGTATACTCTAAAAAACGACGACAACACTCCTCAATACAAAGTTTTCTCCAGTCTCCTGTCGCTTTATCCCTCTATGGTCTAAATATTCTCCTTGGTACTCTTTCTACCAAGTATTCGCGGAAACAAGTACGTCGGTCATCTAAGCAGGTACTGAAACTAGCCACTCAGAGATGGAGAACTTTACTCCGGCCCCATTTCCAACCTCTACTAGTCCTCACCCTCATATCGAAATCTAGGAAACTATGGCTAACTTCATCTCTCATGAGGCTCGTACAGAGAAGTCCAACATCAACCTAAAATTACCAGCGGGTGTTCAAGTATGCTTCCTTTTCTATCATCCTCCATGTTTGTCGTTGGTCCAGGCCGACTTCAGTGAAACCTGTCCTTCTTGAAGTCGTCTGGCGTGAAGCCTTAAAGGGTGATCGGTAGGAACACAAAACATCTGAAGTCTGTATTTCTGCAGTGTTGTGTGATAAAAAAAATAATATTCAGTATCATTTTCACAAGGCGGCAAGTTTTCACTCCTACTTTTGCATATTTAAGCAGACCTGATACTTTTATAACCAACATAAGTTAGTCTAAATAATATTTTATAATTTAGTCCGTACCTCAAAGAAAATTCAACAGTTCTAAATCAGAAAGATCAAATGGTAAAGGTTGTTTAAGGAAATAATCGCTGTTTACTGGGAGAATTATAGAATTATCAGTAAATAATTGGAAATTTTTTTTTAATGAAACGTCTGTGGTCTAATTTAAGGTACTGTACACGGATCATCCTGGAAGGACTGATGATAATCACGAAGAACTTCAATCGGTACTGCCGGCCTACTGGCTGAGATATAGCCCCGGACCTCCGAAATACAAATTAGATATGCTAACCAGTGGACAGCGACGTTCGTTTGAAACAGAGGAAGAAGTATGTCTATTTACGCTGTTGGCGAAAATTATATCTCAACTGGAAATAAGTAAGAAAATCATATTCTTCCTCGGGCTCACTTTTCAAGTAATTCCGTTTCATGTCTACTGATATTCATAGCCGTTTGTGTCCTGGCTTGTGATTTCATTCAAAAAGTTATTCCTTTAACCAGTTCCATCTCGGTGAATTGGAACCACAGAACATACAGAATAAAGAACCGAAATAAAAACATACAAAAGTTTAAATTAACAACGTAAGTAATTGACGTTTACATGCTACTAATTGATTAAAAAGCTTTTTTTTCCCCACTTTGTTCTTGAGGTAATTACAAAGGTTTGCGATGTTTTTAATCCAAAACAAAAGCAACAAGGAATAAATCTAAAGGAGGACTGAAAAGAGAAAAATGATCTACAAGGGACCTCAGATGAATATATTTCCCTTTGAAGAAAAGTTAACAGAAACGAAACATAATATAAACCTCAAATGAAAGGATGACGCACAGAGAGATCTAGGCCACACGAAATGCAATTACAGTTTGTCCTAATTAGGAATAAGGCAAGTAAAGAAGGGATTTGGAGAAACTATTTTCAGTGAAAGTACTTTCACCGAAGGGCTTCGTTCTTATGAAATCATTTATTTTAAAACTGAGCAGACAAGAACATAAAAAAAACTAATTATTCGGTTTTGTCCGTCTAATCACAATTATATTTAAAATATACAAATAATATAATTAAAATACCATTTTATGTTCCACATCGAATAATCGAATTACATTTGGAACATTTTTTTACAACATGTTTCGGTTTCATCGAACCATCTTCAGGTGTAAAATTATATAAACAAACTTAAAACTCAATTACAATTTCTGTTGTGTAGCTTTTTTGGTGATGTTCATATCCAGATTATTTTCATATATTGGAGCGAATGTATTGTTTTGAAGTGAAATGCTTTTGATGTTCTACATCGGTCAAAGATGATAGTGTAGACACGTTGATGTGTCTGGAGGTGTCTAAAAGTACTGGCGTATCCGAACAGGCATGGTTCAATTAATAATTAATTTAATATTTGATTCACAATATGACGCAATTATACTATCTTATAAAAAAAAAGTTTCGTGTTTACGAATTTAAAATTGTCAACTTTAACACATGACTAAACCATCGAGCACATATAGCTCAGCTGCCCTAATAAATTCTCTATCATTTAAAACAATAAGGTTCATTATGCTGTACAGAAGAGTCCGCCACTGGACCTCCATTTCAAAAGACCTAATCAGATATGAGCTCCTCACAGTGGTTAAGATACCGGCTGTCGTCTGTATTGTGATGTCATGTGGTCCTGCGTGCGGTTTCAGCGTTTATGAGGAACGTAAAGCCTCCATTTTCAGGGCTGAAAACGAATTATATATCTCCGAAACGTCGGTAACTGTATACGAGGTATTCATGAACACACTAAATATGCTCATGGATGCCAACAACATATTTTACAGTTGAAATACGCAAAAAAGGGAAGCGGTTAAGGTTTTATTCGTAGGTATCATTAAAAGCGTAAAAAACGTGAACTGTCAGAGGTTCATTCTTCATGCGCTTGTTAGTTCAAACGTCGACGGGGCTTCCACTCAAACTCCGGACTAATAATTCACTCGTTTTAAAACACAAAAGAGAACGAAATAACTCTGAGCAACAAATTTTTGTTATAAACGTGTTCTCATAGTGTGCACTCTATAAATCCGAAACGTAAGTGCATAAGTACACGGCCGCACGTCTTTTACCACCACACTTAACTATTATGGTACACCTTATTTAACATCGAGTAACTCTGCGTTTTGATCACAGAGTATGTACTTGCGTATCACATGATTCTCAGAATAAACAGCAGTAATTTCCTTAAACAGCGTTAAGCAATTCATCCTTGTAATGGTGAAAAGTTGTGTTTTCTTTGCAGTAAGGACTGAATTATTAAACATTATTTAGGAGAGCTTCGTGCTTCAAAGGATTAAACAGATTACTAATTGCAAGGGTTGAACGGACAAGTGAAACGAAGTTCTTGTGTTGCTTGTTAGATGTCTCCTTCTTGAACCTTACCTACTTGACGTTTCTTTCTATACTTTAACAACACGTTTTTTCCAATTAATATAATGAACCAAGGTACGCCATGGCTTACACACTGACAAAGCACGACTTCACAGCAGAAAACTCTAGTATATGGCTCTAGAAACTTGTGTTTTTCTTTCAAAACTACGTTCTTCATAGAGTAAAAAGAAAATATTTATTTCTCATGTATCTCGACAGAGGGCTCAGTTTTCTTGTTGTATGTAGCATTGTGTTGCTTAAGAAGTAGCGTGGGTTCTTAAATATTTGAAAAGAAGATTTGGCTTTCTAAAGTTGAAACTTTCTTCATAATTATATTGGTATTGTTTCTAAGTATTATTATGATAGGATTATTATTGTAGGAGAAAAAATTAAAGATGATGGTTTGTGTTTTAATTTTCAAGTATTAAAATAAGGCTTCTTCATTGTTCTCTAACAAATTGAATAGATTGGCCTTTCTTTAGAAAATTGAGCTTCTTAATTTGATTTTCTGTGGTCCGTATGCTTTTAATTTACTTCCAAACTCTTATTTTATAATTCGCCATTGTGCTTTAGATGTTACGAGTCATAACTAAGTGATAACAGCCAAGTGCTTCACACCACTTCTATATTTCAATATTTATTAAGAATAAAATTTAAATAAAATTTATTTACATGCAGTAAATATATCGTACCTTACGCATCTTATCTCTGTTACTTTGAATTAGGATAAAACAAAGACTTATGTATTATTTGCATAATAATCGTTAATAAATCCCTCGAAAATGTAGAAAATTCAAAATATTTGGAATTATTAGAATTAAACTTGACCCTTTGAAGCAGAAGCTTGTATAAATAATATTAAAAGTTCAGTCCTTATCGCAAAGGAAACAAAACGAATTTCCGTGACAGCTATTAACTGGTTAAAGCCGTTTAGATAAATAATGGATGTTTATTCCGAGAATAAAACTAAATATACAAATAAACTTTACAGGTAAAGTGCAGAGTTACTGAATGTTAATAAAGTCAGTACACATAATTACCACTGGACATCAGAGATTCAAAGGAAGGGGCTGTAAGTGTGTGAACTCGTTTAATCTGGTTTAGAGTATGGCCTTTTGGAGGACCCTTGTGAACACAGTAGTGGACTTTCGGGATTCCGTAAAAGATGGTGGATTTCACACCCCGAGAATCCGAACAATAGTTAAATCAAGTCACATGACGGAAGGAGAAGCAGAGAGAACACTGTTGTAGTTCATTAAGGAACATCTATCATTAACATCGACCTGTCGATACAGACTGCTGAACAAAGAAACAATAATACATGACAGACAAAAGAAAGGAATATGTTAAATGAACCAAAAGGGGAGAGAAAATTCCAGTACGACGTATCTAATTAATCATTCTTTCTCTTCTGGCTACTTCCGTACTTCTGTTTTGATTTTTCTTACCTTTTTACGTTACATCCTTCAAGAAAACGCGGAGAGTCTTAAGGTCGTGCTACTATTCTTGAGAGATGATTTGAGGTAACTCTAATCAGCTTTACTATTAATTAATTACCACCACAGCATGACGAAAGCAAGCGAAGTCGATGGCAGAATTTTGTGGAACTCTGGCAACAGAGTGAATATAAGAGGATTATTAGGAAGCATTTTTTTTTTAATTTTCTTTCAAGAGATTTCGTACGTCGTTTCTTCGTCGAAATTCCTTCATACAACGAAATAAATAGTTTAGCTTAAGATATTTTATGTTAAACCATGAGACGAGACACCGGGAAACCTTCAAAGTGATACCTACAAAATTTTTTGGACATCAAAAGCAAACAGCAGGCTTAGGATTGTCGTAACATAATTCCGCCATTGGATGATATCCTGAGACAATTTAGTACACACAAAATCTTAACAAATTACGTATAACATCAATGCAATGTCAAAGCAGGAGAGTCGAACTAGAAGAAAGACAACTGTGTTGTCTACTATTTCATCTCTGGTATGTCTTATTTTACTTTCCTTATAATATTATTTATTTATTTAAGTGTTTTTTATATTCATCCATATTCATTAATGTTTCTTTGAATCATTTACTTCACAGACCGATGTAAACATCAAAAGCATCACTTCAAACAATAAAGTTGATCCATTATATGAAAATATCTGCACACGACCTCCAAAACTACACTACGAAAAAATTGTAAAAAATGTAATTGAGTTTTAAATTTAATATAATTTTACACCTGATGATGGTTTAATAAAACCGAAACATGTTGTAACTGTTCCAACTGTAAATCGATTATTCGATATGGAACAAAGAATGATATTTTAATTATTTTAATTATCTTATTTTAAATACATTGTGATTTGACGGAATACCAAATAATTTTATTTTAATTAGAAGAAAGAAATAAAAGTAGAAGAATGAGAAGAGAAAGGAAATGCATAAAAAGATGATAAAGATGATAAAGAGAAAGTTGGAAGCAATGGTCACGTCTTTGAAGACACTTTTTTTCGTTCTTTTCAACACATACCAGATTTTAAATTAACGAGTCATTCTTCCACCTGCAATCATGAAGAAAACTATGATGAAAAGACACAAATCTCAGCGGTACGAAAGTGACGGAGACATCGCCATAAACAGAGGATTAA
This sequence comes from Zootermopsis nevadensis, assembly GCF_000696155.1. The sequence continues at coordinate 121,436 of NW_019060440.1, forward strand.
TTAAAAATAATGAAAAGCGGTACCTTCGAATTCCATCTTCATTTTATAAATAATTAAAACTTCTTCCAGCACAAAAAAACTGCACAATAAACACCAAAAGTTTATAATACTGGTATGTAAAGACATATATACCGAGAAGTTTTAAATTTGCATATGGCCACAAAAGCTGTTCATTGTATTCTGCGGAAATGAGACCTCTTTTTCTAAAATTGTTGTAGCCTGTAGGATGACAAACAGACGGCTAACACAGGGCGTGGCAAAACGCTGACAGATGCAGAGAAAAGTAAACTAAATTTTGTTACAGATATTTAAGCACATTTATAAGAATAACGTTTAATAAATCCTGATCCTATAAAACAGGATACTTTAGCTCATTCTTAAATTTCATACACATTTACATTTTTTACGAAAATTTACAGACCACGACAACAACTTAATCCACTAGGAAGGCTCCTTGTTTACAAAATGACAATCGCTCAGCTATTGAATCGAGTATTTATCCCACGACATTTCTTCACCTCCCATCTACGCCTAGATCTTCCGAGTCTCTTACCAATCAAATTTTGTATGCATTTATCATCTCTCCCAAACACAATGCTAAGCTGGCTCTAGAAACACACACACAAGATTAGGCTTATGATTCAGTGACCACGTCCTCAGTAACAACGCTAGACGGTGGAATGTTCTCTTACAAATGCTGCAAACATTAGGTAGCTTTTAGATTTTTTTACACGAGATAAAAATAACAGAGAAATTAAGGAATAGGAGAGGGGGATAAGGGAGTATATTACAAAGTCGCCACGGTGGTCTAGCGGTTAGAACGCTGGCCTTGTAATCCTGGGGTCTCGGGTTCGATTCCCGGCGGTGCCCGAATTTATGACTTGTGTTGGGCAAGGCCGTGGTCTAGGCAACACGGAGTTTTCCTCCGTGGCATCCCAACAATTACTCCATTCACACACAGAAGAAGGCAATGGCAAACCACTTCTGGATCATCTGCCAAGAACGTATATGAACAGGTCCCAGTCCGAGAAAAGGATGGAAGGATCCTGTTCATATGGACCTGTCGTCAGACAGAACACTAATAATAATAATAATAATTACAAAGTAAATAATTTTCCACCATTACACAAATAATATAAATAATATATGAAAAAATAACGTCTCATTTGCCACTCCTTAAGGCTGATATGTAAAACCTCTGAAAAAGTAATTTATTAAACTCGTTAGTTAGAGTAATTTGCTTATGAAACCTAAAGTGTAGTACACAGTGAAGGATTACTTTAGCGTACGAGTTATGTGGCTTGTAAAGTTCCTTGGTTTCGTCGCATGGAGCCGAGTTCACACGTCACGCATTAACTGCGTAATTTCCTCCTGTACTTTATTGTCGTTACGCTACTGTTAAATTATAAATTACTATGTTCATTACACTGAAATGAAGTACGCAGTTTAATGTATACACTTGTTAAATATAACAGAGGTGAGTCTGTGTTAGTGGGAAGAGACATCTTTCCTGTGGGAACGACATTTTAATGAAATAAATACTAACAGGAAGCCGCTTTAAATTTATGGTACAAAAACATGGACCATTACGTCTAATGTGGAATTCAACTTCACATAACATAAAATTTAGCTACGGAACGAAACTTAGCTACGAATATAGGAGTAAGTAGTTACAAGACGGAAGACAAGGGGCAGTCTTCCATTCTGGGGGTTTGGACAAGGGCGAACAACCCACGTCTTAAAAAAAATCAAGTTACGAAGCATAGGAACTTTGAATTAAGGATATGGATTGGAATTAGCTGGCTCAGGATATGATCTATTGGCGGTCTCTTGTGAAGACGGTGGTCTAGCGGTTAGAACGCTGGCCTTGTAATCCTGGGGGTCTCGCGTTCGATTCCCGGCGGTGCCCGAATTTATAACTTGTGTTGGGCAAGGCCGTGGTCTAGGCAACACGGAGTTTTCCTCCGTGGCATCCCAACAATTACTCCATTCACACACAGAAGAAGGCAATGGCAAACCACTTCTGGATCATCTGCCAAGAACGTATATGAACAGGTCTCAGTCCGAGAAAAGGATGGAAGGATCCTGTTCATATGGACCTGTCGTCAGACAGAACACTACAAATAAAAATAAAAATAATATGTAGGCTAGTAATGTAAATTACCAGAAGTAGCTTTTCCTGTCACACATCTTTACATCTCATGTGTGACGACGCCTTTGGTGTGGGAAGTGATCACACTTCATGCGTTTTCTGAACTGGTAACAATTCTGGCCTATATGAGCACATCTACTTAACTTTTCGTTCTTCAAAAACAAATTTCTTCCATATGTCTAAGTAATAATATAAGACAAAACGGAATATCGGTAACCGAAGGTCACATAATCGAGAGTATCTAAGAACACTCATCCATTCCGTCGAATGACTAAAAATAACTGCAACAATTAACGAATTTTGTAATTTAATTACCCGGGTAGCTTCTCAGATAAAACTGTGAAACACAAGCCGAGATAGGAAAGTTTAAGACTTTTCTTTAGTTGGGCTTTAAAATTAACTAGCACAAGGTTTCTTTGTCTGCACAAGCAAGAACTCTGTACTTCACAGAACAGAAGAGACACGCATGCCCACCTACCAGACGACATCGGGTATTCTGAGTGCGGGACGTCGTAAGGTTTCAGAATTTACGTTAACGTGATATCATCTTGGAAACTAACACTTGGTGATACAATGGCAGCGTTAATTGGAGCCAGACACCTGAGCCACGATGATGGACCGACCGCCTATAGTTCAGTTCAGGTACTACTAACACCTAAATTCTTCCTGTTGACAGCATTACTATTTTTATTTATTTAGTGTTCTGTCTGACGACAGGTCCATATGAACAGGATCCTTCCATCCTTTTCTCGGACTGGGACCTGTTCATATACGTTCTTGGCAGATGATCCAGAAGTGGTTTGCCATTGCCTTCTTCCGTGTGTGAATGGAGTAATTGTTGGGATGCCACGGAGGAAAACTCCGTGTTGCCTAGACCACGGTCTTGCCCAACACAAGTTATAAATTCGGGCGCCGCCGGGAATCGGACCCGAGACCCCAGGATTACAACTTATTAATGACTAACTGCTAGGGTATTAATTATATAATTTATAAATGACTCTTATAAAGTGAGGCCTGTTATAAGTTCGCATTTCATTAAGGTGGCTGTAAATACAGAATATAAAAGTTATAAACAACAATTACGTACGTCAGAATTGTGTGCACACTTTTTATGGAACATTCTTTACATACTCTACGTAATTTATATTTGAAATATGGTTAATTCAGGACAACAGTCCTTACCTAAACTAAACTATACATTTGCCCGAACAATAAGTGGATGTATTGAGAGAAGTTTCGATAACCCGACCTCTCTGTTTACGAAAAGCTTTTAGGATCACCGTAATAAAGGCGAGTTTAAGAATGGTCGTTTATTTCTCTACCTGTTGTTACTTATTCTTTATGTGCCTACTTCATTCAGAAGTAGTGAAATGACACTCATAAAACCTTCCTTTCTGAGTTATAAACATAAAAATTCAAAATTCATAACGTCGCTTCTTTCAAGAAAAGTAACAGTGAGATTTTATACCCAATAAATTTGATCATACGTACGAATAATTCAGTGTTCACTTCTTTGTCGTGAAAGTGTTAGTTGAATGTTAAGAAGTGTCATTCTATTGCTTACATTTATTTACCCTTTGAAGCCTATGGTAATTATATGCACCACTTGCTTTAACTCACAGTAAATCTGCATTTTGGCAAAAGACTGTATTTATTGGTCTTATATGATCCTCACTGTAAACAGTGATTATTTTCTTAAACAGAGTTAAGTAATTAATCTTCGTAACGGTGATACGTTGTGTTTTCTTTGCGGTACGGACTGAATAATTAAATATTATTCAGACAAACTCCGAGATTCAATAATTAAATGTAATAGAAAATAAATCTAATATATGTGATATTTCAGCAACAGCCATTCAGATAAACGTGAATTAACACAACAAGGAGTTTTCCTCCGGGGGCTTCCCCGGTTTCTCCGTGGCATCCCAACAATTACTCCATTCACACACAGAAGAAGGCAATGGCAAACCACTTCTGGATCATCAGCCGAGGAAACGGACCTGTCGTCAGACAGAACACTAATAATAAAAAATAATAAAAATGTTTCGGGGCTTATAATAGTGTATGTAATGCATTTTGAGATTCGTGGACACTGCGCAAAAGTTATAAAAATCGAAAGTAAGTTAAGAAAAAATACGCGAGCTGGGTTCATGGCATAATATTGTTTGATTTATTGCGAGATTTGAGGGCTACATGTTGTAACCACTGCAATAAAACTTCAGATTGCATGGCGGGTGAAGAAATTCTGTTTCTGGTCCTAAATAAAGCTCGCAGATGAGAATTCTACAGCGAGAGATGACTCGCTTGGTAAAATTATTCATATTTATCATAACTCCGGTTGACCTCGTTCACACAGCAGTACAGTAACCCCCGCCCTCTTTTCATACGTACTACATTCCTCCCCATTAACACGCTCACCTCAACACACCTCGTCAATTCCATGTACTAGAGTGACCGAGGGAACTTTGCTGACAATCCGCAACCATCTGAGTCTCTAGCCCGATCTGTAATGCGGTGAGACGACCAAAGAGGTCAGCACTGCCTCATCCTGCTACACACTAAACGACGACACGCGGTCATGCAAAGGGGCTCTTAACTCATATCAAGACAGTGATGTTTTATGATGACTTGTGCTAGTCTCTGAGAGATGAAGCGAGGATTTAGATGGACACTGACAGCGACGGACAAGCTTGCAATGTAATTTGGTACTTTGACAGGTCACGCTCTGGCAAAATCATTACCAACCCAGCGCGTAAGCCCTATAAACTTCCCCTCACAGCATTCGGAAAAAGTTTCTTTATTAGCAGTAAAATTCGACTTTTCTCTCTCGTCAGACATTATTTCATTCGTGCACAAAATTCATCAACTCCTCCCCCAACCAACAATTTAACTCAGAAATACGGATTTAATCCATAGTTAATTTCAGTTGTTCACTTCGAGAATCTGACATCTCGCTGCTATGTTAACGATCAATCAGATGTTAGTCATGTTACTACCTTAGACCTAACAACCAGATTAGTTTCCGATATCACGCACATGTTCCATAATTGTTAACTATATCTCATGTTTCACGTCACCGGGGTAAAAGGGGAGTCAGTCACTGTAATTGGAGAAATAGACGAACAGCTTTAAATCAACCTACAGTGTCTACAAAAATGTTGTTTATTTAGCGATGCTGTCAGTGTCTCAGAACACGCGGTTGACGGAAAAAAAAATACGTTGCTTCAAAATGGTAAAAATGAACAGTTCGACGGATATTAATAAAGATCAGAAATAAACAAACATCTCTGTACATGAATGTAGTTTTACGTTTTATTATTATTATTGAGTGTTCTGTCTTACGACAGGTCCATTGCTCTGCCCAAAAAGAGCTCTCCAGTTGTCCCTATTCTCGGCTTCTCGCTTTAATTCCTGGAACGTCATCTTCTTTCCTTGTTTAAGATCGTCGGTTAGCTGTATCAATCTTCTTCCTAGTCCTCGCTTTCCTTCAACCTGGCCTTCGATGATATCACTCAGTAATCCATTCCTTCTCATAATATGTCCCAGCCAGTTAGCTTTCCTTCGTGTAATCGCCTGCAGAATGTTTCTTTGCTCGTTGACTCTCCTCAATACTTCTTCGTTGGTCACTCGATCCGTCCACCTGATCTTTTCTATTCTTCTCCAACACCACATTTACGTTTTACAGAAACAATATGAGTTTCATTAAAATCAATTTAGCTTTCCATTTTTACAACTTTTAATCATAGCGTCGACTGGCAGATAATGAATAATGATTTGGAAAGGATATGAAAGGAAGCTGTCGTAGCCAAATTTGTGGTAATATGCATTTGCTTGGAGGGACTGAGGAAAGGTACGAGAAAATGAGTCAAAGTACCTGGATATGGAAGGCAATTGCGAACATAATTAACAAGTCGCGGACAGCCGACAAGAGGTGGTCGGTAAAAAAACAGCATGTTACAACATGTTACACAGAGTTCGAATGTACTCTTGTGAAAAGAGCAATGAATCTAAGGGCTCCGTAAATGAACGGAAACTTTAACCAGCTGAATGACTAATATTTTCTCAAGAAGGACTCAGATCCATGAAATGTGGTTAGGTACTTGGATTAAAAGACAAAAATTAGAAAGACAATTTTCTATTCCAAATAAATGAAGTATCATTGTGTTTGGTTTTGCCCATTCAAAGAAAATCAAGTTCTTTTTTATTTTATTTTGTTATTTGAGTGAAGATTTTGATGATTCATTGAAACAGTTTGTGAAGGTGAAATTCTCGATTCTTTGGTCGATGCACGAGTTAAACAAAGAATAAATCAACTGTCATGCAGAACATAAAACTACCGAAACATAAATTTTAAGTTATCATATTATTTTTTTTGGTTTATTGTCATATCTTATTCCCCGGAGCGCAGTAAAGTGGGTAACGTGAAAACCGAATAATAAAAAAACGCTGTTAAAATTCTGTACCCAAAAATGAGTTCATACATCAAATCTGATCAAAAATTAATGACAAAATTGACAACAGAACCTTCTGTTCAGAGCATCACGTGTTTTCGTTCTAGAGAGACGTACAGAGTATAATTTCCCTCTGAAATTTTACCACTACAATTAATTATGAAAAATTAATCAATTTCTTTTGCATACGGGATAAAGAAAGTTATCTGGCTCATCAGATACAGGTGTCACGTGATTGGTAGTTGGGGCAAACGTCTGTCTGCTGACGGAGAGCTAAATCGTCAGTCAAGCGCCACACTCAGCTGACACCCTGACGGTCACTTCCAGTACTAAAGCAGTTTCCAATGCACCACGAGCAACATTTTTATAACGAGTGATTGATGACGTCACGGGTTATCAATCTGCATAGCAGCACGTGCTAATAACATTAACACGTACCTACAGTTACCCCCTGCCACTGGGACTTAGTGTAGCCTGGTCATCGTTGTAGATCCATTCTCACAGAAACGAAATACAAAAGTATCTAATATTCATTTCATAGGAAGTTGACGTAGAAATTTCACTTGGGAGTACAGTTTCCGTCAGATTCAAATTTGGTCTTAAGATTGGGTAGATTTTAGGGGTGGAAAGAAAAATTCGGAACCTTGCATCTGTCTTTTGTTATTTTCTGATTTCATTAATTCAGTAGTATGAGATAGATAAATCGTCTTCACTGTAATTCGAACACAGGGCAGGTTTTTGGTGTTCAGACATTCATTTCTATACTTTTATCTTTGAAATTAAAACTCTGGTCCTAGCGCCGTTATCCTATCACTCTTAAGTTTTCGAGTTACAAGAACCTACCTCACCGGGACTCAAACCCAGAAAAACATTCAGAAGTTCTGACCTTCATATAATATCTTCTCCTGGTCTGTTCTTGACTACTGTGTTGTAATTTTTAAGGTTTCATTGTTTGTAATGTAACATATTAGAATGGTATTTTAACCTATATGAAAATACCACGGCGTTGGTTCGTTAGTGGAACATGGGCCATGATTATTTTAGCTGCTGATGAAACTAATGAAGACAACGCACATGTAACACACAGCCGTCGTTCCGCGGGCCTACGACAGTCGATCAAACACCCAGATACACCCAGGGTACGTGTAGACCCTGTAGATCAATTATATAACAACATATAAGCCGACATCCGACACCGACTGATAGGAACACAGAACTATTAGCCCCACCTCCTACATGTGTTCTCACCATCATTATTCACTGTTCTTAGCGCCGAACAGTACATCCGCCCCCCACGTGTTTGGTTTAACGGAGAAATAATTACTTGTGAGGTGAAATGGTTATAAATTTGATAACATACAACGAACAGGTTTTACTCTAGCCAGATGAATCCAGTACGCAGCGAAACACGATGTTTATTTAAGTTTAATTTTAATATTACGGTACTTGTAGGTTATCGGGACACATCGCTTTAAAAATAGGTTAGGTTAGGTTAATGTGTGTGTATAAATGACCATATACTTGAAAGTTATTATATTTTATTTAAATAAATGACAACTAACCTAACCTAACCTAATCTATTTTTTAAAGCGATGTATCCCGATAACCCACAAGTACCAATATTATTCTCTCATTTGCTTCTAGGCCCTCCAAACTGTCTCTCTACGTCGGATTCTGTATTCAAATTTTGTATGCGTTACATGCCCATCCACCTCATTATCACTAATTTAAATAAACTAATGTGATGTGGTAAAGATTACATAAATTATAAAATCCTCATTATCATCAGGGATTACTGATCGCACTTTTGATATAGGCAGTAAACACCTCTGAAACGTCGATATAATTCTACCAGACTACACAGCGAAACAACCCAGAAGACGGCCATATTTCCTTCTTACCTTCAGTGTACACGGAGCTGCAGTATCACGTGACTCGTTCGAGGACAGAAGTTGCATCAGATCATGCGTTTCACTTCATATAGCAATGTTTTTAAGTACACAGAGTATAACACACAAAAACTATGTTTAATTACACACATTCTGACATTTTTGTTTAAACACTTACACCACAAAAAACACTGTTTTAAGAAAACTTCCACGTCTCAACACAAACCCGCACGCCGACCAACGCCACGCTGTTCAACTGTCTACCTTAACTCGGATAAATTCGGCAAATGATTCGACAATTATCGGAATACCCACGCATAGAGAAAGGAGAGGTTATGGAGCAGTCCTCATTGCGTAATCTCCACAGAAGTGGACAGTGGCGCGCTTTATAATGGGTCAGATTTTAGGGCTGGACATGAGAATAAATTAAATAAGAGTCTAACTGTGTACTGAAACTATTTTTAAACACGTTCTTTGCGACTGCGCACACGTCTTAGAATTTGGCGAATATTTACTGCACACATAAAAATCTGTTATTCAGAAACAGATGACATAAATGATAATATTTAAAAGTCACAAAATGCTTCCGATTAATTAATAATCTTTAAAAAGGAAAGCAATCCAAATGATTATAAAAAAATATCCAATCATCATTAATCCATAAAAGGCCAAGTTTTGACAACAATAAAAAATATACCCAATAACTTTCTAGACCTTGAGGTTTATAGTTGATGCCTTTTACGGGACCCTAAAATACATTATCATATTCAAGCATTTCTCAACTTTCCAAAGCGAGCTACACGTCCTGCCAATCTCATCGTCTTCAATGTGACCAACCTAATATTTTTGGTGGAAAATATCTCAATTTCTTCAGCCTTTACTCACTATTTTTGAGTCAAATATTCTATTAATTATTTTGTTTTCAGACACCCTCAATCTGTGTTATTCTCTTATTGTAAAACACCAAAGTTCCACACACACATACAAAACATTATGTAAAATTATGGTTCCTACAGTTCAATAGCGAGTTCAAAAACGTGTTCCTCTTTTGTTTGGCTGACAACTAGCGCCGGAACTGAAAGCCTCATGTGAACACCCCCTGTCCTCTGAAATCCAACGTCATTATTGAAGCGTCACTAATAATGAAAGAGCATGAATGGCGGATTTGAGTGGGGGAGGAAGGGAAGACAGAATTGTTCCTTTGAGGAAGCATGACGTTGCCGGCGTATCTGATAGCCCCTGGCAAAGGCCACCCCCTGCCAGACCTATTAATCGACTCCCTTAAATCATTCCAGTATTCGGGTACAACTGACCATGATAACCTAAATCATATTTAAAATTGCAATGACTTCATTTGAACCTGTGCTGTAGAGCAGAGATGATGAATGTAATTCAATTATAGCGCATGCCATGCAATGTGGTGCTGGCTACAACACGTCAAGCAATATCCGCATTATAGAACAAATCTGCAGTAAAAACACTCGTCCTATCATTAATATTGTCACTCATTGGCCCATTAATTAATCCATTTCTATATTTCTCTGCAACCAGTGCATAATATTACGTGCGAGAGAGAGAGAGAGAGATGAGAATTATAATGCAAAACGTTTAATATGACACAATTTTTAGACGAATACGAAATTAGTTTACACTTTCCTAAATTAGCTGCGATATTTAAAAAAAAATATGAATACCGCGATATATTACACTATCTGTACGGTATAACGTGATGGGTTACCATAAGATATATATTTTTTTATTTACAAACTTAATTTTTTTAACACAAAGTTGTAAGTTTGGTATTTGTACGGATTTGTAAGGCTGTTAGAATTCCACATTCCAGAAAACTACAACTCACTGTACAAGACTTATCAGCGTTTAGGATAATAAATGATTGATACACGTTTACAATTTCCTCTCGGCGTGACAGCCATGATTATATTAAAAACAGCAGCTGGGTGTTGAGACCATCGACAAAAGTCGGCCGTAACAATAAAGGGATAGTTTTGACCGAGAGGTTACTGAAGTTCACTTCAGTCTCTCTTAAATTTGTACCACAACATTTTGAGAATAGTAATCAATCAAAGTTTAGAATATCGTGCACACTTTTATGTTAACAGCAATATGAATAACTGACAAAGTTATTTCCTTATTGTGTCCACAAAAGCCAGTCACTGCTGCCACATTAATCCAGTCCACGTCATCATATTTTTCTTTGAGGTCTACGTTAACATTATCCAAATAAGTCCATTAACTAGTAAGTTACTTAGAATCAGAAATCCCTCCCTTTAAGTTGCTGCTGTCATGTGACCAGCCTGACGTCTTAGCCATTAACAGCACAAAGTGGAGGACTTCTTAACCACCCACTAAAACGGAACTAATAAGTGTAACAGCCTTTACGTGATTTCCCATCTTCCACTGCGGTTCATATTAGCGCATATAAGCTACGAGGGCAAACCAGTCACAGAAATTCACCATCCACTCCTTGTGGAATTAACTTTCTTTTACGTGGGAGGGGTAACGGAACTTTGTCGAACTCGTGGCGCTGCTGTACACCCCCCCCCCAAATGTTATTTATAGCCAGAAAGCAATGGTGACCCAAGACAGAACCCTCATCTCTCGCAAAAGATGGTTAGGGAGAAGCTACAACTCAGATATCATGGCAGTAGTGGTCGTCTTCAGGGAATATAGACAATCCGTCCGACCCCTTCCTTAACCCTTTGAAACCACCCTTAACTCCGCCACCACGCACACCACAGGCCTTGCGGTCAACTACATTAGCAAGGGGCTTTAGGTAGTCTGCTCTGAAGATTCTGGATGCAGTGTTCTTGACTTGCGATATTATTGCACTATATTCGAACTGCAAAAGCCTGTTTTTGTTCAAAATTGGTGAACTGGAAATGTAACATATGGTCCACGGAAGCTGATAGATTGTAAGGAAGTTTCAATTTCAACTGGACTACAGCACGCTCTCAAAACTGAACGTTTGTGAGGAACCATGTTCTTTGCATTAATCGTATAATATAATGCAAAAACCTAATGAACTTTACGGTGTCACAATAAGAAAAAATTGTAAATAGCTTTTACACTTTTACTCCTGTCCCTGCTTCTACGAGTATTTTGGTCGCAGAAGTTGAAAAATCAACCAAACAGACCCCGAAATAAATACAAGATTATATGTCAGTTTTAATAACTAATGAACATGCAACATTTTTACTGTTCGTAAACCGTGTAACTGATCGCCAATATTAAGTCCGTCCAAGATGCAGCTCAGGGATTTGGAAACTCCGAAATTTCGATATCGTCTTATTTGAGATACCATCACAGAATTTACCTTTTGGAACTGAAAAAAACTGCGAAAATTCCCGGTCAATATAGCGGGATGTGAACACGTGACATCTCAAACACGAACTAAGAATGCTACCCACTCGGCCTTTGTTTTAGATCGTAGGCAGAGCTCGAATTAATAATCAGCATTCAACTGTCTTTCCTGTACCTGTAAATACCTCGCAAATGAACTACAAATTCTTAGGTCAACCTCAATTTACTGAACAAATATTTAATTCATATCTTGTATCTTTATTTTTGTGTATTGTAGTGCATTCCGTGACACTCATCAATAATTTTCTTTCTATTATTTGAATTATATTCACGTTTCATTTCAACATAAAAGCTTGGCGATTTCCGTCACTTAAAAAATCATTCCAACATCGTCCCTTTCACGATTGTCCCAATGTTCTTTTCGTTGTCCCACACATTTGTTGACACTGACATATTTTATTATTTACATCGCATTCGGCTTTGTAAGATTTTGAGCAGCACAAATGTAAAAGTTGGCATTAGTTATGTTGAAAGTTTAATTCAAATACTAATAGCTTACTCTGAATATAACAAGCCCTGTACAATGGAACAATGCTTTACTTCACTTCTGTGAATCATTTTCCTTTTACTTCGTGCTTTGCAGACACAGACGCAGAAGAAGGCGAAGGCTGTTTGCCGTTATTTCCGCTGTCAAGATTCTGAAAGCGGAACACGTCACTTCCTAACACGCACGCATACAAGCACGCATGTCTTGCGTTGATGTAAATCCTGAGGGAAGGATAAAGCTCTATCTCCAGTGAAAATATCGCATTGTTTGATGATTAAGCGTGCAGTAATCATCTTTGAAGCATCACTGAAACTGATGATTAAATGACTATAACACACATACCCTTAAACATTTAGAACTGGCTTGGAGGAATTATGATTTGCTTTCATCCGTCATACTAATTTTACCACGGATCAACAACTCATGAACCGGGTTTATGTTAGAATGGTACATGAAACATATCATTACTTGTTTGTTGATGTTGGTCTTGTAGGTTCATAACGACGTTTCGGAGCAACATACTGCTTCAATCTTCAGGGCTGAAAATTAAGATTTTTGTAAGAGAGGATGATAATAAGTTTATCAAACCTCACAATTATAATCGAAAAGAAATAGGAGAGACCTTTTTGTTGTATGCATTGCTAACGTTAAAATAAATTTTGAAAACAAACAACCACGATCAATAATGAACTCCATAATCGAAAAGGAATAGGAGAGACATTTTTGTTGTATACATTGCTACCGTTAAAATAACTTTTGAAAACAACAACAAACAACCACGATCAATAATGAACACTATTCAGTTCAAACACGGCAATACTTCCAGATGGACGTAACTCCTCCACAACTTCATTTCTGGCATGTTTCAAAATTAAATTATCAAATATATTATTTTATTTTCTATTTCTAATTTATTAATATTCATTTAGTATTTATATTATTTACTTTACAGGATGATACAAAAAACAACAACAAAACGTTCACCAACACAAAATCATATTAAGCACGACGTACATACAGAACAACTTCGAATACGATATTAAAAATACAATAAATCTGGAAGAAAACATCATTTGAAATCTGATAAACATCTGACTAAAAGTTGCATTTAAGAAATTATATTTAAGTTTATATAATTTTATACACTATATATTTATCACAATATGACGCAACTTTATCAACTCATAAATTTTGAAAAGTCGAAACCATACAAGAACCAAGTTTTAGAAAACTGAAAGCAAGAATGATTTTGTGCTTGTAGTATCATCGGAAGTAAAAGTCAGTAAGAAAAATTATTTTCATAAAGATGAATGGACCGTATCAAAATGGACGTATTTGTATGCGCATAATAAAGATAATACGTGGTCCCCTTCTTCTATCAAGAACCTCAGAGACACCGATCCTCAACAGCAAAAAGTCCTTCCTAGATACAGCTTAACTAGAGCAAAGTACTGGGTTAGGGATCTTCAATGACTTTCCCATACCGTAAGAAATGATCCATGAAGGAAGGGGGGCAGATGAGCTCAGCCCTTCAAAACTTTCCTCTCCCATGTCTTAGTCTTTCTTATTGTTGTCATCTACATTCATAATTACACTACTGGGGGTGATGAGCTGGAAGAATAGACCCATTGAAGGCATCAGTGCCATTATTCATACAACACGCTTGCAGAATTTCTGGCCCTTACTCGCAACCTCTCCCACCTCCTCATCGACATACCCCCCCCCCCTTTCCAGACGCTCATGTTCATATAACCGTGTACGCGTATAAACAGACCCAAAGCAAATTGCAATGTGTAGACGGAAGGGGCCCATTCTGTTACACGCAGTACACCCTTCCTATGCAAAGCAGTTTTAAGCGACTATAGTAATAGTCACCAAATTGCATGCTTCAATGTCGCATGAAAATTGTACGCTGCTATACGATAATCGGGGACGAGAAGAGTGAAGACAGCTTAGAATTCGCAGCGTAGCGAAGCTAGAACAGGTTGAATTAGAACCGCGCAAACGGGGACAGGACTGAAGTCCTTCCGTGGCCTTGGAGAGTGCAACTGGATGACGAATTCTATAGGTGGACCAGAGATATACGTTTCTTGTGTGTAATCAACCTTTTCAAGAGTTGAAAGTACGAGGTGCGATCGGAAAGTTTCCAGACTGTGTCAATAGAGGGCGAACCGGATGTAGTACGAGCTTCTGCCGCTAGGGGGTGCGGCCTACATTCATAGTGAATCAGTGTGCCAGCCGGCATCATCGAATTAGCATTTGTTTCTTAGTTACGGGCGTTTTGGTAGTGCATTACACCGACCCTCCTGCGATTTCGGAATGGCGTGTGCATCAAATTTTGCCAAAGACTCGCCAAAACGGCTAAGGAAACCTATGAAATGCTAAAGCAAACATTTGGGGAGTCCGCAAACTTTTGTGTGGCATTCACGTTTTAAAAAGGGCCGGCCGAACCTCTGTCGATGATGACGAGCGTTCTGGACGACCATCTTCGAGCACAACGCCCGAAAAAGTTACGAAGATCGACGTCGTACCATCAACGACTTGTGCGACATTGTTGGGACCTGTCAGCTGATTCTAAAGGAAGAAATCCACATGCGACGCATCCGGGTTTTTATACGCGCAGTCTTGAAATTTTCCGATCGCACCTCGTAGAATCGAGCTTTAGAAAAGTTGTAATTCATAATTCAGACGATTGACAAAGTACAAGATGGCACTTTTACTTACACAGATTAACTCAACATCGTCAGAAATATTGAAACGTCGACACGTCGCGTACTCACTGACCTGTACCAAAGTCTAACGAACGAGAAACATTCATTTACGACACGAGAATTTTACACAAACGTTACTTTTCTCAGTTTCTCATGCAGCCTGGCAATAATTCAGAGAGAATTCACTGGAGAATCATCTGCTACCCTTTGCCACGTCTGTGGGCACTCTTTTGCTGTATTTCCCCTACCTGATGCAGCACTGAATAAAACCTAGTTAGTGCATCTCTACTTTCCTGACCAACGATCAGCGAACCTACGTGTACAATACGTACTAAGAGTATTGCAACAATAAGCAGTAATCGACGTTATTGCTATGTAATGTAACATGAAAGCTGTTGAATAGTGCACATCTCTTTTTAATAATTGTCCTGACGCAATTATTATATACATATAATATAATGAAATATATATACTATGGATGTCACCTGATATCGATAAATCTACAAGATATCGTAAAAATATTCAATATCAATGTAAATTTAGCCCATCCTTAGATATGTTATCATTTATATATGAAAGAATTCTATGCCAAATATTAAAATCTGTAACCCATACTCTGCGGGATATTTTAGGAAAATTTGCAAATGGCATTCGCTTCGTAAAAAGCAGACAGGCGACCATGGACATCACAAGATTTCACCACTGATATCAAAGCAGGACCTTCTAATTACGGTAATTCATGTACGGCAATTTGTAATACAAACAATGGCAAAATAATATTTATAAAACTACATGTAATTAGGTGTTGGAGCAAATAAAAGTGTTCCAAACCGATAAAAAAAATCGATATGACATTTGACATCTATTGAAACCCCTGACGGACCGGGTGCCTCGAATTACCTTTAACGTTTCAGAGGTAAAAATTTTGTTTCCAAACTTTCTGCTCTGCTTAAGGATACTATCCTATTTCGTCTTATTAAAATACACAAAGTATTCATTACAGATATCGATTATTGATTCACAGCATTTTAAAATATTTTACATTAAAATATACTAGTATAAAAATTACATAGGCATTTTCTTTTCTTAATCTTAAGGTACCTACACATAAAACCGGTCATCTGGTAACCACACCTCTCCACTCATCTGTCTTTCCACACCCCTATTTATCAGTTTCATCCCATGTTCTTCTTTCCCTCTGCTTCGCGTCCAATTCATCCTCTCGTTTAAGTCTCGGCCTGAAAAAAACAACATAATTTAATGTAATATATAATTCTGCAACTATATATTTAGCCAATATCTACATCCACAATTCATTCAAATACTTAAGTTTATCTACGATCTGATTTCACGAATTCAGCCTGCAAAATACATCAGTGGGACAGGGTTGAGAATCCCTAGATTAAAATTAATTCTTAAGAAATTAAGGACAAGTCCCTGGGTTAAATGCTTTCCTGCACGACAAAGCAAAGATATAAAAGCATCTTACTACGAAGATTATAGGCTTCCTGTAAAGTCAATAATATTGTTAACTAATCCCGAAAAACACATCCCCACTTGAGATGCTTACAGTCACTTAGATAGCAATTCCTCGTCTTTTATGGAACAATAAAGTTCATCTCCTTCTTCACAAAAGCCCGTAAACGATCCCTATCTTGAGACCGATAAATCCCACTCATATCCTCCCGTATTATTACGGTAAGAGCCATTTTAATATCATTCTCCCATCTATGTCTGCGTCTTCATGGTGGTCTTTTCTCTTTTGATCTCAGTATTTTAAAGCAAAACTGGAATAGTGACCCACGAATGACTGATTGATTGGTGGACATTTTCTCTATGATCTGGTCTGAACAATCCAGTGCACTGTTACAGCAACGCACTGCTTCTCCACTCTTGATGGTTGATGTATCTCTAGTTTGGCTTCTGCCGCTGCTGTAACCCCCCTCCCCCACCCCTAACCAGCAGCGCCCTCCCAATTTGTCCGTCGTGATCACATTAGGGCTATGTAATGATTGGGTCCCATCACCATGGCAACCAGTGGCACATTAACATCAAAACGTTCTAAGTCAATCTTTTTTTTTTTCGTGGTTTCATGCAGTTTCTTGTTTGTGTGGACTATATTTTTTAGCAACAGTGACGTGACATACTAAAAAAATGGGCATTCGAAAATTCCTACATAAAAAATTCAAAAGTCTTACCGCTGCCTGTTTCCAAAAGTTAAAATTATATACGGAACTTAAAGTTAAAAATAATCATACAACTTAATGTGTCTGAGTGTTAAGTAATCACGGTTGGTACCACAGAGGTTCCACTTTAAAATCTCGAAGACCGCCTATCTTGACTCAAAATTTTTGTGGTTTACCTCAGTCTCTCCAATAAAATGCATGGATAGAAGGAGTACCTTACATTAAACTACGACCAATTAAGATTTCCGTCTTCTGGGTTGTTGCGCTGTGTAGTCTGGTCGATGTTTACCAACGTTTCAGAGGTCATACTGCCTCCGTCATCATCGCCCTGAGGACGGAAATCTTCATACTCACCGCTGTGAGAACCTCAAGTCTTATGACCAATTAATTCCACAGTCTTTCCAATTAATTATTCATCAACCGCCGTTTGATGATGATGGAGGCTGCAAGGACCTCTGAAACGTCGATAAATTTCTACCAGACTACACGGCACAACTACCAAGAAGACCTTTAAATATCACCATCACCTCCTTGCAATGGAAACTCCATTCCCATACGTCGTATGACTTTGTGGTTAGGTACGGAGATAAACTAATTTTACTTTAATGCAGTATAAAATATAATGTGAAGGGTTGGTATCACCATAGGGCAACACAAAAAGTAATTGAACTAAATTCATATTCCAGGACGAAAATTTTGCTTCAAATTAATACTTCACCTGTGTAATTTGTGTGCTTAAAACTGATGCAGCTGATATTTCCCCTGACACTGGGGGATGTGTCACGCCACACCGCACGTCCTCCCGGACATATGAAGGCTTCGGTTGTTTCAACAACTCCATATTTCAGTCTCTCCCATTTTCTCGGTTCCTTCCCCACCCCTACCCCCATAAAACGCTTAGTTTATGTCTCCACCTACCGCCATTGTTTTTCCTTCCATCAGGAAATTCGATTTCCAAGAGACGCCATAACGAATCCCTCCCTTCGCCTTCACTCACCCTCTCCCACTTTTCTCCTTTATCTTCCTTGTCTTTTATTCTTCCCTGTTATTTGTTCAGTAATTTGCGCCGGCCTCATTTTAATAGTAACAACAAACTATCTTGTCCAAGATGGAGGCAGTAAGAACGAACACACGCTGAGAAGACAAACCAAACCAAATTCCTGCAACTCTCTACTGCTCTCCTCTCAGTGGTTGGTCCGAAATGAATCATAATGGCGTCGACTTCATACGACGTCTTTTAATGTTCCTGTATTTCGAATTATCTCATTCTCTTTCGTCGGTGTGACGTAAGAAGCCACTGACTGAATTTTTGAACGTGTCGATGAAAATGAGTTTCTTATTGCTGTTGGGTCTGAATAACGGTTGATAAAGTTATCAAAAGCTCTTTCCATGACAAAGCGACTAAGGCACCAGTTAATGGCTTATTCTACACAAGCTTATGAACGAGATCGGTTTGACGTGGTTCTTGTGCATAATTTTATAATAAAAAAAAGTCAGTTAATGACAATTTCTATGACACGAAAGATTTTCAGCTAACATTGGGCAATGCCAACTAATGACCCTTGCTCTCAAAACAAAAAATGTTCCATCAAACTTTTCACTGCTGTTCTGAAGAAAGTGTACAAGCCTGTGCCATGCGTCTGTGTAACATATCGTAATAGGCTACTGACTTTAGGGGATAGATCAGAAAGGACATGGTACAGACCAAGGAAACTGAAACCAGAAGTAGGATTCATGTTCTCAGGGCGCTGTTCTGAAGATGGCTGTCTTCTGAGTTGCAACGTCGTATAGTCTGACAGAAGTTTACCAACGTTTCAGAGGATCTTGATTCCTCTATGACAGAACACAGCCATCTTCGGAATTACGGCAGTGAAAACCTCCAATCCTAATTCTAGAAACTGAGATTTGGAATTTTCACCTCCGAAACTGATTAAAAAGATAATGTACGAATGAAAAATAGATGGATTTCGATAACAAGTTTCAAAATTAAACTGCCTGAGTAAGTCAGTCGAAAATCGAGGAAAACAGAAGTCTTTGTGTGGTAGGAGAGCAGTATGGTTCCAGAGTGACGGCGATTCGGCCACCGACAGAACACAGAGGCTGCCTGTGAGAGTCACAGGAAAACCGGAAGAAAGCGCGGAATTACTTTGAAGCAAGAAGGAAGAAGTGGGGAGAGATGGTACAAAGAGGGGGGGGGCATGGAGTGAAGATGGGTTCTTGAAGACAGAGGCTGCAGAGGCATTTCTGCAAACAGAAACTTTATTTTTCTATCCTTTTCGCCTCGTTCCTCCCAGTTGTAGACATCGTCTTACATTTCCTCAATGTCACTAGTTTCTCTATTCTCCGGCTTTTTATCTTCCCACACACTTATCCCTATTCTGCTATCATCCAAATTTTGTGAAAATGATTTAATTGTCAAGTCACGTTGAAGATATTACATCGGCAAGCCTTAAAACTTGTGTAAACAATTATTAAATGCGTTTCTCTTAGAACTCAAATATGGAACAATAATATTTTGTTTCCTTATTCTCCCCCCTCACTCTCTCGCCCCCCATTCTACAGTTTGTTCAGCACACTTCGATAGTTCTTTATTAGTATGTACACTGAAGTTTACATTTCTTGTTGAATGTTTAACTAGAATATTATCTTAAGATCGCTAAAATAAAATTCAGCACTTTGACTTAATCTAATCTAATCAATCATGAACTCCAATATCGTCGAAAGGGAAATGTGTTCATGAATACTCCAAGAAAGAAAGTTCCTTCAGAACTCCGTTTATTTCGACTCTTTCCACAACTGGACACTTGTAGAAAATCTACTGCAGTGCATATTGTACCTTGTCACTCTGAGTTCACTCAGCTCCACACAGCATCCTTTCCACCAGTCCGAATGTATCAATGGTAACTTAGAAAATATTCAAAATATTGAAATAACTGAAAAATAACATTACTGACAATTAAACACTAAACGATTCAAAGCATATTATTATTTTTTATTTAGTGTTCTGTCTGACGACAGGTCCATATGAACAGGATCCTTCCATCCTTTTCTCGGACTGGGACCTGTTCATATACGTTCTTGGCAGATGATCCAGAAGTGATTTGCCATTGCCTTCTTCTGTGTGTATGGAGTAATGAGTAATTGTTGGGATGCCACGGAGAAAAACTCCGTGTTGCCTAGCCCACGGCCTTGCCCAACACAAGTTATAAATTCAGGCACCGCCGGGAATCGAACCCGAGACCCCAGGATTACAAGGCCAGCGTTCTAACCGCTAGACCACCGTAGCGAACGTATTGTTTACATGTTTATCTCGTGCATAGCATGGAAAAGGTTACTCAAACATAAAGCATAAAACAAAACGCCACCAGCTTTATATGCCTAGACAAATAAAGCTTCAACGTTCTGCTACATTAACATTAGTATCATGCCGTTTTACTAATGTGATAAACAAGTAAGTAAAATAATGCAGTGCATTGATTCCTGATGCTAATCAATTTGTATGGGAATCTCGACAGTTTGTCAACCTCAAACAGCCCGGTTTACGAGTAATATTGGCAGCAGCAGTGGAATTATAAATAAATTGATGACTAGGGATAGCCAAAACAGACAATGATGTGATGTACCATTACAACATTCCATACACAAGCTTTGAAACAACGTCGGCCTTATTTGTCAACAACCGAAGGATTGGTAAAACGGTATATTCTTATACTGAACCATATTGCAGACATACATTCAACAAGGGACGCCATATTGGTTTCTGAATTTTATTACGTATCTTCAAAAAATCAAACGTTACAGAATTTTAAAAATAGGCGTATTTTGCATATAAATGGACAATAGCTACATTTTCGGCAATTCCATTAGTAAATTGAAGTAGAGATCAATTTCTAATGCGTAGAATGCTGATGGATTATTCATCTTATACAGGAATTGTGGTTCGTAAATTTGTTTTAAATTGCGAACCTCACAGTGGATAGTCCTGTTCAAAACACAACCGAACATTGAGACCACAAAACATACATAAACGCCTTAACTAGCTGAGTGACTATTATCTCCTCTAGAAAGATTCTGCTCCATTTACTTAGCAATTTCTCTTACCATAGTTCATCTCTCTCCAATTACCTGTATAAAAAAGGAAAACAAAATAATTTGTGACTGACATTAAGTGCCTTTAACAAGCTGTATTTAGAGGTTGATAGTAATTTTTATGTAGGTTACACTTTACAAATATCAACACCAAAATTAAGTCTTTAATACATTCCTGGCAATGTTTGGTTCGTAATCAGTTATCATAATACATTTAGGGTTATTTTCGAAAGGGTTCTAAATACAACGGAAATGATTTACGGTAAGTTTTCATTTAAAAACTGCGGAATCATATTTATTATTTATTTTTAACTCAATTTCCAAAAAAAGAGTTACCGAAACACATAAATCTTTAATTCACTATCGCAATATCTACATATTTTTTGGTTTACTATAGAAATATCTTGATATAATATCTTTGCTCCGATACCAGCCAACGGCTGGATCAGCTATGAAGCCCTGACTTAGAATCGAGGGTATGAAAATGTTCTGTTGGTCAGGACTATCGCGTATCTCGTGGTATACTCAAGAATTATCGATTCTCTTTCGAATAAAATTTAAATCTGTTGTGAAATAGAATATTTTTATATAAGAACACACACACATATATATATATATATTTTTATGTAAAACTCTTAGGTCTCCTAATTATACTACGTGCTTTTATTTAATTTATAATTATATTCTTATAACAATGTTCAGATAGTCGCCTGTTCCGGTTTATCCATATCTTTCTTGGTCCTAACGTTGCTCTCTTTCCTTTTCCTTGATATTTTAGAGCTTCCTTTATCAATGTTCTAACTTAAATTATTTTCATCCAATAAATATTATTTTTAAGAGTATTATTGAAATAATCAAGATTGTTCGAATTTTAATCTCAACAGGTTCACACTTAAAGTAATCAAGTTAATAAAAGTTGCATCATAATATCGCCAGTTTAATGGTTAATTAATTGAAAGCAGTCCCAACTATACTACACAATTCTCTATTTGCTGCGTAATAATTCACTTAACCCCTGTATTTCCCGATGTTACGTCCCGCTGATGAACAACCAATAGAAATTAACGAATAATCATGACATTACATTCTATAAAGTCGACGTCAGTGTTTACCAGCGAACTCTTTCAGCATGGACACGAGTAACATTTTGATTGTTTCAACTTTGTATGTACACATATGTGGTACCTCTAATTGGTCGAATTACAAACATGAAATTGTTACCAATTGCTCCAAAGAGGATATGAGAGAGGGGACGTGAAACGAGGATGGAACGCAAAAGAAAACAAAAAACTGCATCACAATGCAATGCAAATTCAACAGTCTGAGGCACAGTCAGCATGCAGTTCAATATTGAGCAGGCAATGAAAGCGAGGACATGAACTGTGTGAGTAATTTGGAATGTTTTCAATTCTTTAAAATAAATTTAAATTACCATTAAATCCACTAAATAACGCATCAGGAAAGTTTCCGCTGTAAAGAATTACGTAATAAAATTGTCACTGAATAACTAACTTAAATAATACAAATTTTTTTATGAAATTCATAAAATGTTATTGTACAGAAAAGTTACAAGGGCTCAAATTATGGGGCAGTATTTTGAATACCGTTTTACATTTCTCATCTGCACGTCGTGAAAACTGAGAATGTCTAATATTATTTAGACATCGTTCAGAAAATCGGAATAAACAGTTAAATTATCCACCACTGGACACAGTTCTCAAAAATATATTGTGACATAATTTTATTTTCTAATCACAAGTAAAATAGGAAGTGTAGAAATCACTTTTAATATATGTATTATTACTTTTAACTTAAATTTTAAAATAATCGTTAAAGACCTGACAATAGTCATCTTGACTCTAAAAGTATTTTATAAAGATAAAATTATTATTTTCCTTAAATAGTGTTATACAAAATTTAAGTCGAAAATAAGACACCAGGCACCTCGTTGAATTTGTAACAAGTTGGTGCTTCAAAATCTTCTGAAAGAAATAAAACCATAGAAGTTTTGAAGTTTTCATTCAAATAAAACATGAGTTATATGATCTTCTGGGTCATAACACCGTGATCTTTGCGGGTGGATACCAACGATTCCAAGAAAAATACCACCTTCATCTTCAGGGTATATGGAGGCGACATGTGCCTCCGATATCTAATAACATCTGTAAGACTAAAAGGCTTCGTAATCATTAGGATGTGTTTGTTGACGTTAAAAAAGAAAAACGCCCTTTGAAACAAAACTATGGTGTAGAAAAATATAATACTGGTTATTTTTTTATTTATTTAGTGTTCTGTGTGACGACAGGTCCATATGAACAGGATCCTTCCATCCTTTTCTCGGACTGGGACCTGTTCATATACGTTCTTGGCAGATGATCCAGAAGTGGTTTGCCATTGCCTTCTTCTGTGTGTGAATGGAGTAATTGTTGGGATGCCACGGAGGAAAACTCCGTGTTGCCTAGACCACGGCCTTGCCCAACACAAGTTATAAATTCGGGCACCGAATTTATAACTGGTTATGAGTCTAGAATATAGAGGGACATGTCACTAATAAGCGTAATAAACATCTAAGTTTAAATACAAGCGGAGAAGCATATAAGCTTGTTATATTAAAATCTTATAAATATATGCAATACACTGTACAATAATCGAAATATTTGTATTAAATTTTGTACAATCAACTGTAGCACAGTATTTACAGATATGAGGGATACACTAAGTTTTTTGAAGCCTACAATAATGATTTGTTCGTTATGATCAGTAGGTAAAGGGGTACGTTTTATAACTGAGATCTACAATAATCATCTATCGATCACATTTTGTATCTCAGGGCACAAAGAAGGGCCCAGTGGCTTCGATGATTCGACTCCAAAGTCACTGACTTATGAACAACATTACTCGTCCAAACGTTGCTAATTGGAAATTCTATGCAAAACGGACTATTGAAGAGGAAGAGGTTTGGTTTCGAGAGGGTAGGGGGAGGAGGACAGGAGAAGGGATTCAACCGCTTGAGTGTGTAAATGCAGTAGCAGTCAGAGCATTGTGCAATAATTGCACATTCAGCACGTTTGAGGCACGTATTGTTAAGCGAAAGCAGATTCAAATTGATGACAACTTATGTTGTCCGTATTACTGCATTGTATCGTTTATACTAAACCAGCAAAACAAGATAACCAGATATTCTCCTTGTCTAATGCTAATTTAACTACACAGCTACAGAAACGGCAAGACTTTTATATTTAGAAATATTAAATCAATTACTTTTGGAATTATTGAACCAACAGAGGATATGTTAAGGCAGTTCAGTGCATTTCTTTTAGAAATTAACGATATTAAGTTTATGTAAAATTATGATCTTATCAGTTGTTTTGTGTGGATGCAGAAATATGATTTTCACGTTAAACAAAATTCTCTATGGTAAATTTCTATGAATAACATTTCGGAATCTTTTGTAAAGAACTAAGTAATCATTTTAAAAAAATTATGTTGTAGAACCCTTCTTGAAAATAATACAGCTAAACGTTTCTCCCAGGTTTTAATAAACCTGGATGCAAATAGTCATCACAGAAGCCCACTATTTCACTATATTTTGAGCCAGTTCAATCCAATACAAAAAAATATCAAAATTGCTTTTGCTACGAGTTACGTTATTTAAATATTTTATCTAAGATACTCTTCCATATACATATCTCTTGTGTGGTCACAAGCAAACCATCAAACAACCAAACAACTAATAAAACTATTATAGTTTCGTATTAATTCTCTCCCCTGTTATTACCACTATTTCAATAGCACCCAAAAGAATCGATACAGTCATCGAATGGATGAACAAATCAATTAAAACAAAATTATTATTATATATTATTTAAATCTTGTCCGTCTAATCACAACATCATCATCATTGTGATTAGACGGACAAGATTTAAATAATATATATTTATTGTATCACAATATGACGCAACTTTACCATCTCAGCTGGGAATTTTCTGTTATATTATTTGTATTCTTCTACAAACGTGGCCGCTACCGTACATAGATCGCTTTAGCCTCCAATGCGTCTGATGCGAGTATCTGCCGGTAGGCGGCTGACGGGCGATACCAGAACGATGTGCTTCTGTTCGCTGGCAGAACAGCGCGTAACTAGCTCACACTTTGACAGAGAGCCTCAGGGTTGGGGAAAGGGTTTAAACTACGTCGTTCATTCGCGCGAATTCTAACTATTATCACTAACACGTTCCTGTGTGCTAATTACACCGGAAAATACGTATTGGCACAGACCATAAGTTAGTGAAGAGTTAAAAGTGGTTTCTATCTCTGGAGCAGACATTTCGCTGATTATTGTTACAAGCGTAAGAATGCAACACAGATCTACTCCGTGTTCAACCACAAACATAGGACATTTGACTGTAAAGTTTAGGGAACATGGTGGTCTCCATTGTCAACTTGAGTTTCTGGTGTAACTTAGCTTGCTAATAACTTTTACATCGTCTCTGCACTAGACTGACTATTTTAATCAATTTATAATAATACGTGTTTATTCACAGAGTATGACAAACTTTGCTTCAGAGAGAATTTTTCTTTTTACTATAAAACTGCCCGTTAATAATGACGAGATACTCTGAAGCAGTTTGTAGAACACGTTTTATTTTAAAGTGTAACAAAGTAGCGTACACAGATTATCATCACTGCTTATCTTTGCTTAATTAAGAAAGCCGCAAAGCGTTAACACGTAAACATGTTGTTTAATTTTAACCGTCTAATCACAATAAAATATTTTATTAAATATTAAAATATTAAAATATTATTACTACAATTAACATTTAATATTTAAAATATTTAAAATATATTAAAATGATGCTCTTTCTATCGAAATGTTCGATTTTACAATTAGAGCATCATCTTTTTCACGACATGTTTCGGTTTTCAATGAACCATCTTCAGGTGTATAATCGATATAAATTCAAATGTTATATTCTAAATGCAATCCTTCGTCAGATGTCCATTAAATATCAACATGTGTTTCGCGGTGTTTTGTAGAAGTAAATTTACACAATAGGCTATGGAAGGGTCAACAGTCTTTTGTTTCAGTGCTTATTTTTTTAAGCACAGACGCGACCTTCACGGGCGTTCAACCCCAGGACAGTTCTTTCGGTGTCCAGATTTGTTTCTAACATCTGTTTCTCGTGACAGAAACTGTTCTTCGCAATATTCTTGTATCCTGCCTAATTTGAGAGCTACACAAACAGCTTTTTCATAACCTCGAACTCAGGACACTTTTCCGGAGTTTTACCTTACTTTATTCTCTTCCGGGTCTCACGGAATGAGCATGCAAAGTTTGGTTCTATTCGGTACATGTGTTTTATTAATAATAGTGAGCATACATACCCATAATTTAAACTTTACGCACAAAAAAGATAAAATTATGGTCACATGTTTGTCCACTCTTTAATCGCTGCTAACTCTTCACAAGTACGAAAACATGAGTGTCCAGTGGTTCTAAGGAATAAAGCATAACATGGCCTTAAGTTGAGTTGTGAGTTTTGAATTTTAATAAAAGTTAAAATATGTTTTTAAACAACAGGAAATTTTACAGGTTTTATTTACCTCAAGGGTTTTGTCCAACAGTAATACTGCTTTTAACCCAGAATTCACTTGTAGTGTTTATTTTTATTTCTGTGTTTCTATCTTAATAAATGAACAACACATTGAAAAACTCCAGAATTAATGAAATTATGGCTGAAAGAGTAATAAACAAAATGGCGAATACCCGTGGCAAAATTCGAACCCACAAATCACGAGCTCGAAACTAAACCACTATGCTTTAACGAAAATAAATTATGGGGGCAGAAAAGTTAGAATTCTGTAATCAGAATTATCACAACTGAACTGTACTATATTAACTTTTGTAGCCCCCTTATTGGTAACTACATACTTCATTATTGAAGCCGTACTAAAACTAACTATTTCCGAGTAATATTTATTAACAATTTTGTATAAATTTCAAATAAAGTCCCTAGCCATAAGCACAAAGCAACACTGCTCCGATTAGCTTACTTTCTGTATTGAATTTGTTTATAATTATATTTGATTTCGTAATAAAATATTCTCCACCAGAATGTCAGGATTAAAATTGTGAATAAATAATTTAAAATGGGTGAGTGTTAAACGTCGGATATACGAAGACTGATTTCGCACTTTTGAGCTCTTATGAATAATTTATAAATATTTAAATAATTCGCAAATATCCACATCACAAAATCTGGTTTCACTCCACCAGATAAAGACATGCAGGTCACGAACTCCAAGGAACAAAACTCTTGTCGAGAAATCGATAGTCACTCATGTAAACAGTAAATTGCGCGTTCTTTATGAAATTACAGTGTTCATTGCCATATTAACAAAAATCGGGTAAATGTCCTTATCCAGAGTCAGATTAATCAAATCTACAAAATTTATGTGTTTTCTCTTTAAGTGAGATCTCAGGGCGGCGAGTATAAATATGGCTGTCTTCCAGATTATAGAGCCTTGTAGTCTTTTAGAAATTGGCCTTCGTTTCGTTTGAGCTTAACGCCTCCATCATCAGGGCAATAACATTTAATGTAGGCCTCAATACCAAGTTTTATCGAAAACTGTTCTGCAGTTTCGGAAACAGAAGTCTACAAACATGCCAAAGTAGAGCCGTATTGCTCTCATTAGACGTTTCCGTCGAACATTTTATGCGAGAAATGCATAAAAACCTTACCGATAAATAATGATCTTTCTAAGCCAAATTGTTTTCGATGTTCGCTGAGGCAAATCGTTCGATACTGCAAGGTTGGCAATGATGAACATGGCCCTACAACAGTACCGAAATAAAGTAATTATTCTCAAACTATACTTGTTTTAGATTCCTTTCACTTCTGAGCTTCTCGGAATGAACCTCATGTCAGAGACGCCGGAAGTGATTTAAGTCTTCTCGAATGTTGTAGGGGAAGAAGATAAATCCGGCACGCAATAACTTTTCATATGTTGGTGAGGGAGTGGTTGGGAAGCTACCACCCTTCTTCACCCCGCAACAAAACTTCCTGCTTTATTATGATTGTGGCATGATAACGGAGTAAGCTTTGCGTTCACTAGCATTCAACGTCTTCAACTGTCACGCATAAGACCCTATAACCAGTTCAAATTCAGGACTAATTCTAAAATTATGAATAACTTTTAACAGTTGGTACAACTCCTTAAAAGAACGGAACACCAATGTAATTCCTGTATCTATACAGTGAAACAAAACACTTAAAAACTAGCACGTGTGTGGCCTTGCTCCAGGCAGGATTAGAACCCGAGAGTCCACAATTAGGTCGGTCCGAGACCCTACTCGTTATTGCATGCGATCGAAACATGTAGTTTTAAATTTAAGAAAATGGCTGATAATTCTGTAAAGAACGTGAATTGGAATGTGTATTATTTTCAATTGTTCTTATTCTCCTTACCGTCACATTCAAACCCTTTAAGACAAAGAATTTCCTATATTCATCACCTTCTTTAAAATTCAGTATTCATCGTATATACTAATATTTTAATATTTTCCGTCAAATCACAATTTTAATAAGATAATAAAATATAAAATATTTAAAATATCATTTCACGTACCGCATCGAATGATATGATATTTTAAATATTTTATTATCTTATTAAAATTGTGATTTGACGGAAAATATTAAAATATTAACCTAATTCACAATATGACGCAACTATACTAAATTATCGTATATACATAAATATTCTGAGAAATCTAGACGAAACGATATCCAAACCATCGTCCCGATATAAATGTGACGCTGTAACCACCATACGAGAACGTTTACTACACTGGACACACAAATTGTTCTTACATTTGTATTCAGTTAGCATAAAATATAGACACACTATTAACATGCACGCCTCATACGAAGAGGAGACACTAATGCTTTAACGAATAATTTGATTCTACTGTGTGACTTGCTATGCAAACCAATGCTTCTGCATTATTAATATTTATAATGTGAATAAAGTGGCAAAGTGCATGTCAGATTCGAATACCCAACCCCGAACAAGGCCTGGAAACATTTTCCTCATTGCAAATTTATTTAATACAGAAATTAAAGTGGTATAAGGCCTTACTTATAGAATCAAAAATGAAATAGAAACAAAGTGGGTTACTTGAAAAACAATTTACTGATTAAGAATAAAAAGGATATTTAATTAATTATTCTTGTCCGTCTACTCACAATTTAAAATTTAAAATTAAGATAATTAAAATATCATGTGATGTTCCTTATCGATACATTCGAAAAAGATGTTCTAAATGTAAATCGAATGTATCGATAAGGAACATCACATGATATTTTAATTATCTTAATTTTAAATTTTAAATTGTGAATAGACGAACAAGAATAATTAATTAAATATATATCTCTTCACAATATGACTCAACTATACCAACTAATAAAAAGGATACAAATATATAATTAAACATTCAAAGCCTAGTGGTACATCTATCAATCAGCATCTCTTCACTTTGTATTTATGTATATCAAATCTAAAACTTCTTGACGATGGTGAAGAGTCAATTGAATAAAAATTTACTTGGATATTATCCATCGTCTAGTAATGAAACGTAAAAAACGTAAAACGACGTTTCGGAGATGAGGCTCTATCTCCGTCTTCAGGTTCCTACTCAGTTGGGCCCACTAGATAGAGCTAATCCCTATCTCCGAAACGTCGTTTTACGTTTTTTACGTTTCATTACTAGACGATGGATAATATCCAAGTAAATTTTTATTCAATTGTATTTATGTGTTTCGTTTGATTTTCATTGAGTATAATTTTTCGAACAAACAATCTTTACAAAATTTCACGATATTCCATTTACCGCAAATTTGAAACCCACAGTTTCAAGAGCACCATTCTACTTCTAAAATTAATGTTTACCTGCACTAAAATTAATCTTTATTCTGTGTAAGTGGACACTTAAATTACTCACAGCCGAGTGCTGGGTGCATCACCCACGCTAATGTCATAAAAGGAATAACAACTATCAGAGTGAAGCGAGAACATACATTTAGGAGATAGAACAGATGTCCACCTCAACTGTTCCATGATATACACAACTCGCATGACTGCTTATTTCATAAAAGTTCAAGGTTCTTTACGCGGATGCTCTAGTTAGATTTATATACGTGGACACAACCGTATATTACTTGTTATTCTCCTGAGATCAGAATAACAGAGAGAGAGAGTTTTGAAAATGAAACACGAGTCACTGTCACCAGTCACTATAATAACAGATTTAATGACGATTATAAAAAGTTTCAACATGCAGCATATAATGTATTATTAAACGGATTAAATGTCTGGAAAATCGCATTTACCTGCTGGCGATTATTTAAGAACCGAAAAATGTGATAGGGTTTCTAATGAAATTACGAGTAAAGAAACTGAGGCATATTTAATTTTATCCTAAAGTAATATAGGCAGAGCTGTAAGAAAGGAGGATAAAAACAATTTGTACTCCGCCCACTTTTCATTGTCTCTTGAGCGATAATTATACTGTATCACTTTTAACATGACTGTACAAGTTATAAAATAAATCCAAGATGACCAATGATCTGTGATCCGATTTCTATGAACAGAAAGTGTAAGAATTTGCGGATGACAATTCAAACAGCGACGATAAATTTATAAGCCAAACGGGCTTGTACATTTTCAAGAGGAAAATACAATGGTCGGCCATCGACTTTAACATAACTTGAGGTTAAGGTGTAGATCGATCAGAGTATCCAGGACAACCAAAGAATCCAAATTCATATAACTTCATCTGACAATGACAAGTTGAAGTAAAATACTGCCCACTCCATGGTCTGTCTGAAGGTAAGTAGGATATCTAACACCGTACAATGCATAAATCGATTTATAGCTGCCCCTGTTTGGTGAGGCAACCACATACGATTTAATAACCACATACCTCAAACAATGAGGAATGCCCTAGGTAACAATGCGTAGAACCTTGTTTTTAACAATACGTCGTTTAATTAGTTGATTTAACAATGGCTCAGCTCCTGATGTACACCAATGTTTTTTTTTGGGGGTGGCATTGACCTAGGTCAATGATCCTCACTTCACAGCACAAACTAGTAGGATTGGTCGTCACTATATTCGAGCAGACATCACATCAAACCACAAATGCTTCCACCAAATATCACGAGGAGGAAACGAAGTGATTTTCCACATGCTTTGTATTTCTACGTCACAGACGTAGCCACAAGAACTCCCTGAATCATCGGCAATCAAGTGTGGATTTTCTTGTTTTCTGCATTAGGTTCGAGAATACATAACCTCTGCTTTCCCTATTAATAGAAGTCAGCCACAATATAGGAAAGGAACAAAATTTTGTATAACTCCTTGAACCCGAAGTTCATCTGAATACTATTTAATAATTCAGTCCGTACCGCAAAGAAAACAGAACATTTCACCGTTACAAATATAAAATGTTTAACGCTGTTTAAGAAAATAACTGTTTAATGTGGGAAATACAGAACAAATAAATATAATGTCAGGGCTTAATGATGAGTTAACGATTGTTAAAGCAGGTGGTACATATATTTACCAGAGTTAAAAGAACAGAATGTGATTATAGGCACACGCTCTGTGTGGGTACCTCTTGCGTATCACACACTCGCCACACGAATCCTATCAAGACACATCCGGACCTGGTACCGTCTTACTGAAATGCTTCATGTAATTTCCTAAGTAGCTGAAACCCGTGCGCTGGATATTCGTGGTCAGTATTACACGCAACCAGGAAACAAGAGAGGATAATGATAATAATGAACGTGATAAGATATTAATGGAAACATCTGTATGAGGTAATGAGAACATTTCATTTGATGTTCCTGAAATCAATGTTAGGAAACTGAGAAACAAAATACGAGCGAACAAAAACGAATATTATTAAAAAGAGAGGGTGAGACATATTAAATGCCAGCAAAAATGTCTTAGATCATGTAGGGTCAATGCCACATGAACGCTTACCGCGGCAGGAAAAATTTCACGTACCAATGGGAAGAAGAAGTGACGTGAGCCGACCAAGAAACAGAAGGAGAGAACGATTCGAGTAGTCTCAGAATAGAATGTTATACCAAATCCTTGCTCTGAAAAATGAAAAAGTCTGAATGAGTAACAAGCAATATTCAGCGACGTTATTCCTTAAATAATTGAGATTAATTTAGCTACCAATATTTAGAAAACTGTTAACATGTTCTCAAATATCTTCTGAAGTACTCTGAGGACGAGGACGAAGATGGTTCTCGAAATGTTAGTGTTTTTCTCCATTCAACCACCTGACACAGTTGGTAGCCCGAGAAGACTTCATTATACTTAGTCGCCGTGAAAGCTTCAGATCTTACACCTCATTACACCCAGAAATGTCTTCTCTCGTAGGTCCAAATATTCTTATCAGCATCCTGTCCTCTAACATCCTTAATATATGTCCTTCGTTTCGAGTGAGGGACCATAAAAATGCCCCCAATCTTAATGGTAGTTCATCAGACTTTTGGTGCTGTAAGCAAAAATGTCGGGCGACACACACACACAATGAAAACTTTTTAAATTAAGGATGGTACAAAGCTCTTTGGCCTAATTATAAGAGAAGTTCGCACGAGAAAGAGGATTGTACTTGAAACTTAATCACGTGTCTGATTACAAGCGTGCGAAGTGGGTATATAACACTAAACTCTGGAGTCATGTAATTCTAATGGAGTGGTCGAGACTGCACGCTAAATATATCAGCGTACGTTGACACATCCTACGCGGTTGATCTATCGGACTTAAACACGCCAGCTACTAGCTGAAATATGCCTTCAGTTTGGTCCGACACTCTGAAGTCAACGCTCATCAAAATAACATAAAAATTCAGACCGCACCACAAAGAAAACACAGCACTTCACCATTACAAATATCAACTGGTTAACGCTGTTTAACGAAATAATCGGTGTTTACTATGAGAATTATATAAAAATATAAATACACTTTAAGAAAAGTGGAGAGATATTGAGTAGTATATCAGGTGGTATATATATGATGGAGGCAGAAATTAGCAATTAAAAATCGGCAAAATTCTGCGAGACTACAAGATGCAACAACCCAGACGACAGACATCATGGTTTCAACTCATCGAGCTCAATTCGAATTGAATTTACTGATTACAAACTTTAACCCAAATATAATCCGCTGTTAAGGACCTCGTGAACGTAATTTTGATTTGCAAATTGCAAATGTGTTTGTAATTGAACTCTTGTAAGAACCTTGTGAACGTAATTTTGATTTGCAAATTCCAAATGTGTTTGTAATTGAACTCTTGTTACTTTTACGAGAATAAGATTCTCCTCTAAAGAATTAAGTTCTTGCACTAAGTAGGAAGACGAGCTGACAGTTCTGGGTGAGTTATCAACACGAATCGTACGTCATAAACATTACGATGTTTTAAACCTACTCATTAGTCAAATAATGTTGGCCAAACAGAGCCTGTCTTGGGGGTGTGTGTCTGCAGATGTCTCCGGCTGCCGGCTTCTCATCCTCGTCAGGACCCTGGTAATCCGCAACCTGAATGCGGCTTAGGGCTGTAGGGTTGTCATCAAACTGGGGGTGCATGTTCCGTTTCTATCCTTACCACCTGTCACTCACACTGATGGGTTGGGGGTGAGATTGTGGTCAGGGGCTAATGCTAATAAGCTGTACCAACTCCTACCCCAAACCCTGATGTACACCCTCCAACAGATGAACGCACTGATCGGCTTCATGTGACGTTAAAGTGGCAATTAAAGTAGCTTATGTTTCTGTACACTTAAAAAAAGGAGCTTCATTGTTTATTAAGGATTACGCGTAACACTTATTCATTTGTTTCATATTTAACAACGCTTTCAGTAACTCAGAAGCTCAGACTAAGATGAATTAATGATAAATTGGAAAGGAGATGGAAGGCGGAGGTGAAGTCCTAACTAAACATCCTACACTGAGGAAAACCACGAAACACTTGATACGTAAATTTGTCATTAACGTCACAAAACGGCAAAACATCAGTAAAATATCCTAAAGAGCGTATTGAGAGTGTTTGGTTTTGCGAGATATCGGTAATGTATATTATTACGTTAAGGCGTGTCGGTATAATCCTGTTTAATGTTATCTTACGAAATTGTTTAATAAAAGCGTGTTGCATTCGACTAACTGGTTTTAGCTGCTGATTATTTGAATTAAATAAGTTCTTTGTGATGGATATTGTACAATTCTTACATTACTAAACACAGATAAATTCACGTGAGTTTCTGAATTTGCTTAAAAAATGTGATACTTTCAAATAATCCTAACTGATTTTAGACAATTTGAACTGTGAAAAGTGAACGCGGTAGAAGGGAGGGCTTGAAGGGCTAATGGTACGCGCGGTGATATGGTTTCTCGCGGTAAAAAAGTAAAAAAGTAAAGTTTGTCCCACTATACGCCATGTAGGCGCTTGGGGGGAGTGGAGGTATAGCTCCTCTCTTCCTTGACCTCGGCACTAGTTGGGGGTGAGTGGTCAGCATCACGCCCGGCCGGCTTTACCCCCGGGAAAGGACCCCGGTACCCATTGTAGAGGAGGCTGGGTGGGCCCCAGAGCCGGTCTGGACGCAGAGGCCAGAGGAGAAATCCTCTGCCCCCGTCGGGGATCGAACCCCGGTCGTCCAGCCCGTAGCTAGTCACTATACTGACTGAGCTATCCCGGCTCATGGTTTCTCGCGGTAATTTATGTTTTTCGAAGTTAACATTCATAAGAGCGTCTATTATTTTCATTGTCCTATCAATTACAATAATGGAAACTATAAAATATTCCTGTTCACCTACATCGATACAATGGATTAAAAAGGCGTATTTCTCTTTTATCGCACGCCCTTTCAATTAATTAATCCCAATCATGAACGCCTCGCCATAAATTGAAATTCCGACATTAGCTCCGACTTCGAACTTGCAACCTGCCAGCTTTGTTTAGTTTCCAACTTACATTTGTATTCCGCGTTCAATTAGCTTTTAAGCTGGTTTGAAAAAAAAAGCAAATCCTAGTAATGTGACAATCTACACCCAGCTGTTAAATTACAATGTAAACTGTTCTCGAGTATGCGCACCTGTAACCACACACACATTTTTTTTAGGTAATGGATTCTGTGCACCCTGTATCCGTTTACAGAACAATGTGATTGTCGTGAATTAGCTAATGCACAAGGTGGGATTAAAGGGGCTGACATGGAATTACCCTTTATGTCATTATACGCTGAGTTTTCTGGGTGAGGACAGTACAGCCATGAAAACACATTTTCATCCTGTAACTCGCCTCCAAATGTCAGAATAATGATGACGCGAGTAATTTTAAACTGAGGTTTTACAGAACTAACGTTAAGTCTTTTGAAACATTTTTAAAACCGTATTTACCAAAAAAAATAAGATAAAATGAATTGCAGTAAGTGTCTAGATGCGATATTTCAAAAGAGTCATGACAATATTTTTACTCAAAGTATTGTTCAATTTAATCTAAAGTACTTTATTTATTTGAATAAAAATTTACTTGGATATTATCCATCGTCTAGTAAATATAAAACGTAAAAACGTAAAACGACGTTTCGGAGATAGGGATTAGCTCTATCTAGTGGGCCCAACTGTGTAGGAACCTGAAGACGGAGATAGAGTCCCATCTCCGAAACGTCGTTTT